>CM055872.1:29692242-30145128 GCA_029582165.1 Portulaca oleracea
AGAGAAATTGAGCACAAGATTGATCTAGTTCCGGGATCAATGTTCCCCAACAAACCGGCTTATCGTATGAATCCAAAAGATGCTCAAGAAGTACAAAGGCAAGTAGATGATCTCTTATCCAAAGGCTTGGTACGTGAAAGTATGAGTCCATGTGTTGTTCCCGTTTTGCTTGTACCAAAGAAAGATGGATCTCAACGCATGTGTATGAATTGCCGAGCCATAAACAAGATTACAATCAAGTATAGGTTTCCAATACCTCGACTTGAAGATCTACTTGATGAACTACATGGGAGTGTGGTATTCTCTAAAGTTGATTTGAGGAGTGGATATCATCAAATTCGTATTCGTGAAGGAGATGAGTGGAAAACCGCATTCAAGACAAAAGAAGGCTTGTATGAATGGCTTGTCATGCCATTTGGCCTCACTAATGCACCATCTACTTTCATGCGTCTTATGAATCATGTATTAAAGCCTCTTATTGACAAGTGTGTAGTAGTTTACTTTGATGATATTCTTGTGTATAGCAAAAGTGAGAAAGAGCATGTAAAGCATCTAGGGTTGGTCATGCACATTTTGGAGAAGGAGCAACTCTACACCAACATGGAGAAGTGTCACTTTTCCTCACTCAAGGTTATATTCCTTGGATATGTTCTTTCAAGAGAAGGCATACAAGTCGACAAGGAGAAAGTGAAAGTTATTCAAGAGTGGCCTACACCAACATCAATTCATGAGGTATGGAGTTTTCATGGATTAGCATTATTCTATAGAAGGTTCATAAAGAATTTTAGCTCTATACTTGCACCTATGACCGAATTGTTGAAAAAGAAAGAGTTTTTATGGAGTAAGGGTGCGAATGAAGCATTTGAGTTGATAAAAGAGAAACTATGTCATGCACCTATTCTTGCATTACCTTGTTTTGATAAAGTCTTTGAAGTTGAAGTTGATGCAAGTGGAGTTGAGATTGGAGTCGTTCTATCTCAAGAAGGCCGACCTCTTGCTTTCTTTAGTGAGAAGTTGAATGAAGCCAAAAAGAAGTATAGCACATATGATAAAGAGTTCTATGCATTTATAAGAGCTCTTGAGCATTGGCGTCATTATCTTCTAAGTGGTGAATTCATTCTACATAATGATCATGAAGCACTAAAGTTCATTCAAGGGCAACACAAGCTTAATCCAAGACATGCCAAATGGGTTGAGTTTATGCAAGCATTTCACTTCATGATAAAGCATAAGGCGGGACACCTCAAAAAAGGAGCGGATGCTTTATCTCGGAGGTACTTACTCACTCATGTTCTTGATTCAAGAGTCCTTGGTTTTGAACATATCAAAGGGTTATATGAGAATGATGAAGATTTCAAGGAGGTATATGAGCTATGCAAGAAGCATCCCCACCAACTCTTTCATATTGAGCATGGATTTCTTTTTAAAGAAAATCAACTATGCATTCCAAGAAGTAGTATTCGTGAGTTGTTGATTATGGAAGTCCACGAAGGATCATTGGCTGGTCATTTTGGCATTGAGAAGAATTATTTGATGATGAAATAGCATTATTTTTTGCCTAGTATGATCAAGGATGCTGAGCATATGGTCAAGAGGTGTAATACGTGTAATATCTCGAAAGCTCATGCATTACCACAAGGCTTGTACACTCCATTGCCTATTCCACATAGTCCTTGGGAAGATGTGAGTTTAGACTTCATTGTGGGTTTACTAAGAACTCAAAGAAGCAAGGATTCAATCATGGAAGTCGTTGATAGGTTTTCGAAGATGGCACACTTCATTCCATGCAATACAACCTATGATGCTACTAAGGTTGCAAATCTATACTTTGAAGAAGTAGTGAAGTTGCATGGTATTCCAAAGACTATGGTGAGTGATAGAGATTCAAAGTTCCTTAGTCATTTTTGGCTAACATTGTGGAAGAAGCTTGGTACAAAATTGAAGTTTAGCACCGCATGTCATCCACAAACGGATGGACAAACCGAAGTTACAAATCGTACTTTGGGAGCTTTACTTCGAGCATTGGTTAGTAAAGACAAGAAAGGGTGGGACACTCTTCTATGTCATGCTGAGTTTGCTTTTAATAGAAGTCCAAGCAAAGCCACGGGTTTATCACCATTTCAAGTGGTTTATGGAAGGAATCCTCTCCAACCAATGGATCTTACACCTATTTCTACATCAACAACGTTTAGCTTTGAAGCTAACAAAAGGGTAGAAGAAATTAAGAAGCTACATCAAGAAATTCGTGAGAAAATATTGAAGTATACACAAGATGTGGCAAGTAAAGTGAATAGAACAAAGAAGAAGGTTGTATTTAAACCAGGAGATCTTGTTTGGATTCACTTTAAGAAAGAGAGATTTCCTACGAAAAGGAAAGGGAAATTAGCACTAAGAGGTGATGGTCCTTATGAAGTTCTAGAAAGGATTGGTGATAATGCATACAAACTCCAACTTGGTGAAGATTATGAAGGTAGTTGGACCTTTAATGTGAGTGATCTTAAGCCATACTTTGAAGGAGAAGAAGAACTTCCTAGTTTGAGGACAAACTCTTCTCAACTAGGGGGGAATGATGTATATTTGGTCCCAAATACACATCATGGGAACCAAATACAAGCTTATATGGAAGAAGAGCTTCAATCACTCTCATCACTCTCAATAATGAATGACTTCATCAAGTGCAATTCGATACTTTTCTCTATAACTCAAGATCTATGAAGCTATTGGGAAAGTCATCTTGGAGTCAAAGATAGATCTTTCAAAGAGCTTTCAAATGGTTTTTGAATCTTGAAGATTGGAGAAGAATTGAACAAGATATCATTGTTTCTATCTAGCTATGTACATTTTGATTCTTTATGATGTCATATTTGTAATAGATGATGTAAGCTAGAAAACCCTTGTAATCTTGATGGAGTGCACGCCGAAGGGGTTCTATTCTACTATAAATAGACCCTTTGGGAGGCCTTTGTAATCACATTCAATCATTCACAAAATAATACAAAGTAAAGGCATCATGCTTTTGTTCTCTCTCTAGCTTTGCTAGAATTCGATATTCTTGAGGGAAGAATCGTCCAAATCTCTTCTTCTATTCCTTGCTTGGCTAGCTTGGTTGGTGATAGGAAGAGTTGAAAATCTTCTTGAAGTGGTGTGGCTGTATCTTCAAGAGTTCTCAAGCCTTATCAAATTCAAACGTTCGTTCATATCAATCATCAATTGGTACATTTCATTGAATCTTTTTGAATTCTATCTTGTTTCATTCAATTCGTGTGATCCTTAAGAACTTAAGGAAGGAAGATTCTCATCTTCGTTCATAAAGATCCTGATTTCCCTGTGTAATGAGATCTCTTTGATCCCATTATACATCAATATATATATATATGTGTGTGTGTGTGTGTGTGTGTGGGCGCGCGCGCAAATTTTAGGTAACCACAGATTGCTTTTGCTTTCACAGTTATGGATTTGCTTAGTCAAGGCATCAATTTCTAATTAGCTCCCTCCCAAATACCTCCCCACATCAGCCTATAACTTACTGCCTTAGACAAATTTACAGAAATAGATATGGGTTAGGTACTGTAATTTTAATGAAATATTGTCCATAATGCCAAATTACTGACAACCACCTCTGACAGAAGAGAAAAGCAACAGGTCATCAAATATTTTTGTCAAAATAACTTGAATATTTGATTGTGCTATTTGCTAAGTCAAACTCAAGCAAATCTCAAATATGGGAACAATTAAATGAAGCGCAGTTCAAATAACTGATTTTTTGAATAAAATAAGGTTGATGGAGGAACTTACTTATTAGTTCATATGTAACAATCATTGTCGTTCCATAAAGTGACATATTAAGGAACCTTGGTCCAAATCCTCTATAGAATCCCCACCATCCATCTTCCTTAACAAGTGCCTTAGCTGTTTTCAACACTGATGGTCTTCCAGAGCCATAATCATCAATGACCTAACACAACAACTGAGGTAAGTAGTTCGTAATCACCACGGAAGACATCTAAATATCGAGAACAAAATGTGACACAATATCATGAACAAAGACATAAGACACCCAGAGAAAAAGATGTCTCACCGGCCGCGTCTTTACAAAGGTGTCATGGGAGTAGTGATAATCGAGGAAACAAAGACCAAAGAACCATTCCAGACCGCCAATCATATCATCTCATTGGGATGGTTTCTCCCATCATCCTTATATCCAATGCTCCTACAATTTGAAATGTATATCATAACAAAACTTCAAGCGATAAAAACAAAAGCATTGGATAATTTTATTTGGCATCTTCACCTCCAAATCAAGTGTTGGGCATCGCAAGTACCCCACCAAAGAGTCGATGTCGGATCGGGTCAAAGCTGTCAATCCAAAACCTCTGTAAAGACCACGTGCTCCTTCAGCTTTCATTACTGTACGTATGACATCAAATGGTCCATTACATAGAGTTGTACCCGGAAGCCCTTGCACCATTAATCTTTGGCACACCTGAAAAGAAAGCACACAATCATAAGAGATGACTTCTTCCATCTACATCTTTCTTTGTGATTCCTGGCCACAAGCACTAAGGTATTGAGAAAACTAATATTGCTTGGACATAGTCATGTTTAGTACCAACATAACTCCAATAGTAGGACTTGGCCAGCATCCAAAAGTTAGGTGCACTTTTAATTGTACAAATGACAAGTCAGGTCTTTTCAACAATGATGGTGTAGGAGTGACTAACATGACCTAAAGAGGTGATTAAAGAGTCACACGTAACACGCAAGCAACAATTCAATAAACAAAACAAGGGATCCAAATTTACCTACCACATCCAAAGGTACATAATATACACAGGAGATGAGGTTGGATAACATGCCTGCTACTCCATTAGCAATGCCAAGACGAGTAGCTTCAGGCATATTAAACTTCTCTAAATATTTGAGTGACATGTCTTTTGATACTTCAAGAGAAGTCAGCACCAGCACCCTCCCTGGTATTGATCCTATGGCTGAAGTACCAAAACCTCTGAAAATGCCAGGGATACCATCAGCCCTCAATATGTGTGTGAACACTGACATTGCTCGCATGCGAGACAGACCAGAACCAGCCACTTGCATTCGAGTTTTCACAACTGAAGTAGGATGTAGCAGGGCAGATTGAGCTGTAAAAAGAATGGCACCTATGACATGAAATCTTGTCTTGTCCAACCTGGATTCATGAAATAGATTACGTTAAGTTATGGAGTTTTCGCATGTGGGTTCCTCCCTCCTAGCCTATCATACAGAGAGCATCAGTACGGTCATTACAAGAACTCAATCTTCGTTTTTTCCATTTCCTTTGTCTCTCTTTTGTTTAAACACTATAAGAAGCTGCTTTAATCTTAATGCATCCCTACATTTCTATATAAGAAATCGATCCAGGAAGCTTTGTTGTATTCTAGAGACACGATTTTGCATTAGGGGCAAATATTGTCTTAAAGATAGTGATTCCATTCACGCCTCAATGCTCTAATCAATCCTTGATTTCTAACAGTATTGCAAACAATGTTTGTCTAATTCTATTCCATTGAACTACTACTACGCGTGCTCTAATGGTGGATCTATGAAATGTCTCAAAGCTTACATGGATATCTAGAAAAACATTATGAGTCCAGTTAATTTCAAAATGAATTTCGGCACCCCCGAGCCATCAAGCTCATGATCAAAGTTACTTGAAAGAGTAATGAAGTCATAATAATGCACACCGATCTATAAGTTTCACCATAAGTTTCAAATTGAGTTTGATCATTTCAGTAGAAACCAAAAGCAAGCGTGAAGCGTACAAGTGTATGATAGTTAAGAAATTGAAAAATGGATATTAGAGAAAAAGGTACCTGTCCCAGGTGATATTGGTATCGGCAAGAGCTTGATGAAGGTGAGACGTGGTCCCAGGGTCAGGTTCCACCGCCATTGGAGAGAGGGCGTCAACGAGCTCTTGAGGAGCCGCCCCAGCCTTAGCTTCTACCGCCATTCGTAATCCCCAATAAAGAATGCAAGAATCAAGCAATGCTTTCAGATTGAAGTACCTTTACCTTAACTTCAGACAATGCGAGAATTAATCAAATTTGAATGTGAGTTAGTGTGAATAGGTGCCTTTGAGAAGCCGGGAAGGGTTGAGAAGGTAACAGAGAGAGGAAAACAGGGAAAATTGTTCGGGGAACGATCAATCTGGTTTTAAATTCAAGTAAAAAAAGAATAAAATAACAGCCGGAATTGGCTTTCGCAATTTTGAGTCAAGTTTAGAAACTTCTAGTCCTCCACGGTCCAGACGAAGTCTAAACTTTCTAGACTTCTAAGGATTGCGCGCGTAAGCCTTGCATCTTCTGTTTTAGAGCAACACTAGTAGGGATGACAAGGGTTGTTATATCCTCCACTCGCGGGACTACAGATCATTGCCCTACTCCCGCTATGTTTTTAGGCTATATATACTATTTTGCGTAAATGCTCACATAGATGCAGCTTTGGCAGAGTGGCTGGGGCACTAACGTTATAAATGGGAGGTTCTGTATTCGACGCTTCATTTCCATGGGATTTTCTTATTCTTGTTTTTAATTTGCTATGTTGTTTTTATTACACCAATTTGTTTATTTTTTTATATAACCTTTTCTGCTTAATTTTTTTTTAAAAATATATTTAGCTTTCACCAATTAACATAGTGAAATTTTTTTCTATATAATGCAATTTTTCATAATCTTACTTTTTATCATTTTAAATTTATAAAAAAAGAACATCCTTTTAAATTTATAAAAAAGAACATCCTTTTAAATTTATAAAAAAAAACATCCTTTTAAATTTATAAAAAGAAAAAGAAAACTATACAATAATAAATTTTATGTATAAAAATAGGTAAGAAAGAGTACCTAGATATTCTAGATATACGTAGTGCCCTAAAAAATTACGTAAAAAATTAATGTGCAATACAGTTTGTGCTAGTGTACAAAGGATCATATATTGGTGCGTAAAGGTGTCCCTACTAGTGTGCAAAGAAGTCTATTTTATTGTGTAAATGCATTTGTGTTAGTGTGCAAAGGATTATGTGTTAGTGTGCAAAGAAACATTTGTAGGTGTGCAAACGAGTTTATACTAATATGCAAAGAAGTATGTGTTAGTGTGCAAAGTAGCACGTGTTGGTGTGTAAATGAGTTCATACTAGTGTGAAAATGAATTTATGCTAGTGCGTAAATGCGTTTGTGTTAGCGCACAAAATAATTTGTACTGGTTTGCAAAGGAGTATATATTAATTTTAGTCATAACTCATAACTATATTTTTTTTCTCTAAGTACTCTAGTTAGTGTGTAATAGTACAATATTTAGTGTGCAAACGTATTATATTTAGTGTGAAATATAATACACTGACACATACACATTTACACACACCCCTTTGAACACCACAATTTTGTAGATCCACACACTGATATTTACATAGTTACACACTGACACATAAATCTTTACACATTAATACATACACGTTTATACACTGGCACATACGCCTTTAGACATTAAGCACACACACACTACCTTTTGCAAACTAACACACTGATATTCACACACGTTTGCACATTATCACATATACCTTTGCACACTACGCACAAAATCCTTTGCACACTAACATACACCAGCACATAAATCTTTGGACATCAACTCATAAACTTTTGCACACTAACACGTACACAACGAAGAATCAATAACGCAAAATAGACTCTAGGTGCACACTAACGCATACGCATTTATATATTAGCACAGATTCTTTTGCACACTAGCACAAACTTCTTTGCACACTATTACAAATGCATTTACACACTAACACTAAATATTGTACTATTACACACTAACTAGAATAAGATAAAATGTTGGTGTGCAACATTATATTTAGTGTGTAATAGTACAACATTTTTAGTGTGCAATTCTGTATAAGTGTTGTAGTTAGTGTGTAATATTATGATATATCATATATATATGGTGTGCATACGTATTATATTTAGTGTGCGATAGTTAGTGTGTAATTGTACGATGATATTTGGTGTTAAAAAAACATATATTTAGTGTGCAATAGTACAATATTTAGTGTGTAAACATATTATCTTATATTGTAATAGTTCAATTCGGTGTGCAAACATATTATAGTTAGTGTATAATATTACGATATTTGGTGTACATACATATATATTAGGTTAGTGTGCAAATGAGTTTATTCTAATTAAAATATAAGGAAAACCTAAAATGGAAGAGAGTTGAAAGGAAAAAAGAAAAACATAATGAGCATAAAGAATAAAATGGGTGGAAAATCAAAAAATAAGGAAAACCTAAAATGGAAGAGAGTTGAAAGGGAAAAAGAAAAACATAATGGGCAAAAAGAATACTAAGGGGAAAACCAAAAAAAGAAACAAAACTATAAATTAGATAAGACAAAATAGCACAAGAGAAAAAGTAAGAAAAAAAAATTAAAATAAGACAACATTTTTTTTTTAAAAAAAAAAGAGCTTAAAAAGAATGGGATAAACACCATCATGCATTGATGAGATTTGAACCACTAACATCAAAGATACCATTGCAAGGAAGCAACCAACGCACCAAAACTCCGCACAGGTTAACTTTGCAACAATCATTATTTATTCAATTAAATACTGGAATTAAAGAAGCAATGCATGACGTAGAGTGACGTATGGCGGGAGTAGGCAAGCAAATTGTAGTCCCGCGGGACTATTCGTCGGGAACAAAACACCAGAACCTTTACCCTTATTCATCGAGTAAAGCAGGTATAACGGTATAATTTGGGTATAATTAAATTATTCAACTCATTTTATATCCATATGTATAAATTAATGGGTTATTTTTTAATATAATCATATTAGCGTTAAAAAATATTATATGAAGATTCCTATTAAAAACGGAAAATTGGACAACTATCATGCCAAAATACATTTAATATGTTAATATATATGTCTTTACTCTTTACTCGACTCGAAAAAATTGGGTATGGATAATAAAATTTTAGAGAAAATATCGTGGTTATAAAACTTAACAAATTAAAAATGGGCCTAATAATGAATAATCAACGATAGCTTTTTTGTTTTGTAGGTATTCAGGGCGGGTCTGGTAGGGTACCCCTCAGATAGAGATGAGTACAATTACCCTACCCGATCTTACCCGTGTTTTGTAAAATGTATCACCCAAAACAGGTCGGGCAAAGGCGGGTACCCGCGGGTTTGGGTTTTATTGTCATCCCTGAACACTAGCTATAGAACCTATATTATTTTCGAAATTACGGCTTTTTTTCAGTTTTGCTAAATGTTGCCCTGAGAGGCCCTGTTTGGCAAAATTAGTATTTTAATTAGCGTATAGCGGTTTAAGCAGCGGATAGCATTTAAAGTAGTGGATAGCGTTTTAAGTAGCGGATAGCGGATGATTGTTCAAATGAGAATTGTATTCGGTAAATTTAGCGGTTGAATTAACATATTAATGTGAATTGACATAAAATGATATCAATAATTTCCAAAGATAAAATTTTTAAAGGGTATTTTTTGACCGAAAAATATGAAACGCTCACCACAAAAAAATGGGCTTTTACCAACAGTTAAGTACCATCAGATGTTTTTCTGTTGGTAAAAGCTTTGTTTTACCAACAGATAAACTTTCTGTTGTTATTATAAATACATTACCGTCACTAGTTTTATCTGTTGATAGTATAAAACTTTTACCAACAGATATAAATTACTCTGTTGCTAATGTGATTATATTAACAACAATTGATGTATCTGATGGTAATTATTATAGATATTACCAACATTTTATACATATTGTTGGTATTGATTAAGGAAAAGACAACAAATTTTACTTAAATTTTTTGCAAGTTGGGAGGGAATCAGGGAAATCTAATCTAGGATTGGTCAAACAATGGCTCTCGCCGATTTGTCCCTCTCCCCACTACGCGCAATCAACCCGGCCACCATAACTGGTACTCCATGCTTCATTCCTAATCTAATTCAGAGTCTAATTCCTACTCAGATTCTGCCTCCATACTTTACCTCCTACTCCCGCGCCTACTCCGGCTTCACCGCCGCCCTCACTGTCGACGAGGTCGCTGCCCTCCACCAGTCCTACTCCGTCGTCGGTGTCTACACACTTCGCACCCCGGAGTTTCTCGGGCTCGACGTCGTCGAAGAGGGCCTGACAGCCGGTTACAAGTTTGACAGTTCCAATGTCAGCGTTGGAGTCCTCGATATCGGCACTACCCTAGAGTCAGGTTCGTTCGCTGACTCAAGCATGCCTTCGATCCCGGCTCGGTGGAAGGGTGAGTGTGAATCGGGCCTCCAATTCTGCCCCAACATCTACAACAAAAAGCTAATCGAAGCTACTTCTCGTGTTGCCCCGATTTCATTCGGTTCTGAGGTAATTTAGGGTTTTCAGTGTTTATGGTTGTGTGTTTTATTTTCCTGGTGCGATTTTAGGGTTCGATCTACCATATTTTCGGGCGAAATTAGGATTTAGATTGAGTTTGTTGTTGTTTTAATTACAAACATTGATTCTGAGTTCCATAAGATCTTATTATTGCTTAATGTTGATCTAGGAAGGCTCGTAGAACCTCAATTTGAGCTCCGTTCAGCCTGATGAGCTCAAGTTAGGGTTTTTTTGAATTTGTTGTTGTGAATCAGAAATTAATGTTCTTTCGTGTTCTCCTGGATTTGGTCATGTAGATACTGATAAATGACATGATTGTACTGCCTTCAGTTCCTAAAATCTCCTTTTTTAGGCAAAGCATTAATCCCATGACAAATCTGTTTTGCTCTTGTAATTGACTGTGGTAAATGTAAAACAGGAGGTATGGCATTGAAATATTTATAGTTATTTATTTATGGGTAAGGGCTTTGTGCTTTGTGCTGTGGAGATATGGCATTGAAATATTTATAGTTATTTTGGCACTGGCAAATGGAGATATGTTGCTGCTGCAGTGACGAATCCACAGCGAGTATGTTTGTTGCTGCTCAGTTTCCTCTTCTGTGACGCATGATTGCTTTCTCTGTGTATATTTGTTGATATCTGTAGTGCGATCTTCAGTTGAAATAAACAGCACAAGAATACCTCAGTGAAACCATCTGGTTAAAAACTATTTGCAAGCAAATAATATTTTAACTTTTGTTGGGTTGATACAATATATGTATGTTTCTTGATCCAATTCCCCTCCTCTTCAAGGGTTTTAATTTGCTAGATTTTCTGACATCTCAGTTTCCACCTTGTGTCAATTTGACAGACTTGGGAATCAGAAAACGTAGGCTAGAAGGAGAGGAGTATCTCTTAATTGTGGATGAATTCATGGAAGCTGTTCATACACATTGGCCTGAGTCAATTGTGCAGGTTTGGCACTTTGCCCTTCAGCGCATCATGCTCCACTTTTAGATACACAATTTCCGCTTACTTGGGAAATTTGTGCAGTTTGAGGATTTCCAAATGAAATGGGCTTTTGAAATCCTGCAAAGATATCGTAAAAAGTTTTGCATGTTTAATGATGACATTCAGGTGAGTTCTGTTCAAATTTGTCACTGGTTTAGCCACATTGGTTGTATGTGTAGACAAATGTTTGGAGTTTACTTTGTCCTGGTTATTTTTGCTCAAGGAACTGCTGGTGTTGCCTTGGCTGGTCTGCTCGGTGCTGTCAGAGCACAAGGTCGGCCTTTGACTGACTTTGTGAAACAGAAAATAGTTGTCAAATCCCACACTGAATGGTCTGTCTTTATTTTAGGGTTTTCTCTTCTAATTCTCCAACTCTCTTGTGAGTAATATTCTATTGTATCCTTTGTTCAACAGCTGAATGCACTCCTACTGGTGCCTTCAAGCATGTTGGAGAAAATATTATTTTTGCAAGCGGGAGTCCTTTTGACAATGTTGATCTTGGTAGGTATCAATTAGCTATCCTAAAGCAAAGAACAAATGATCTGATTGGATCTTCTAGTTTTTCTTTGTGGAGCTTCAATACCCAGGGTGACTTGCTGGAGTGTGGTTGACTTGATATAACTCGAAATAATGATTGCAGGGAACAGGAAGGGGGGCTATGTGATTGCAGGGAACGGGAAGGTGAGCTATTTGAAAATAATAGCGGAGACGATGGCGATGGCGATGGCATTGTTGATGCTGATTACGAAGACATCGTTGATGATAATGTAAATGGGGAACACTAAATTTAGTGATATATGTTTGTTTACAATATTACTCTTAAATATTAGCAACTACCATCTGAAGAACTATTTGGTCTCGTTTTGATACCGTGCACTTCGTTTAGTAACATTTCAATTTAGACATATGTATTTTACAATTTAGATTATCCAATGAATGAAAATTAAGGTTTTTATGATATTGTCAGTGTTTTAATTGTGTATATTGTACAGTATATTGTAATAATATATTTATAAATTGTATTAGAATATCTTCACTATTTCCAACAGATATCTATGTATTAAAATCGTACCAATTGTATTACCAACAGATATATTTGTTGGACATTGTTTTTAAAATTTGACGGAAAATATATTACCAATAGATAAAGTGTGTGGGTAATATTTTTACCAACATTTAAAGATGTTGGTAAATGTTACTTATTCCCGATAGATATTAACTGTTGTATAAAATTTCCAATACCAACAGAACGAAACTGTTGGTATTAGTTAGCAATACCAACAGATGACAATATCTGTTGGTAATACTTTTACAATCAGGATTATTTCCAACAGGCTAGCGACAGATAAGTATCTGTTGGTAAAACCTTTTCCAACAGATATTGTACTTTTACCAACAAATAAGCCCTGTTGGTAAAACCCATTTTTTTTTGTAGTGGCTACTACAAACACTAAACGTTAACTTTATTAACGTTTCACAAAACGCTCTTCAAAACGCTAAACGCTCCTCAAAACGCTAGTTTACCGAACACTAATATTTATGCAATTGGAGTTTTGACTTTGTCAAGACGCTAAACGCTACCCCAAACGTTATTTTCGAACACAACCTAAATCTTAATTATCTTTTCTTTATTTGTAAAATCCTACATAATCTAATATATGTAATAAAAGATTACCTTTTCAATAAAATATACTAAAATATACTTTATTATCTAATCAAATCTACATAAATCTTACCATTACATCATTAGCATTTTCTAATTATGTTCTTAAATGAAATTTGTTTTGGAAATAGCTTAAAGTTTTTCTATCAACGAAATAGGGGGAATGATACACTGACCTAGTGGGTCAGTGACCCACCCTAGGTGACAGCCAGGTGGCAGATGACATGGAGGAGGGCAGCTGAGGAGGCAATTTTCCTCTTTCATCTGCTCTAGGATATAGTATTAAATATGTCAATTATTCTCTTTTTATGTATGATAGCCCTGCTCTTCCCCAAAAAACCAATTCCCCAAAATTAAAACCCCAAAACCCTTTGTTTTCATCTTTCTCGAGACCATCACAACTTCGTATTCATCTTTCTCTTTCTGTTTCTCTGCTTCTTCTGGGCTTCTTCCTCTTTCTCTGCTTCTTCGTCCCTTTCTTCCTTTTTCTCTGCTTTCTTTCTCTGGTTCTTCATCCCTTTCTTCCCAAAAATTAAACTTATGCAATTTGTTCTTCATTCTCTGCCTCTTCGTCCCTTTCTTCCAATTTCTCTGTCCTTCTTCCTCTTATTCTTTCTGTTTCTCCCTTCTATTTCTCTATCTACATAACACCACTTCTTCTATTTACACCCAAAAAACTCCACCCTCTTACCACCCCCACCATCTCAGTCGGAGCAACCATTAATTAATACTTGGAGAAACACCTTCAAACGTCAACAAATCAAGGTGAAATCAACTTGAAATAGAGCAATTAGGACAAATGAGCAAGTGAAATCAACCATATCAGAGAAATAAATTTAGAAAAGGTATGCACCGATTTTGAATCTCCATTGTTTGTTGTGTAGATTCCGAAAAAAAAAAATTAATCTCCATTGTTTGTAGTGTGGATCCCGTTTTTAGGTGTGGTTTTTTTAGTTTTTCTCAAGTAAAATTGTATCTGGATATTTAATCGCATCTGGTTAATTAATTTAATCAGATATGTGAAGTCTACTAACAAATTTTAAAATATGGGTAACAAATTCATTGACATATACTTATTTGTTATAAAACATACTTATGTGGTAATTTTTTTTTATAGGGATATGGTAGATTTACTTTTACTAAATGTCTATGAGACTGAGTCTTTCATTTTTTTTTTCCTTTTCAACAATTGTATTTTACTAAAATTGAGTTATTGTTCATTTGCCAGTTATAGAGACGTCTTATCATAAATCTTCTTAGTTTATAATATCTTAAATATGTAAATTTTGTTCAAAAAATAATTGTAGTTGGAGACAAATTATCAATAATTTATAATCATGCTAAACAGAAACCTCCAAAAAAACCGTTTGTTATGTATCAAGCATCTGAAAATTTGGAAGAAATAATTTTTTTATATAAAAAAAATAAGTCATTAAAGATTTAATGACATATGGAACGATAAAAATTAACTTTTACAAAGTATTATTGTTAGGAAGATGAAAAATGAATGTTTCTAAATCTATAACGCCGAGTACTATTAAGCTAATTATTATTTAATGATACCAAATAAATAAATTAATTTAAGTGATTTAAATATATTCTTTAATTATGTTATTGAACAACTTTTATAGTTTTTTTACAATGTTTATAGATACTAGTTTTTTGCCCCTTCTTCCGAAGGGGTGTTGTTTAGATGACAAATGAAAAAAAATAATTAGATGAGAAATGAGAAAATAAAGATGTCAATAATAAAAATATCCAAAATATTACATAAACAAATATTAAATATAAATACGAATAAAAATAATGTAATATTATAGAAAATACACTTATAACATTTATACCATTGAATTAGTATTTAATTCGTGTAATGATGAAGCTAAACAAATAATATGTACCGCAAGCCATTTTATTGGCCATCTCAAATTTAGTCCCATGGACAAATATGATTGGACAGAAGTAATATAAAATATTTGAAAAAAAAAATCCATGTAAGATTTGAAAAACACACACATATATAAGATTCTTTTTTTAGGATTAATTGACCAAAATGCTGAAGTTAAACACAATAAGCAACTAATGCTTCAAATAATAAATTAAAGAAACAATAAAATAATGATGGATTGAGTACTTTTCCTTATAATTCACCAAAATGCTAAATTTAAGCACAAAAAGGAATGATTGCTTCAAATGATAAATACAACGAAACTTAGTTTCTATAAAACAGACAGATTGAGCGCTTGAGGGAAGGATATATAGTTTAAAAATTTACAAATAGTTTAAAATTGAAATTATACACCATTTTCAGAATTTGAAAAATTGAAATTAACATTTTTAAAACTAAGTCAAATAATTATACTACAATTGGATTAACATCAAGTGCTGGTAGGTTATTTATTCATTTTATTATTTTTATCTATTTTCTTTTCATATACAGGCCGTTAAGCATCCACGTACCCTGTCACCTACAACATTGTTTCTCTAATTCACCAATCTGTCCAAGATCAAACAAAATTTATGGCACCCCAATCCAGATGCCCAATCATCGTAGCACCGCGCGCCCTGAAACAAAAACTCCACAATATTGGAATCCAATATCCATATAATTCACACAAAATAAAATCAAAGAAAAAGAAATGCATAAAAAGATATGATATTTGCACAAAAATGATGAAGAACAGTTTGAATCGATTACATATCTTTATTGGGAAGGAAGAGTGTATGGGATGGAATTAAACATATGGGGAGAATTTATAGAATTTGGAAATGTCAGTGAAGATGTATTAGGAAGAAGAGAGGTAACTGCTAATTTAGAGAGAGATTGACAGGTTGGGCTGTTATGAAGAAACAACAAAAGGTTTAGATTTTTATTATAATAAATAAATTCTGACAGAAAATAAAAAGAAGATTTGAACTTGAAAAGAAAAGATAACTGCAAAGGTAGTTTCTTTCTGACGTTACCTATATGGGGGGACAGTTTTGGTGTAGAGAGAGTATTTAGTGAGTGTTAACTACCTAAAATTAAAAAAAAAAGAAAAATAATTTAGAATGCACATGAATGCAAGATTGGATGCGGGAATGAATTTGACAGCACTCCATTCTAAAATTTATATAAATAAGATTAAAACAAATATATAGATTTTAATATCTATCTGTTACTATATTAGTCAAATTAATTTAGTCACATAGTCATCCACCATCACAATAAACAAACATAGTCATTCAGAATTAGCAAGACAAACAACGCAAAAAAAAAAGAAAAAAGAGCAAAGAATAAGGAAAAATAACATTAAACAACAGTCTCCTAATAATATCAACACATATTACATACATCCACTAAGAAACACAACCGACAAATGATTATTTTATAGTATGACAAAACTAACTTTAATACAGTTTAACAAAGAACACAAGATATATGGGTGTAAAACCTGGAGTTTTGGTTAGATGCACCGTCAGTTTAGTTGGCCAACCCGTTAGGTTTGAGTTTAAGTTTCGAGGACGAAACTTCTTTTAAGGGGATAATGATGTAAAACCCCAAAAATTTAGAATATGTTCACTGTTACGTCGTTAATGTGTTATTTTATATCGTGCGTATTTTTGTAAAATTTATCGGTCAACACTTGAGCTCGTAGGATCGTTGAATGACTAACAAGGGTATAACGGTAATTTCATGGGTATTATTATTATTAGTGTTACTCTTATTATTTATTAGTATTACTATTAATATTATTGTGATCATTATAATTGTTATTTGATTAATTATGTGAATATTATTTATTATTTGATCTATTATTATCATCATTAATATTATTATTATTATTATTTTCCAGAAAATCAGATTTTAGTGGTTGGTTGGGTTAGGATTAGGAGTAATATTAGTTGGGCCTTAATTATCTATATATATATACTACCTCCGTTTTGTTTTATCTGTCGTCTAGGGAATTGTGGCAAAAACTTTGACTGTTAATATTTTAATTTGCATAATGATTCATCATAAAAAATTGATATCATTAGATTCGTAATAAAAAATACTATTAAAAAGTATAGTATTATATTTTTCTATAAAAGTTTTATATTATAAATTATTGATTAAAAATTGGCACAGAAAACCGTAAATGACAGATAAAAAAGAACGGACGGAGTATATATTAAAACAAAACCATATGAAACAATTTGATGCCACGTGTCCAACATACAAGACATGCTGACTTCAAAAAAAAAGAAGAAAATTTCACACCACTCATCTATTAGTGCAACTGCTGCAAAATTAAATTGCCATAACAACGCAAAACGAAAGGCATCATCATCATATACGTACAAGCAGTTTCTTCATAATATAAATATCACAGAAAACGTAAACTGTAATTATTATCATAATAAATAATAAATTGATTATTATTGTCATAATAATGTTCAATATTTTCAACGTATAATATTAACAATAATTACACTGTTGCTTCATATATATTCCACTATTTCTGTGTGTATATATATTCACAATTCACAAATCAAATTATATATCAAGGTAATGTCATTCTACTATTCTATTGTTTTAAATTTTACATTTTTTTATCTTCAAATTTGGTATAATTTATAACTCATAATCAAGTTTTAATTTTATTGTGGCAGCCAAGACTACTACACAAGCTCACAATTTGCTCATACACTTCAAATATTCAGGTAATACACCATTGTATAAACACTCTCATTCTCTGAACTTCTTCTTCTAGATAGATAATTCAGAACAAAACTTCAAAATAATTAACGAGAAAAATTTCCGATTTAAATCATTATCTGAGCAAAATACATATCCAACATGAGACTGAATTAAATAATTAATATGGGTGTATCTGAAGGTTGAGAAGTCCGCATTCCGTCAATCATATTACAACATTGCATGTGTAGGGACCTTCCTCTGACATAATTGAGAGGGGGAGGGACATTCAAAAGAGAAAAATGCTTTGAAAGATTTACAATTTACAACAGATCTATTGATTTTTATATTTTATATTTTATATTAGTAAGTTTTATAATTTTATATTTAAGTAAAAGTACTTTTTATTATAGATCTATTAATGATAATCTTGTACAATCAATTAACATATAATTTTGATAAATTAATGATCAGATTTTATAAATTATAACCTAATAACTTAAATTAGGACGAGTAACTTCATCCATTTATTATTTAAAACAAACAAATGACGAATAATTTGATTACAAATTATTCTTAATAAATATTATTACTACTATTACTATAATTGTTACGTTAAGTTTCCCACGACTAATGCTAAACATATCATATTTTCTTCAAAAAAAAATTATTTCTCTAAAAATTAACTAGAAATAACTTAAGGGCATTCTTTTTGGATGTAAAGAAGAAAAATGTAATTAAGATAAGTAATGAAAAGAAACATAAGGTAAGTAAGTTAATGAAAGGTAAATAAGTAAAAAATGTATACAATAATATAAGTAATAACAACCGATAAAGTAACTAAGATAAGGAATAATCAAGTAAATAAAATTGAGTAAAGGAAGACATACCACATCAAAAAAAGACCGGCGCTAATCAAACTCATTATTAACTATATATTTATTAAAACAAATTTTCCTAAGGGGAACCCAAACCTATGAGAAACAATTTGAGTTGTTTGGGTTTTCCAAAGCAAATTCTAAATCTATGAATAAATGTTTTAAAAAATATATTACTTCTAACAAGATTTGAACCTTAGTTGGGAGTATGAAAACTAAGGGTAACTACCACCTAGCTATCACTCCTTTAATTACATAAACGTCAACTTCAAAAAGAATAATTAAACTCATACATATAGGTTATAAATATTAGTAAACAATTAAAATAATATTCATGAGCTTTTATTAAAAAAAAAATATTCATTAGTTAGTCTTTCTTTCATCGAGTTTACTATTATAATATATCAATCTCAATATAAAAAAAAAACAGAGTAAATTAAATTTAAGAGATCTTAAAGTGTAAAACATAACTCCCATAAAAAAACGTATATTATTGCTATATATTTTCTTTAATAATTTTAAAAAATAAAATAAAATTTTGATTAAGATCACGATAAAAAAATGTAAATTAATTATTACATAAGTGATTAAGGCATCATATAAAATTAAAATGAACATAAAATACAAAGTATCAAATATCATCACCACTAAATACATAAATTGTAAGTTCATAAAAGAATAGACCCTAATTAAAATTCTTGATTTATTCTCCTAAGTTACCCTAGCTAATTAAAATTCTTGATTTATTTTTCTAAGTTAGTCATACAAAACTAATAATACTCAAATATTAATATATTGCTAATACACAATTAAAATAATATTCATCATAATATAGATTTTGGTATCCTTAGCTAATAATATTCATCATAATACACAATTAAAATAATATTCATCATAATACTCAAATATTAATATATTGCCGCCGCACCGCTGCTGGACCTCCATGGTCTCACCGGAGACTGCCTCAGCCACCACCGACGACCTCTCCCTTTTCCCTTCCTCTCTTTTTCTCTCTCTTCTCCTCTCTTTCTTTCCTGTCCCTACGTACGTCGTGCTCTGCCGCCCAGCCACCATCGCTCCACCGTCACCGACATCGCCAATCGACCACCATGCACACCCTGCCGCCGTTGAAATTGTCGCCCAGCCGCCCAGACGCAAAAACCAACCACAAACCGCCTACACATTGCACTGCTGCTGTTGTCGCTGCGTTCGGACCACCACCAACCGCCCAGGCGCCAGACTCCGCCCCTGACCGTGCCGCCGTCAAACTCGCCGGAAACCGCCAACCTATTACATAAACCCTAATTTCCAAGTTTGAGTTTCCTTTGCTGTTTCTAGGTTTATTATTTTTTTTCATTATCATTATTATTTCTTCCTATTAAATCTTGTAATTTGAGTTAAGTGTGTAAATTATTAAGTTGTTAGTTCTGATTGTAATTAAATTGTTCTTATTTTGTATTATTTATATGTAAATTTGTCTAAATTATTATGTCTAATTTTTATGTTCTAATTTGGTGTATTAAGGTTTGTAATAATTGTAGTTAAATTATTAATGTTCATATGGTGTACTTTGTTTTTCTTGTAAATCATGTTTAGGGTTTTAGATAATACTATTATTGTATGCACGAATTAAAGTGTTTAATCATCAAGATTAATTCTTGCTTGTTAGTTTAATTAATTTCATGTTCTTGATTAAATCTTGAAAAAAGAACTAGTTGTTGTGATTCTTGATTATTAGTTTAAGTATTTATAAGATCTTTATATTTCATTCACATGATCTCTTGTTCTTACTTGCACCTTGATTAAGAAATTCGTGTTTTATAATCATCAATTTTTAGTATAGGATCTTGAAAGAGTATGTTATAGATCTCATGTTTAGGGTGATGTCAATATTATTTCATGCATGCTTTTAGGGGTAGAGAAAGTATTAAAGTTGTTTTCATGTTTTACAATTTGATTTTATGGTAGAAAGTTTGATGTTTGGACCTTGGTTGGATTATATTAAATGCCCTTACCCTTAGTAACTGTTTTAAGTCCAAATTAGGACCCCGGGTTCGAATGATGAAAGTTAGAACTGAAATTACCAATTATATGGGAATCGGGAACGGGACAGTTTCGATAGGGTGTAAACATTGGGTCAACACGAGAAGTATAGTCGTCCCTTGATCGGATTCTTTGAACTGGAGGTTTCCTCGGATGTTAGATTTCATAGGAATTTTGCGGATCGGACTTTGGAGTTGTATAAGTCGAGTTATATCCCGATTACCAGACCTAGGTCAGATCTGGACAATTTGGATTGATGACATTTTTTTGGGGACCTTACAGCGTGTTTTTGGTCTCGAGCTCAATATAAGAGTTTTAGTAGACATCCCAAGGTTTCCGGAAAGTCCAAAATCAAACACATAGAATGTCGGTAAGTCAAGTTATGACCCTTTCTATGTGAGTGTTGTAATCTGTCTTGCTGATGTTAATTACTAATGAATGTGTTGTTGAGTGAAAATGTTGTTTTGGTCTTGTTATGTGATTACTTGGAATGTGTTAGGTAATTTAAAGTGTAAACTAATGAATGATGGGAACCTATGGTGTTCGTAGGGGAAGGGTTAGATAGAAGGTAGTTAATACTAACTTCAAAGGGCGCGTTTTAATTAGAGTAATTATTTTTATTTTAGGCCCGAGCTAGTTCGCGTCGTTAGTGAGCTCAAGTGTTTGTTATTTGCAGTGAAGTGAAGACAATCAGGTAATGTCTATGCCCTAATCTCCATTGGGATGCACTTTAAATGTGTTTTGTTGATTTATAATCTGTTTTGGAATTTGCATCCCGAAAGGGACTTTACATTGAAAATGTGGGCATCTGTTTTGGATATTTGTTTGTGGTTATTTGAATTATGAGTTGAGGAAATTGAAATGGTCTTTTATGCATGGATTTATTATTGGTTTTGATAACCTTGGTTGGGTTTGATTTGAGAGCTGTGAGCTGAGCTTAGCATAAGATACTAATAATTCAAGTGAAATATTAAGCGGGTTTATTTGGTCGTAGCATGTGGTAGGCAAAGGGTCAGGGACCCTTGCCGTAGTCTGTGGTAGGTGGAAATGTGAACTCTTGATATTTTGGTCGTAGCCTGTGGTAGGAAAAGGGTCAGGGACCCTGGTCATAGCCTGTGGTAAGCGGAAATGTGAACTCTTGATATTCTGGTCGTAGCCTGTAGTAGGCAAAGGGTCTGAGACCCTGGTCGTAGCCTATGGTAGACAGAAATGTGAACTTTGGATAATCTTTGGTCGTAGCCTGTGATAGGCAGAGGATCTGGGATCGGTCTGATATTCGTTACTTTAAGGGATATGACATTCCGCCCGCACAATAAAATGAATTGGTTGGGTTGAGGAAAATAGTTAAGGGTTAAAAGTTTATGAAATGATTTGAATTGTTCCCTTTCTCTAAAGTGAATTGAAACGAATTTGAATTGTTTTTAACGGTTAGGGGTAGACATTATTGAGATTTCCCCCTCATTTTTTTAAATGTTTTATTTCCAGGTGATGATCAATATGCTGGGAACGGGAATTAGTAGTGAGGCTTGACATGCTTAGATTTTATTAGTTGTGTTATGTTTCAATCCAGAAAGACTTGAAGTTAGTCATGTTGAGTCTATTTTCTAAGTTTGAAGTTTTTCAGTTTGTTATAGTTGAACGGTTGTTAGTTTCCCTTGTGCCTTGTATTCCTTCGGGGATACAGCAGTGATGCCCCAAAAAGAGTTAGTCTTCCGCTGAAATTTTCCGTTAACGTTAGTTTGACTTTGACTTTTCTATAATTGAATTTTCGGGGCGCTACAATGGCAGCAACCAAAACTTATATAGAATAATTGAGCACGACTAAAATAATAGAAAAACATATGCAAATTTAGTATAACTGATTCAACCATACAATTAATATAAAAAGGGACACCAATTTCTAAAAAATAGAAAAATGACAAATAAGACAAATTAACATGTGCATCGCACGGGTGCAAACGCTAGTTATGAACATTAAAACTATTATAACTACTAAAGAATCTGACATTGAAACTTGAGGAGCGTTTTTTCTTATTTTTTGATAAAACTATTTTTTGAAAATGAAATGGTATTATTGATTATTATGGAAACTATTAAAACTATTTTAAAAGAACCATTATTGTGGAAACTACTAAAACTATTATTAGCCATGAGAAAAAACACTGCCATGGAAATAACAAAGAAGATAGAGACTACATAATAAAAGTAAAAACAATAAAAGCACCCCTTAATCAAAACACTGTCATAGGAGCCCAACAAAATAGATCATGCTACCTACAAGTAAAAACCATGGCATTTCACCCCTTATTCATAAACAACCAAAATGCAATTCATAAACACCCAAAATGCATAATCAAAACCTAGACCTAGACCACCCCCTGATTCTTAAGCCTAGCTGAGAAACACCCCAAGGACCATTACCAACACTGCGACAACCATCTGCAACTGCTTCTGAGACCTCCTCAGCTTTGTCACCCAAGTCTCTGCCTTGATCAGCATCCTCCCTCTTCATAATTTTCCTCCTCCAGACGCTTCGCCTTGTCCTTCATGAGAGCCAAGTCTCGGGTGAGGGTTTCGCCCTTCACAATTTGGGTAGAGGCCAAACATCTCACCCTGTCACAGAGTTGGTCGTCCACCCACTTAAAGAAATCGCAAGCACAGACAGTGCCAGCGTTTCTGCACTGAACATAGGAACGAAATGGGTTCTCCATGGAGAACGAGATGTGCACAGTGCATCTGTGGCCACAACGACAGAAAAAAGGGGTTTTGGAAAAGCATGGACAACTTCTACATGCCTGAATTTCGCCATTGTTTGGGGGACCTTGCCCATCCATTGTCGAAAAAAGTTTTGCTTTTAGGGTTGCTTAAGATTGACAGAGAAAGGAAATTTTTTTGGGTGGAAGGAGGAAGAAGAAGAGGAAGGGTTTTGGATAGAAATGAGAGAGATGACGATGAAGATGATTGTTCGGTTGTAATTTTTGTGGTTTTAAATAAGGATTATCGATCTCAAGGATGGGTGTTAGGCTTGATTTGGGCAATCAGTTTATGTGAAGGAGTTTTTCTCAGTGCGGAAAGCGATAATTATGTAAAGAAAGCAATAAACTAACCTAAACATGAATAAAAGAAAGAAATAAGAGACATGAAATTAAAGAAAGCATTTAAAAGCATGAATGAAAACTACAACTAATAATGAAATGGGAGCAAGAAATTATACCTTTGATGAACAAACTTCAATAAACCTTCAATCTACCTTGCAATTTCCCCCGAACAAACAAAAAATTGTGGATTGGATTACTAATGATCCCCCAAATTCTCACTAGAAAGTAGAATTGGAATTCCTTGACCATCCTCCCCACTAAAAGATGGATTTGATGTGGCTAACCCTAGAAAGCTTTGAAATCAACATCAACAATGGAGATTAGAGAGAGAGAAGAGAGAGAAAGCTTGTAAAACTTCAATGAAAACTTGCTTGAATTAAGAAAGCTTGAGAAAGTTTGAATAAAAATGCTAGAAATCAAAGAAAGCTTGAAGAATCAAAGAAAACTTGAAGAACAATTAAAGAAAGCAATTAAATCTAATCTAATTCTACTCCTAAACTACCTAGGCTAATTGATTCCACTTAGATTATTACAAGTGGGTATTTATAGAAGAAGGAGAAACGAAACCCAAAACCCTAAGATTTTAGTCACAGCACCCGCGTAGCAGACTTTCCGCAGACAGAGTGGCTCGGGCGAGCCATGGGGGTTGCTCGGGCGAGCAAGCCTTCTGTCCGTTTGTCAGTTGTTGATGCTGAGCGTAGGTAACGGGCGCTACCAAGCTTTGTCGCGGGCGCGCCAGAAATGCTGCTCGAGCGAGTCAGCTGCAGCACCTCGGGCGCGCTCCTCTTCTGACCGCAACATCCTCCGTCCCTCGGTAACAGATCGCGGGCGCGACCAAGGTTGTCGCGGGCGCGACAGTGATGCCACTCGGTCGAGTCAGGTTCACGGCTCGGTCGAGTGGAGCTTCTGTCCGCCACAAGTCTCTCCCCTGTTTTCCTGCGCCATAACTTGACATGGAATTTCCGGGTCGGGTTTTGCCTCGGTCCTCGACTCGGGTATCGGGTTGACTCGGAAAATCGCTCAAGATTCCCTAAAAACCTTCAATTAAGCCCAAACTTCTTCTAACTCCTTATTTTCCTACAAAACATCAAATCATTATATCTAATATATAAATAGGGGTTAAAACAAGCAAATATACCCTATAAAAGAGAATAAATTCGGCTCGGAACGAGACCGAACACCACTCCAACACAAGGGTTTGCTCGCCCCGAGCAAACTAAAAACAAAGAAAAGGACTAAAAGAAAAACTAAAAACCCTAACTCACTTTCGCAGGAATCGCGGATGCATTTAACATATGCATCAAGCCCTTTAACCCCCTCGGTAGCCTGGGTGGACGAGGTAGGTCTCGTGAGGATTTATAGCAACTATACCCACAAAAGTCATAGAAAAAGGAGAGAGGGTAAATGAAAAACAAAACAAGTTTAAAAAGAAAGAAAAGAAAATAGCTCGTTCCATAAATCAAGTTGTTTCAATCAAGAAAACGATATTAATCCTCCAAAAGGAACCGTTATGAGCATCTCACATACCCCTAACTCAAACAACTACCAATCTTAGGAGTTTTCGATCCCTTACACCTCATGTAAAGCTAAATCCCATTTGTGTAAAAGTTTGGAGAGTTCTAACTGATTCCGAACGACCCCAAAGACTCACACCTGAGCTCAAAACAAAGCGAACAATACAAAATAAACAAAGAGTTGCCCTCCCCCGCATTTGGTCGCCCTTGGCTTGGTGAGGGCCGCAGGTGATGCAAGGAAAGACTCCTCACTTAATTAACACTTAAACTTTTTTCTTCTTTTTGGGTTGGGTATTCCCAACAAATTTTCTTTCTTCTTTTTTTACTTTTTAATGGTCGGTATTAGCCTTATGTTTGGGGAATTGGACGGCCCATAATGGGGTTTACCCTCCCAACACAGTCTTTTCCATTCACCTCTCCGTCGCAAAGCGATATAGGAGGAGGTTTAAGGGGTAATAGCGTCGTACCGCTAATACCGGGCCCGTGAAGGTTGGCTAAGTGTATGGTGGTTGATGTTGTAAAGCCGACACGCCCCACTTAATCAATTTATTTAACTTTGCTTCCTTTTTCTTTCTTTTGCTTTTGCTTTTTCTCTTTTTTTTTCTTTTTAGAAAACAAGCTCGGATATGAATCCCTAGAATCTCCCAGTTTCAACCAGAACATAAAAAGAAAGAAATGGGATCTCGCTAGACACTTGATGAAAAGAATCTAATTAAAGTAATTCATGGCAATCGCTTAAGAAAGGGTCGAAAATGCTTAAACCGGTTTCTTTTAAAGAAGATTAAGAGCGGCTTCCTAATTTAAACAACAAAAAGCCATGAAACGAAGCAAAAACAAAACAAAACAAAAACGAAAAAGGTTTTTCACTCCCTTTTTGTTCCTTTTTCACAAAAACATTTTCAAACTTTTAGACACAAACTAAGAAAAACAAAAACAAAAGACTCAAAAACTAGGTGATCTACCCATGAGTCATGACAAATGGAAAATACCACCCCCCACTCCAACACAAGACATCACAATGTCTCCATCATGAGAAGGGTGTCTCAAGTAAGGTAGGAAACCAAGAAAAGCATATATACAAAACACTTATCACATAAAAAGCGGTGGCGACCCGAGCCCACACGGCTCCAACAACATAATATTCCCAACAATCACACTCAAGGGGTTCGCCACCCAAAAAGAAAATCAAGCATGCAACATGGATCAATGTTATATTCACATAAGAGAGTGGAAAGAAGTTACCTCGAAGTCTTCAATCAAGCGTATTCAATCCACGATCCAAGGTACATCACACCAAAGGTTAGAAATAAACAAGAAAAGCGTACTATGCGTGATGGTTCACATGCAAGATCAAAAAGAAAAAACAAACTATACAAGACACTAGGGACTAAGAACTAAAATAACAAACTAAAATATTTACAAAACAACTCTCACTATTTTTTCTTTTCTTAGACTCAAAAACTGGAATGCAAACTACCCTCCCACTCCAACACAAAGAGGTTGTCGTGTCCTCAAAATGGAAACAGAAGTAGGTAAGCAAGCACCCCAAAATAAAAGAAAAAGAAACACACAAAAAGAAAATAAAAGAAGAAAAGAAAGAATACTTACTAATTGTACAAGAAGGGTGAGGAAGGATATTACCTAGAAGGCGTCTTATCAAGAAATTCACTCCTTCTCACCTCAAGATATCAGGCACCAAGTCAGAACCATTCAACGTCCGGAGTAATAAATCATGCATCCTCTCATGCATCTCAGAATGGTGTAGGTAACAGCACACTAGCAATAACACATAAACAAACATTAGTGCCCTTAACAATTTATCAAATGCCTTAGAAAAGTCATAGAAAGAACGAAATACAAGAATGTACAAGACTTTCCTAGGCATGGTGAAGTGAGACATGACAAAAGGATCCTCCCATTGACTCGTAAATGGAGATTGGGTATACAAATCAACGGGAGGGGGCAATACAACACATTCCTGAACATGCTCATGCGAAGACTTGGACGCAAACAATGATTCAATCTCAACTTCCATGCAATTTTCATAAAACACAGATTCCAAATCACAACTTTCATCCAAATACTCATCATAATCATCAATGGGTGATAAGGAAAAAGCAGGGTTTGACCACATCATAACACTCCCAACATCACAAATTAGCACATCTTCATCTTCATCAATATCAGACTCACTAGAAGAACTATCAACATCAAAAGACAAAGGTGCATCATTCAAAACAACATCAAAAGTGAAAGTGGAAGGCTCCGGGTCATAGCTCATAGTGAATGACTCGTAAAGCATGTCATCATCAAAAACAACATTGTCACAATCCAAGTTCAAACAATCATGATCAATTCCCAAAGAATTATGCTCATCATCACAAGAATGCACATCAATGGACTCACATACAAGGGTAGCTAATGCCTCACTAATGCAATGATCGTCAATGAAAGTGAACAAATCGGTATTAAGCACACATTCAATCACAACAGATTCAATTTCACTCTCAACAAGATCATGCTCAATTATATCAAAAGCATCATGGCATTCATCAATCTCAACTTTTTCTTTACACAAAGGCATGGACAAGGGTGTGGACAATGGTTCATCATCAAGCATGTAGTCATCAAGTTCTTCATCATCACACACATAATCATCATGTTCCTCATGCTCACTAGGTGGGGCTAGAGCTAAGGAATCGCTAAGTAATCCAAGGCATGGTCGGTTATAATAGTCATCATCTTCATCATCTATTTCACACACACGAGTATTATTTGATACAGGTTTAGCATAATCAAACCCATCCATAAAAGCCTTAAAAGTAGGGTATTCAGGACAAGCAGCAAATGAATGACCCCAAGCTTGACATACAAAACACTGATGAAGAGACTCGCTATTGGGATATTGAGAAGATTCACAAAAATTTTCCACATAATCCCCACTATAAGATTGATCATCAACATACACGGGGTATTCACTTGTTTGTTCAGTTTCGGTCCCAGAGGGTGGTGCATAAGGAGGTTGGAAGCTAGGACTAACACTTTGTTGTTCAAACTCATAGGAATCCCTAGACAACCATTCAAGTAACTCCCATGCTTTTTCTTCTCCTAAAGCGAAAAACCCGTAATATTCTAAAAGTTTTTGGGTCTCATAATTCACACCCTCATTTACAATTCCCAACAAATTCAATGATCATAAAAAATGCCATACAATTCACATTGAGCACGATAATCATGTAATCTAGCAAAATACCTCCAAAATATTTCATGCTTAAATTGAGGGAATTGGGGACTATCCATTACTCTCTTTTTTCTATTTTTCTATTTTTTTCTTTTCTTTTCTCTCTTTTTTTTTCGATATTCAATTTTTTTTCGCGACATTTTTTTCTAGCATAATCAAGAAAGCAATAACTATGTACACACAAACCAATAGCCTAATCTACCAAATAACGCCATCCCCGACAACGGCGCCATTGTTCGGTGTTGATTAATCGCTAGAGATGGCTTAGAACCAATAGTTCATTATCGAATGGATTTTTCCGTTCTAATACTCTATCCGAGAGTTATCAGTATTTATCAAATCTGTTCCTATCTAACGGAACGCTATTAGATCAAATGACAAAGACATTGTTGAGAAAAAGATGGCTTTTGTAATTTTTGTGGTTTTAAGTAAGGATTGTCGATCTCAGGGATGGGTGTTAGGCTTGATTTGGGCAATCGGTTTATGTAAATGGGTTTTTCTCAGTGCGGAAAGCGGTAAATTATGTAAAGAAAGCAATAAACTAACCTAACCATGAATAAAAGAAAGCAATAAGAGACATGAAATTAAAAAAAGCGTTTAAAAGCATGAATGAAAACTACAACTGTAACGCCCCGGAAATTCTATTATAAAAAGGTCAAAGTCAAGAGTAACAGTAACGGTAAATTTGCGGAAGACTTCACTTTTCAAACGGGCGTCATTGCCGTATCCCCGAAGGAATACAATGCAAGAAGGAAAACTACAACTGTTTGACAATGAAAAAGGAAAACAACTAAACGACTTTAAGGTTCAAGAACAACATTAACTAGTTCAAACAGCTAACTAAAACAAACTTCCACTTCAAGACTGGTGACCTCACATCTAGATCCCAACCCTTCCAAATTATTGATCATCACCTGAAAACAAAACATTTACTAACATGAGGGGGAAACCTCAATAATGTCTACCCCTAACAGTCAAAACACTTATGTAATTCATTTCAACACATTTTAAGGGAAGGGGTAACAGTTCAAACATTTCAAAATAACTTTCACCAACGAACTATACCATTTTCCATTTTAGTGCGGGCAGGGCTTCCGTATTGCCCCTCGGAGTCAAAGACTCGCCAATCGTACATATTCCTTTCCAACAACTTTCCATATCATTCTCATTCTCATTCCCATTCTCAACAATCCACAATCACTATTCAAAAACCGGATGACCATCGCAATCTCAATCCAATACTACCAGGCGTAACCTGGTCTCTTGACGGTCTCCCTCACAGGTAACGGCCTGATCTTAGGAGACTGTCCGAACCCGCATTATACTCATATACTTTAATTTAGTCAAGTTTACATTTCCAGTTCAATCCAATAGTAACCAACATTTCCAAATCCAACAACTTTCAACATAAAAACCAAATGACTGTCCATACTTTATAAATCAAAGAACATAACCTTCTCAACAAATAGACAGTCAATTTAATATAAAGTCCCCTTCGGGATGCAAGTTCCAAAATAAGGTAAAAATTATTAAAATAGTTAAAGAGCATCCAATGGGGATTAGGGCATAGACATTACCTGAATATGATAATCTTCACGTAGAAAGATCACAGGAGCTTCTAAACGGGTTCTCGCTCGGTCCTAGATTAACAACGGCCTAAAATTAATATTCTACCACTAACAACTAAACACTTCCATTCCCAACTTATTGTAACCTTTCCCAAAAAGTTAGAAATTCAAAGAACGCATTAAAGTAACGGTATCCCAACCTAACTACTTTAAACCTAATATACTCCAAGGTACCATAGGAAAACATACTTACATAAAATCATGCTAAAGACTAACTAGGGTGACTCCTAACATGTAAACTTGCATGGTGCTATTCACAAAAATTACAAGTATGCCATTTTAACATTTAAAGAACATGCTAGGTCATACAACCACATAAACTTATTCAACACCACACTTTAGGGTTCCTATCATGTTCCTAGGTCAAGACTTTATTCAAGCTAACCTAATAACATAAATTTAAAATTAATAAGGAGAACTTAACATTTATGCATGAACCTTATAAACTAAAAAAAAAAAAAAATCATGAGACTAATAACATGATACTTTTACAAAATAAATTATGAAACTTAGGTACCAAAATATATGTACAAAATTAAGAAGCATGAAATAAAATATGAAACTTTATTAATAACATATGAACTTTAATACTAAGAATATATACTAAACTTTAATAACATTAATAACATGAACTCTAAAATAATAATAATACGAACTCTAAAGTATTAACATTTAAAATAATAACAAGAAACTTTGTTACTAAAATATGAACTTTAATATACACTCCTGAAACTAACAATAATAATCATAATAATAGTAATGATAATAATATGATGCTAATGTAAACTCATAGTAACTTAATACTAAATAATAATACTAAAACTTTAATAATAAAATATGTAAGTAATAACTTGAATCTTTCCAACAAGAATATGAAACTTTAATGTAACTTCATGGAACTAATAATAGTAATAATAATAGTGAGATGGAACTTTATAATAAAATCGTTAAAATAATATGGAACTTAATAATGATAAAAAAAAAATTAATAACTTTAATATAAACTTAGAACTCAAGAATAGTAATGTGAAGCTTTAATAATAGCACAAAATTGTACATCGAAATTTAATAATAACTTACGAAAACTCCATAATAATAATACGAGACTTAATAATAATATTACGGAAATTTAATAACTTGTGAAAGCGAAAAAAAATAATATGAAATTTAATAACTTACGAACTAAATAAGAAGATTACGAAACATAATAATAAAATTACGAAGCTTAATAATAAAATTACGAAACATAGTACTTACTTAATATACGAACTTATTAGTATTAATAACATGAAATACCAAACATTAAACATTTTAAACATAATTTAAACATATTAAACTCTACTAATATTTTAACACAACCCAAACTTATTAAATCCCTAAAATCACACCCACAAATTTTTAACACTACTACACACACTATCACACACACCCACACTAATCCACTCACACACCAACCCTCAAACCTCTGACCACAAACCCACACCCATGCATACATCCACCCACCCATGCATACGTACACATTCTACAGCAGCATCATACTATACTCACACACACCAATAACCGAACCCTAACCCAACTAAACACAAAGATCCCCCTCTTCCCCTACTGTTCCCATATATATAGCATTTGGGATCAAACAAAAACCATGCATACGTACAAAAACATACACACAAATCACCATCAACATGAATAGGAAGGAGGGAGAGAGTTATACTAGATAAAGTGAAGAGGAATCAGTTAGGGCGGTCAACGGTGGGCTGCGGGAGGTCCGGGCAGTATCGGGGTTGGCAGAGGCAGCTAGAGCTTCCTTCGGGGGGTGTCTCGGCAACAGCAGCTCGACTCGGGGGTCTTCTAGGCGGGGGTAGTTGCGGTGGTGCGGTGGTGCAGCAAGGGAGGAAGGAGAAGGGGTAGTGATGGTTCTGTTGTGAACCACGAAGAAGAAGAAAAGAGCAAGAGGGTGTGAGGTTGTGTAGAGGAAGAGCAACAAAAGAAAGGAAGAAGGAGGGGTGCTTGTGATTGTATGGGGGTGGACTGTGAAGAGTAGCAGCAGAAGGAAGAAAAGGAGAAGAGTTGTAAGTGAGAAAGTGAAGAGGAGAGGGAGAAGAGTGAGCAACGAGAAGAGGAAGGAGGGAAGGGTATTTGTACTGATGATGGTGTAATGGGAAGGAGGTTTTCGTACAGATTTCATGCTGCATGGGGGTTACATGGAATTGTATTATCTACTGGACAAAAGAGGGAGGGGAAGAGTGGCGGACCGAGACTAAACAGGGGGGACAAGTCTAATCTAATTTGAATTAGCTCAAATGGGAGGGAAATATGGTTTAAGGGGGAAAAACACTGATTTGAATCAGTAAAAAAAGGAGGGAAGAAAAAGATTAGGGTTAAAATTAGGGGGGGGGGGGTGGAACTTACAAACTGATCCTAATAAAAATTACCCGATAACCGAAAATTTCCTAACTGATATTTTTCGATCACTAAAAATTCCCAACATATCTCATAAAAAGTTTCTCCTAAAAACAACATTTTTTCCTTCTAAAACGGATCCTACAACTGATCCCAATAAAATCAACCGATAACCAAAAATTTCCTAACTGATATTGTTCAATCACTAAAAATTCCAAGTAACCCACTCGCGGTCCTAAAAGCTCCATGTGACAGAATATATATATTTAACGGAAAGAAAACGCACATGAGGAAAATTAACGGTAAACATAATAGCATTATTTTCGGGGTTTTACAACAACTAATAATGAAATGGGAGCAAGAAATTATACCTTTGTTGAACAAACTTCAATAAACCTTCAATCTACCTTGCAATTTCCCCCGAACAAACAAGAAATTGTGGATTGGATTACCAAGGATCCCCCAAATTCTCACTAGGAAGTAGAATTGGAATTCCTTGACCCTCCTCCCCACTAAAAGATGGATTTGATGTGGCTAACCCTAGAAAGCTTTGAAATCAACATCAACAATGGAGATTAGAGAGAGAGAAGAGAGAGAAAGCTTGTAAAACTTCAATGAAAACTTGCTTGAATTAAGAAAGCTTGAGAAAGTTTGAATAAAAATGCTAGAAATCAAAGAAAGCTTGAAGAATCAAAGAAAACTTGAAGAACAATTAAAGAAAGCAATTAAAGAAAGCAATTAAATCTAATCTAATTCTACTCCTAAACTACCTAGGCTAATTGATTCCACTTAGATTATTACAAGTGGGTATTTATAGAAGAAGGAGAAACGAAACCCAAAACCCTAAGATTTTAGTCACAGCACCCGCGTAGCAGACTTTCCGCAGACAGAGTGGCTCGGGCGAGCCATGGGGGTTGCTCGGGCGAGCAAGCCTTCTGTCCGTTTGTCAGTTGTTGATGCTGAGCGTAGGTAACGGGCGCTACCAAGCTTTGTCGCGGGCGCGCCAGAAATGCTGCTCGCGCGAGTCAGCTGCAGCACCTCGGGCGCGCTCCTCTTCTGACCGCAACATCCTCCGTCCCTCGGTAACAGATCGCGGGCGCGACCAAGGTTGTCGCGGGCGCGACAGTGATGCCACTCGGTCGAGTCAGGTTCACGGCTCGGTCGAGTGGAGCTTCTGTCCGCCACAAGTCTCTCCCCTGTTTTCCTGCGCCATAACTTGACATGGAATTTCCGGGTCGGGTTTTGCCTCGGTCCTCGACTCGGGTTTCGGGTTGACTCGAGAAATCACTCGGGATTCCCTAAAAACCTTAAATTAAGCCCAAACTTCCTTCTAACTCCTTATTTTCCTACAAAACACCAAATCATTATATCTAATATATAAATAGGGGTTAAAACAAGCAAATATACCCTATAAAAGAGAATAAATTCGGCTCGGAACGAGACCGAACACCACTCCAACACAAGGGTTTGCTCGCCTCGAGCAAACTAAAAACAAAGAAAAGGACTAAAAGAAAAACTAAAAAACCTAACTCACTTTCGCAGGAATCGCGGATGCATTTAGCATATGCATCAAGCCCTTTAAACCCCCCGGTAGCCGGGGTGGACGAGGTAGGTGTCGTGAGGGTTTATAGCAACTATACCCACAAAAGCCATAGAAAAAGGAGTGAGGGAAAGTGAAAAACAAAACAAGTTTGAAAAGAAAGAAAAGAAAACTTCTCGTTCCATAAATCAAGTTGTTTCAATCAAGAAAACAATATTAATCCTCCAAAAGGAACCATTATGAGTATCTCACATACACCTAACTCAAACAACTGCCAATCTTAGGAGTTTTTGATCCCTTAAACCTCATGTAAAGCTAAATCCCATTTGTTTAAAAGTTTGGAGAGTTCTAACTGATTTCGAACGACCCCAAAGACTCACACCCAAGCTCAAAACAAAGCGAACAACAGAAAATAAACAAAGAGTTGCCCTCCCCTGCATTTGGTCGCCCTTGGCTTGGTGAGGGCCGCAGGTGATGCAAGGAAAGACACCTCACTTAATTAACACTCAAACTTTTTTCTTCTTTTTGGGTTGGGTATTCCCAACAAATTTTCTTTCTTCTTTTTTTACTTTTTAATGGTCGGTATTAGCCTTATGTTCGGGAATTGGACAGCCCAAAATGGGGAATTGGATGCCTATTTCCGATAAAGAGGTTGCACTCCATCTGGTTCGCCAGCGGTAATGGTGATTGTTTCGGTGATTACAAACGCCTCCCAAAGGGTCTATTTATATTAATCTAGGACCCCTTAGGTGTGTATTACATCAAGAATACAATGATTTCTAACTTACGTCATCTATTACAAATATTACATCATAAAGAATCAAAATGTACATAGCTAGAAAGAAACATTGATATCCTGCTCAATTCTTCTCCAATCTTCAGGATTCAAAAACCATTTGAAAGCTCTTTGAATGATCTATATTCGGCTCCAAGATGACTTTCCCAATAGCTTCATAGATCTTGTGTTATAGAGCAAAGTATTGAATTGCACTTGATGAAGTCATTCATTAGTGAGAGTGATGAGAGTGATTGAAGCTCTTCTTCCATGTAAGCTTGTATTTGGTTCCCATGATGTGTATTTGGGACCAAATATACATCATTCCCCCCTAGTTGAGAAGAGTTTGTCCTCAAACTAGGAAGTTTTTCCCCTCCTTCAAAGTATGGCTTAAGATCACTCACATTAAAGGTACAACTACCTTCATAATTTTCACCAAGTTGGAGTTTGTATGCATTATCACCAATCCTTTCTAGAACTTCATAAGGACCATCACCTCTTGGTGCTAATTTCCCTTTCCTTTTCGAAAGAAATCTCTCTTTCTTCAAGTGAATCCAAACAAGATCTCCTGGTTCAAATACAACCTTCTTCCTTGTTCTATTCACTTTACTTGACACATCTTGTGTATATTTCAATATTTTCTCACGAACTTCTTGATGTAGCTTCTTAATTTCTTCTAACCTTTTGTTAGCTTCAAAGCTAAACTTTGTTAAAGTAGAAATAGGTGTAAGATCCATATGTTGTAGAGGATTTCTTCCATAAACCACTTGAAATGGTGATAAACCCGTGGCTTTGCTTGGACTTCTATTAAAAGCAAACTCAGCATGACATAGAAGAGTATCCTACCCTTTCTTGTCTTTACTAAGCAATGCTCGAAGTAAGGCTCCCAAGGTACGATTTGTAACTTCTGTTTGTCCATCCGTTTGGAGATGACATGCGGTGCTAAACTTCAATTTCGTACCAAGCTTCTTCCATGTTAGCCAAAAATGACTAAGAAAATTTGAATCTCTATCACTCATCATAGTCTTTGGAATACCATGCAACTTCACTACTTCTTCAAAGTATAGATTTGCAACTTTAGTAGCATTATAGGTTGTATTGCATGGAATGAAGTGTGCCATCTTCGAAAACCTATCAACGACTTCCATGATTGAATCCTTGCTTCTTTGAGTTCTTAGTAAACCCACAATGAAGTCTAAACTCACATCTTCCCAAGGACTATGTGGAATAGGCAATGGAGTGTACAAGCCTTGTGGTAATGTATGAGCTTTTGAGATATTACATGTATTACACCTTTTAACCATATGCTCAACATTCTTGATCATACTAGGCCAAAAATAATGCTCTTTCATCATCAAATAAGTCTTCTTAATGCCAAAATGACCAGCCAATGATCCTTCGTGGACTTCCATAATCAACAACTCTAGAATACTACTTCTTGGAATGCATAGTTGATTTCCATTAAAAAGAAATCCATGCTCAATATGAAAGAGTTGGTGGGGATGCTTCTTGCATAGCTCATAAACTTCCTTGAAATCTTCATCATTCTCATATAACCCTTTAACATGTTCAAAACCAAGTACTCTTGAATCAAGAATATGAGTGAGTAAGTACCTCCTAGATAAAGCATCTGCTCCTTTGTTGAGGTGTCCCGCCTTATGCTTTATCATGAAGTGAAATGCTTGCATAAACTCAACCCATTTGGCATGTCTTGGATTAAGCTTGTGTTGCCCTTGAATGAATTTTAGAGCTTCATGATCACTATGTAGAATGAATTCACCACTTAGTAGACAATGACGCCAATGCTCAAGAGCTCTTATAATTGCATAGAACTCTTTATCATATGTGCTATACTTCCTCTTGGCTTCATTAAACTTCTCAATAAAGAAAGCAATAGGTCGGATTCTTGGGATAGAACGGCTCCAATTCCAACTCCACTTGCATCAACTTTAACTTCAAAGACTTTATCAAAACAAGGTAATGCAAGAATAGATGCATGACATAGCTTCTCCTTTATCAATTCAAACGCTTCATTAGCACTCTTATTCCATGAAAACTCTTTCTTCTTCAACAATTCGGTCATAGGTGCAAGTATAGAGCTAAAAGTCTTTATGAACCTTCTATAAAATGATGCTAATCCATGAAAACTCCGTACCTCATGAATCGATGTTGGTGTAGGCCACTCTTGAATAGCCTTGACTTTCTCCTTGTCAACTTGTATGCCATCTCTTGAAAGAACATATCCAAGGAACAAACCCTTGGGTTAGAAAAAGTGGCACTTCTCTATGTTGACGTAGAGTTGCTCCTTCTCCAAAATGTACATGACCAACTCTAGATGTTTTACATGCTCTTTCTCACTTTTGCTATACACAAGAATATCATCAAAGTAAACTACTACACACTTGCCAATAAGAGGCTTTAGTACATGATTCATAAGACACATGAAAGTAGATGATGCATTAGTCAGGCCAAATGGCATGACAAGCCATTCATACAAGCCTTCTTTTGTTTTGAATGAGGTCTTTTACTCATCTCCTTCATGAATGCGAATTTGATGATATCCACTCCTCAAATCAACTTTAGAGAACACAACACTTCCATGTAATTCATCAAGTAGATCTTCAAGTCGAGGTATTGGAAACCTATACTTGATTGTAATCTTGTTTATGGCTCGGCAATCCATAGACATACGTTGAGATCCATCTTTCTTTGGTACAAGCAAAACGAGGACATGACATAGACTCATACTTTCACGTACCAAGCCTTTGGATAAGAGATCATCTACTTGCCTTTGTACTTCTTGTGCATCTTTTGGGTTCATTCGGTAGGTCGGTTTGTTGGGGAGCATTGAACCCGGAACTAGATCAATTTTGTGCTCAATTTCTCTTCTTGGTGGCAATCCCTTGGGCATCTCTTTTGGGAACAAATGTTTGAAACGTTCCAAAAGAGGTTTAAGGCGTGAATGATCGTTTGTTGGAGACGCTTTCTCCTCTTCCAAGTTAGCTAGAATAAGACTTCTGTGGTCTTGGAACTCATGGTGCTCGGCTTTCATAAATGTCACAATATTTGTCTCCTTCTCTTGTTGTTGTTGGTGAGGACGTATGATAGATGATGGTGAGAGAGGAGCCAATGTAATCTTCTTTTTGTTGAGAATAAACGTGTTGGTATTGGTTCTCCCATCATGGATAACATGCCTATCAAATAACCAAGGTCTTCCAAGCAATATATGACAAGCATCCATTGGAATTACATCACACCAAATACAATCTTTATAGTTTTTACCAATGGAAAGACTTACAAGAACGTGATGATCCACACGAATACCCTTCCCATGACTTAGCCATTGAATTGTGTAAGGAGATGGGTGTGGACTAACCTCCAATTGTAGCTTATTCACCATGGTTGTTGAAGCGGCATTAGTGCAACTTCCTCCATGTATGATTAGAGAACAAACTTTGCCTTGAATAGTACACCTTGAATGGAATATGTTTTCCCTTTGTTCTTGCTCGTTTGGTACACAAGCAACACTTAGAGCTCTTCTTACTACCAACATTTCTCCTTCATCCGCTTCTTCTACACTTTCCTCATTTGCGACAATGGTCTCATCAACCTCCTCTTCATTTTCACTTTCATTACACTCCGGCTCAAGATATAAAGCGCTTTGATATTCAACCAAGGATACAACTCTTTTGTTAGGACACTCCGAAGCATAGTGACCTAATCCTTGGCAACGAAAACATCTTCTTGGGGCTAATGGTTTGGTTTCTTGGACGTGGGGTTTAGGGATGGATGGGGGCTGATTTTGTGGTGCTTTGTTATAGGGTTGTTTTGTAGGTATTGAGGGTCTTTGTCGTGGAGTGTATGGACGTGTAGGTTGGGATTGTTTGTAGGATGTTTGGTACTTTGTCATGGTCTCTTTTCCTCTTTCTTTTCTTTGCCTTTCAACTTTCAAGGCCAAAGAACTCAATTCATCCAAAGATTGATCGGAATGTAATTCAACAATATTACGAATCCAATCATTAAGACCAAACAAGTAACGTACCAAAGTTTGAGGTTCATTCTCTTGGAGATCACAACGCCAAAGTAGGTGCTCAAACTCTTTTGTATACTCCTCCACGGTTCTACTTCCTTGAACCAATCGTTGCAACTTGTAGTAGTTATCTTGGAGATAACTTGGTGGTAGAAACTTTCCTTGCAACTTGCTTTTCATCTTGCTCCATGTCCGAATCTTGTCCTTGCCCTTAGCTTGCCTCTTCTTTTGTAGATTTTTCCACCAAATGGACGCATGCTTGTGCAACTTTAGTGCCACATACTTCACTTTCTTTTCATCATGTACTTCTTTAAGATCAAAAACTCTTTCAATAGTTTGCATCCAATCTAAAAAGTTTTCAGGATCAAGATTACCATCAAACTCCAGAATCTCCACCTTGAAATCAAATCTTTCCTCCCTTCTTGGACGTCTACTTTGTATGTCCCCTTCTTCATCATGAGATTCATTATCTTCACGGATCACCCTATGTTGGAGATGCATGTATCTCTTTAATTGGTCGGTGAGATAGGTGATCTTTTGCTTCATCAATTCTACATCCTCTTGAGACGTCGTGGGCTGAATTGTTGGAGTACTTGCACTATCCATCAATCTTGATACCAAAAGATCAAAAGGAAACTCACGGTTTAGGGCTAGGGTGTAGGGACGAGAGATGGTATATGTTTAGGCTAGATTGTGTTTAGGTTTAGGGGGTTCTTTGTGGAGTTTATGTGGAACATGTAATGGAGGATTGCCGGGGATGGATTTGTGATGGAAAGATTGTAGAAAGATGGTGCAAGAACTAAGAGAATCAATCTCCTAAGCTCTGATACCACTTTTGATGTATAATGGGATCAAAGAGATCTCATTACACTCGAAAATCAGGATCTTTATGAACAAAGATAAGAATCTTCCTCTCTATGTTCTTAAGGATCAAACGAATGAATGAAACAAGATAGGAATCAAAAGGATTCAATGGAATGTACCAATTGATGAACGAATGATAGATTTGATATGGCTTGAGAAACTCTTGAAGATATAGAGACACCACTTCAAGAAGATCTTCAACTCTTCCTATCACCAACCAAGCTAGCCAAGCAAGGAATAGAAAAAGAGATTTGGACGATTCTCTTGAGAAAGAATCGGCTCTAGCAATGCTAGAGAGAACACAAAAGCATATAGCCTTTAGATGTTTAGTTTGTATTATTTGTGAATGATTGAATGAATGATTACAAAGGCCTCCCAAAGGGTCTATTTATAGTATTCTAGGACCCCTTAGGTGTGTATTACATCAAGAATACAATGATTTCTAGCTTACATCATCTATTACAAATATTACATCATAAAGAATCAAAATGTACATAGGTAGAAAGAAACATTGATATCTTGCTCAATTCTTCTCCAATCTTCAAGATTCAAAAACCATTTGAAGGCTCTTTGAATGATCTATATTCGGCTCCAAGATGACTTTCCTAATAGCTTCATAGATCTTGAGTTATAGAGCGAAGTATCAAATTGCACTTGATGAAGCCATTCATTATTGAGAGTGATGAGAGTGATTGAAGCTCTTCTTCCATATAAGCTTGTTTTGGTTCCCATGATGTGTATTTGGGACCAAATATACATCAATGCTGCAACATTCATGGACTCTTCAATCCATGGAAACTCATCAATCTCCAGCTCAAATTAGGTATCAAACCAACTAGAATATAATTGATGAATCCAAATCTGTTTTACTATGAGTTGTCTCTCAATCCAAACAAGTCCACTGCAAGTTGACCACACACATCAAAAACAAGCAAAACCTAATAGTAAGAATTAAAGGAATCAGAAGCATATATGTGTCAAAAAACCAAGTTTGAAAAATCAAATAGTTTGATTATAATTTATTCCTAATTACATTTAAAGTCAATTAGCTAAACTAATTATTTCATTTTTGAACTTTATTGTTAGGGACTATTGTAAAAGAGGACCCAAAACCCATAATCAAAAACCAAAAAAAAAAAAAAAAAAACTAAACCTAGTTACATCAACTAAACTAATCCCGTTACAAGCAAAACAAAGATAAAATTTCCAAATCATACAGCACCTCTTCGAGCACCACAACAATCAATTCTGCCTTAATTAGTTATCACCATAAAGATAAAAGATAAAAATTCAAATCACAAACAACCAACTTATAAATACCAAAAAATTGATGGGGGTGTCACACATCTTTTTTAACTGACACGTGGGTCACAACTTTTTTTTAATGCATTCCCAGGTGACATTAAACTTACTTAAGTAACTGAGGATGACATTCCGGTTATTTTGACTGAAATCCGACTAAAAATGTTAAAAATGACAAATATACCCTTAGTTTTCTCTCTAATTTAACTTAATGTGCCATTATCTCTCTTCCCCTCTTTTTTTCATCCTCTTCCTCCATAATTCTCTTTCCCTCTTTTCTCTGCTCTATCTATCTCCGGCGGACCCAATCAGGCCGCCCTGCACCAAGGCGTCCACCACCCCCACCGCCCATTCAAGAATCAACCTCACCTTCCCAATTCTCATCACCCAATACTATCACCATCACCATCACCACCACCAACACCATTATTACAGCTGAAGTGAGGTGAGTCATGGTTGTCACCGACCTCTTCGCCGGCGAGATAGCGACGGAGGTCCTTAAGCAGCTCTTCTCCATCCTCCGCTCTTGAGCAGTGTCCTTTTCAATGGCCTTGCTATCAAAGTCGTCTTTTCTCTCAATCTTTCGGGCCCGCCTCGCCATCATCTGTATCTCCTGAATCTTTGCATCCACATTCCTCGATGCAACATCCCGAGCACCACCACCACCACCACCATTAACCAAATGTACCTCACAGAAATCCTAGCTTTCGACACTTTTGGACCCAAATTAGGTGGAACAGATAAACTCCTAATCTTCCTAACAAACCCCAAATTCTCACCTTTACACACAAACTTCACCACTGAGCTATTTTCTGGAATCACATCTTTCCCAAACTCCATCTCCTTGGCCAAAAACTTAGCATGAGCAATCTTCAACTTCAATTCTCCAAAACCCTCTGAATCCAATTCCTCCTTAAAATACAACAAGGGCTCTACCCCACTTCTTCTCAAAATCTCATCCTCATCAACCAAAACCCTCTCGACATTACCACTAGAATCTCGAAAAACAGTGAAAATAGGGTTCGACCCAATACCCCAAAACGTAATATCATTCTTATACTGCTCAATCCAACTATCCAACTTATTCCGCATAATAGAATCACCTAATTCGTTAAAACCCTTCAAATTGGCCCACCTCCTGCAGGTGGCTCGAGAAGGATTTGCGGCGAAAAAGTGAGATTGAGGGTTTGAATCTGGACCTTGTTGGTAGTTTGGTAGTTGCAGAGGAGGAGAGGAAAATTTGAGGGGTTTGGATTTTGGAGGGAGGAGAGATAAAGGGCGACAGGATTGAGAGGCAGTTTGGGTCGTTGGTGATTCAGAGGGAGAGTGGTGGAGGAGAAAGGTGGTGGGAGAAGGAGCTCATGAGGATGGAGGAATTTGAAGAGGAGGAGCTCATGAGGATGGAGGAATTTGAGGAGAGGTTATGAGCCGGAAAATCAAGGGCAAATTGGACACTTCACTCATTTTTTGAAGGGAAAATAATACTTTTCAATGATTCCGGCGAAAACACGCCAGAATGTCACCCCCCAGCTACTTAAGTAAGTTTAATGTCACTTGAGAATGCATTAAAAAAAGTTGTGACCCATGAGTCAGTTAAAAAAGATGTGTGATCATGACACCTCTGATACGCCGCAAGTGCACGGGTGTACGTGTAGCAAATATCAAGGTCGATCCCACAGGGATTTTGCTAACTACACACCAAACTAGCTTCCTATGTGATTGCTAAATCGATCGGGTTTTGACTTAGATCAAACTAATTCTATTTCTAATTGATAAAAAGGGTCTAAATAAGCAAATATTCAAACAAATCACGAGATGAAATCAATATGAGAAAGACGTTCAGAGGATAAAACCTAAGTAACTCTATGAATCAAACAAGTGGATTGAACTTGTAAGTCACTAATTTGGTACATTTTAGGGTCGATAATCGCATAATGTATTCTGTAACGAGCTTTTGGCAATGAAACGGATTGCTTAGTAAAATTGATCTATTGGACTCTTTATTATGTCAATTTTATCTAAGTTAAATATCAAATTATCCAATGACCCTTAGTTACAAAGTCTTCTATCTCTAGCTCACTTCATATACTAGTTTAATCCTAAGGATGCCGATTATCGAATTTCTCCGTTCGGTACTTCATTCAACAATCTAAATCCATGCTAATGGTGCACAAACAAAAGCAATGACATACATAATCAAAGGTTAAATAAAGTGCATTCAAACTAGATTAACAAACTTGTTCAATCCAACAAAACTCAATCCATAAGAGAAACTAATAAGGGTTTATCCCCCAAACTTATGAAAATATTCACTACTCATGTTCGATTCACTAAACATATGAAGTTCTATACTAAAATGCATGGAAATCTAAAGAAAGAGAAGTAAAACAAGTGTTGAATCAATCCTTGCTTGATTGGTGATCGGTCGGGACTTTTGCTCCTCCACTTCAATGGATTCTTGCAAGATAATCTTCAAACTCCAATGCACTCTCCCTCTTCACAATGGATGAATGTGGATGGAAATATGGATGAAAGGATGGATGAATATGATGAAGAGGATGATGATGAATCCGAATGAATACAGCCGGATAGCAATTATATAGCATTAAAATGAAGCCGAAACGCCATTTTCACATTAATCATGGCCAACACGGGTCGATACAGGTCAACACGGGTCGTGTTGCCTTGACACGGATCGTGTTGCTCACTGGAATTGGTTTCTGGACTTTCTGGAGGCTGAAACGACCGGTGTTGAGTCTGTTCTCACCCGTGTTGATGCCAAACGACATCCAATGTCTTCTTGGGCCAATGTTTGGGCCTTGGGGTGGATTTATTCTTCAATTGTGATCCTCTTGGACTCCATATACTTGATTTTAAGCTTGATTTCTTCACTTTAACACCAATTTCCTACAAAACTATGCCAAACTCCAACCAAGCATAAAATAGAGAATTCGAGTATAAAAATAATACATTCATATCAATAATCACTCAAATTAACTCTAAATAACCCAAGATCAAATATATAAAATACACTTATCAAATCCCCCCATGCTTACACCTTGCTTGTCCCTAAGCAAGGCTAAACTCACAAATAAAATAGAAAACAAAGAAAATAACGAAAATAGAAAATAAACGGGACAAAACGACTCAAGTCAAAAAGAAGAAGTTTCAAAGTAAAAATGAAAAATTTATTTACAAATCTCCTCAGGAAAGCATCGATAAAACATTCAATTAATCCAACTTAATCAAGCATAGCCCAAGTATGAACGAAAGTTTATATACAAGAGAAAATGAAACCAAAGAAAGAATTACAAAAACCAAACCTATCAAGATCAAACTAATCACCCTCCTAATCTCAAAAGAAACAAGCAAGCACATAATAATGGATGAAACTAGGTAATTGAGAGCAACCTTACTTTAGGGAATGTGGAAACACTCCTCTCATGTGCTTAAAAATGAATAATCAATGAAGGTGCACTCAATACTCAATCACAAAGCAACATTCTACCATAGGCTTGCAAATAATCTCAATTCTCTACCGCTAAAATGCAATGCACAAAGATAATCAAGAGGACTTTCAAATGGGTTGTAATGGGGCTAAGGTTAAGGGTAAGGAGTGGAAATATATTTGGGAAAGTGGAGCTAAAAGCCAAGCTTGGAGCATAACCTCACCAAATTGCACAATTAAAAACTCACCTTATATTCATATCAATGCATCCCATAATCATGTGGAAATCGTCTCAAATCAAAGAAAACTACTTAACACTTTTTTTTCATTTTTTTCATTTTTCTGATTTTTTTTTCTTTTTTTTTCTTTTTTTTTCAATTTCAATTCAAACTCAAAGATATATACACTAATAAGGCAAATTTCCATCTCAACCCATATCAAGCTACAATGAGGAGCAATCTCAAGATCTTCAACTTCACAACATCCCCAACAAAACCAAACCACAAAATTCACCACAATCAACCCAACTTTCACACTCTAACACTCCAAGCAATGGCTTAAAGGTAGGAAATTATATATACGGCCATGGCTAATTATATAGGTAATCAAAAGAAAGAGTGATACAAGGCTAAAAGAGGGTTAAAAGCGGATAATTCACATGTAAAGGATGGCTATTTGGCTTTGTAGCTAAAATATGTACAAGAATGCCTCTATCATATTACCAATGCACAAGCAAAAATGCAGTTTCAAAGAGATGCATCGCAAGTTCTAGAGAATGCAACTAAGGATGAGCCACACATGCAAACGAGACTAATACAAATGATTAGTCATTTTAAGGCTTTGTGGTCTCACGGGTAAAAAGCTCTCAAATAAACCTAGCTCAAGTAGATGTATACGTGCTAAACTCATTCCAAAAGATCAAAGAAAAAAGAAATGGCAATCAATCATCACTATCAAAGTACAATTCTAAACTCTATGTTTTCACAACTCTTTTCAAAACTTTAATTCACAAAAGGGCTATACAAAACTAAATCAAATAAAAAAAAACTTATCTAGCTTTAATTCATCACCGGAGAATTTTATTCACTAATCCTATCTTAACCTAATTTTTTTTCTTTTTCTTCTTTTTCAATTTTTTTAAATTTTCTGAAATTTTATGATTTTTGGTTTTTTCAAAAACTAAAATCAAAAGTCAAATGAAAAACTAGAAAATAAGAAACTAAAAACTAAGAAAAAGAAAGAAAATAAAATCTAATATGATACTAACTAATGCAATTCTATGTGGATGCAAGGTATTTAAAAATGATAGCTAAAACCTAGAAAAATCAAAAAGAAAAAACTAAACTAAACTAAAGAAAAACAAAATAAACAAAACTAAAACTAAAACTAAAAAGCTAAAAGAAAACAAAACTAAAAGAAAAACAAAAATAAAATCATATACACAAAGATGAAAACCCAAAATTTTCAAATTAATCCCCCCATGCTTGGACAAAGCATTGTCCTCAATCCATAAAACAAGAAGAAACTAGCACTAAAGGGGAAAAACAAGACAATCACTGTGGTGGTGGTGGAGGAGGTGGGTAAGGATATTGGTGAGGGTAGTTCAACTGCCAATTGCGTATCACTTGCATCATCTCGAGCATGCGTGCTTGTTCGGCAGCTTGGGCTGCGTTGGCTTGGTCAAGAAGGTCTAGTCTCTCAAAAAGACGAGTCTGGTTTTCCAAAATTTGGTTCGAAGTGGTTCGAAAATAACCAAACTCATTTTTGCAATAGGTTCTAAGGGAGGCATGGTCCGCACGCAAAGAATTAAAACTATCATGGAAATCAAAAGCGGCGGTGGGACCTTCTTCATCATCCCCACCACCCTCGTGATGAGGAGGCGAAGGAACTTGGTCGAGAATAGGGTTAGATTGTGGAATGGGTGCGTTAGGAAGGAAAAGAATATTCGGGAGCGCTTGAATAGTAAGGTTCGGATGAGGAAGCCTCATCAACTCATTGTTAGGGTACACCCACCAAACTTCTTCCCCTCTTAACTTGCACATTTTCATGTCCCTAATAGCCCTACCATCTAATGTCATTGGGCTCTCTACCCTATCCCGCTCGTGACGAGCCGGATCCCAACCAAAGTGCCTAGCCAAAACCGTGAGCAACCCACCAAGAACGATATCCCCCTTTGTGTGAGATGTGATGCGGGCTAAATGTGTGGCAAAAAGAGCGGCGGGGTTAACCTCGGGTCGTGCGTAATACATACCCCCATACCGTGTAAAATTCAGCTTGAGCCGCAACATTCATACTACCCCCCCCGACCAAAAAATCCACAAGCAAGGATGCGTTGCGTGTAACGGAACACGGGGTTCCGTATGTGCGTGCACTTAGACCTACTCGGGTGGTAGTCATTCCTAGTTGTGGTAAACTGCCAAAATTCATTGGCGTTCCATTCAGCTAAAGGGGGCACATCTCGTGTGGCGACACCGTGGACAACTGGTAAACGAAAGATCTGAGCAAATTGGGCGAGAGTCAAATGATATTCCTCTTCATCTATCCTAAAGGTAATCCTACCCTCTTGTGTCCCAAGATTCACATCAAAGGTGCTAAGCACCTCTAGGGTAAGGTTCCAATAGGTCGGCTCTCTCATCCTCGCAAAATCTAACATCCCTTTTCTATTCAAAAGTCATTCTACATCATCTAGCATGCCAGTGGTTTGCAAAAACGGCTCATTCATATAACGAGTAGGGAGTATATTGCGCTTAGATAAAGCAAGGTAACGCTCAAATTGAACACCTTCTAAATTAAAAGGGTTGTTACCTCGCGTTTCCCTAGAAGATGATCCCGCTTTGCCTTTGCCTTTGCCTTTGTCACCATTGTCCCCCTTGCGCCTCTTTGAAGCTTGCTCCTCTCCACGCGAAGTCCTGACCATCTTTTATACAAAATATACAAGCTAAAAAGTTAGTAATATACAAAGGGTAACAAAGAAAAACTAAGCAAAACTATGAAACTTAAGTCCTAAACTAATCCTAGACCTATGTACATACAACTCAAATCAATTTAAATTCTAAGTTACCTAAGACCCTTTAACTCTTAACGACTACTAATTAAACTAAATCTAGACTAAATCTAACTCAAATTCTAATGAACTAAAGACTCTTACTATGCTAAACTAATATTAAAAGAAGCTAACTAAGCTAAATTATTAGCTACTGGTCATATACATATATACAACAAGTTATACATGCTTGCTAATCCAACATTCATACATAAACAACATTAAACAACACCTAAAACCCCAAAATTAGAGACTAAACCAAGGTAATCTAAATTAAATTAAGACATTAATAACTAAAGTAAACTAAAATCAGAAAACATAAGCTAAATGAAACTAATACTAAGTTAAACAACTAACTTAAGCTAAGAAAACAACTAAATTAAACCCTAAACAAAACTAAAACGGAGAAAACTTAGCTAATCTGAGTGAACTAACTAAAATCAACTAAAACAAAAACAAAACAAAACACTAAAAAAAACAAAATCCGAAAAATAAATTCAAAATGAAAAGTAAATTATACACATTATACACATTATACATTATTTTTACCAAAACTAAAATTAAAAATGAAAATAAATAAAAACAAAGAATTAGAAAAATCAAACCTTGTACAATTGGAGAGGAAGAATAGAGCTTGAAGGAGGATGAAAATTGAGGTTTTTGGTTATGGAAGTGGAATGGGGTGAAAATGGAGTGAAAGGAATGAGGATGAAATTGGTGGGATCTGAAAGAGAAAGGAAAAAGATGAAGAATGGAAGAAAAATGGAGTGATTTGGTGAAAATTTAGGGAATTATAGCAAAAAGAGTGAAGAGGGAGATGGGTGGCTATGGAGTTTTGAGGGTTCTTTGAGGGAGTATGGAGTTAGGGTTAGTACGGATGACAAGTTAAGATATCGGGCGTGTTTAGTAAAAAGAAATGAAAGGGACGAGAAAATGGGTCCGAAAACCCGTGTTACCTAGCGTCAGGGCTCAACACGGATCGTGTTGAATCAACACGATCCGTGTTGACCCGTGTTCAAAAATACTTGCTCTCTGGAAGGCGACACGGATCGTGCTACGGGAAGCACGACCTGTGTTGATCATATTTTTCGCGTTCTTCGCCTGGGTTCGAATCCTCACAACAGCTTCTCCCACTTTTTTTTTTCTTTCTTTTATTTCCCTCATTTTTTACTCTCAAACCCTTATTTTCTCAAAATTTATTTCATTTTCACGCTCATTTTTTTTCAAACTCTTTTTTTCTCACTTCTTCTCTTCTTTTTTTTCAAATTTTTTCAGATTTTTAGACCTTTTTTTTCAAATTTAAAGGAAAATAAAATAAAATCCCAAGAAAATACTGATAAAAGAAAATAAAAAGGAGGAAAAAAATTCTAAAAATCCTAGAAAAATTAAAATAAATCAAAGAAAAAACCTAAAAATTCTAGAAAAATAAAGAAAATTATAGAAAATCCTAAAAAAATGAAAATAAAATCGAAAAAGCTTGGGTTGCCTCCCAAGAAGCGCTTGTTTAATGTCCTAAGCTAGACAAGGTACTTCTCAACCCAGTGAATAATCCATAACTCCATAGCCAAAGGCTTTAGGAGCTTCATCTTGTAAAGTACCTCCAAACATCTTCAAATTGACCCTACAGTTTGGGTCAAACTCATCACCTCCTTCAGAAATGGAGGGATCTCCATCATCAAACCTGAAAAACTCATGGAAAGCACTCTTGTCAAAAGTATAAGGCACGTTCTTGATGATGTTAGGTGGGGGAAAAATTTATTTTATCCCCACCCTTGTATCGCCAAGTTCACGGCCTTTATCAATGAATAAACCACAAGGATTATTAACATGATTAACATGAGAATTTTCAAGTTGTTCAACCCTTTCAACACGCACACAATCAACATCCTTTTCACAATCGAAACCACCAACATGCTCATCTTTCTCACATAGCACATCAACACCAAAGCGAGGCGAAACTTCTCGTGGCAAAACATCACGGAATAAATCAAACTCTAATTCATGTTCCCCTATCCTAAACTTCATCTTCCCACATTGTACATCAATGACACACCCTACGGTAGCAAGAAAAGGTCTCCCCAAAATGATTTGGGTACAAGAGTCTATACTTTATAGAACGATCCGCCATTTGCAATGACATGGTAGTAGGTCTCAACTCTCCTAGGTTCAACCGTTCATACAAGGAATAGGGCATTAAGCTTACACTAGAACCCACATCACACAAAGCTCGGTCAATGGTTAAACTACCTAGGCCACATGGGATATTAAAGCTTCCCGGGTCCTTAAGCTTAGGAGTAAGCTTGTCAAGAACCACGGAGCTACACTCTTCAGTCAATGCAACTTCCTCAATTTCATCAATTTTCCTCTTCTTAGAGAGGATTTCTTTCAAAAACTTCGCATACAAAGGCATTTGAGATAAAGCATCTAAAAATGGCACATTCACATTCAATTGCTTTAACATATTAAAGAACTTACCGAATTTTGCATCTAATTTAGCCTTAGCATATCTTTGAGGAAAGGGTCACGGTGGTTTGTAAACTCTTGGTGGAGATGAAGGTCGGGTTTCGGTGTTCTCACTCTCAAGGTCTTTCTCTCTCTCAATCCCATCAACTTTCTCACTAGGCTTCTTAACCTCTTTCTCAACCTCAAACCCCCCCCCCCCCCATGCTTAGCATTTGGCACGCTAGCTCCCTCATATTGTGTCCCACTCCTCAAAATAATGGCATTACATTGGGCATTGGGGTTAGGAATGGGTTGTCCGGGAAGCAATCCCGAAGGAGGGGTAGAAGTGCTAGCTTGGTTGGCGAAACGAGTCTCAAACATTTGGTTTTGGGAGGTCAAAAATTCTACTCTAGTGGCCAAGGGTTTGAGCACATCATCTTGCCTCTGTTGATGCTCAAATTGTCTTTGTTGGGATTTAAGGACAGCATCTAACATGACCTCTATAGTCTTTAGGTCTTGGATTTGGGGTTGTGGTTGAGCTTGTTGGGAGGGTCTTTGTCCTTTTCCTTGTTGGGCACCCAAGTAATTATTGTTTCAGTAAGAAAAATTCGGGTGATTTCTCAAACCAGGGTGATATGCATTCAGGTTACCAACATAGTTGGCTTGTTCGTTAGGCTCTCCACTTTCCACACCACTTGGACAATGCAACGTTGCATGCTCAAAAGAATGACATGATGCACATTGAGGTTGAGGGGGAGGGGTAGCATTCACATGCATTCTATCCATCTTTTCAGTAATAGCATCTAATTTAGCGGATAAAAGAGTGATAGCATCTACCTCGTACTTACCTCCCGTTCGTGCGGAACGGGGCTTAGACCATTGGTAGCTATTCACGGACATTTGCTCGATGAGCTCATGAAGCTCCTCCATGGTCTTGCTCATGATGTCTCCTCCTGCCGCTGCCAAGATGTTGGCCCTCAAATTGTCATCCACTCCGTTGTAGAACGCTTGAATCGGCACTCAAGGCTCGAATCTATGTTGGGGGCATTGCCTCAAAAGGTCCTTGAACCTCTCCCATGTTTCATAGAAGCTCTCTCCCAGCTCTTGTGTGAATGTTGAGATTTGGTTCCTCAAGCTTATCAACTTGCTGGGCGGAAAATATTTCGTCACAAATGCTTTAGCAAGTTGATCAAAAATGGTGATGGAGGTAGTCGCCGGTAGGGAATCCAACCATTCCCAAGCCTTCCCTTCTAATGAAAAAGGGAAGAGCAGAAGCTTGATAGCGTCTGGCGTCGCACCATTTGCCTTGAACGTCTCACAAGCTTGCCGAAAGATGCGGAGATGGCGGTTGGGGTCTTCACTGGCAAGGCCATGGAAAGGTGAGGCCTTCACCAAGTAGATGAGGGAGCTCTTCAATTCAAAGTCATGTGCGTCCACTCCCGGTGCGTTGATGGTCGTGGCTTGATTCGCGACTAGGGGAGTCACGTATTGCCCAAAAGTATGTCTCGGTTGGGCCATCTTCGGTTCTTCTTCGGCTTCCTCTTGCCTCCTTCTTGCTTCCTCTATTCGCTGCCGCTTCCGCCTTGAACGGAAGGTTCTTTCTATCTCCGGATCAAACTCGAATAACGGTGCCTTTTGCATACACCGATCGGAAACCTAGTAAGAGACAAAAACAAAAACAACCAAGGAAGATCAAACAGGAAAAAGAAAAGAAAATGATCTAGTCAATCTAAGGACATTCGTTCGGTGGCGGCTAGGGACAAAGTCCCCAGCAACGGCGCCAAAAACTTGATACGCCGCAAGTGCACGGGTGTACGTGTAGCAAATATCAAGGTCGATCCCACTGCTAACTACACAGCAAACTAGCTTCCTATGTGATTGCTAAATCGATCGGGTTTTGACTTAGATCAAACTAATTCTATTTCTAATTGCTAAAAAGGGTCTAAATAAGCAAATATTTACACAAATCACAAGATGAAATCAATATGAGAAAGACGTTCAGGGGATAAAACCTAAGTAACTCTATGAATCAAACAAGTGGATTGAACATGTAAGTCACTAATTTGGTACATTTTAGGGTCGATAATCGCATAATGTATTCCGTAGCGAGTTTTTGGCAATGAAACGGATTGCTTAGTAAAATTGATCTATTGGACTCTTTATTGTGTCAATTTTATCCAAGTTAAATATCAAATTATCCAATGACCCCTAGTTACAAAGTCTTCTATCTCTAGTTCACTTCATATCTATGTAACATATAAAGCCAAAGGGGTTTATGGTACGCAAATTTCACTTTGCCCATTTTACCCCTCGGTATTGATAAATCATAAGGATAGAATAGTAATTACAATATTTTTTTTATTTGCGTTAAAACATTTATCAAAGAAATTGTTACCACCAAGATTCGAACCTCTAATGCAAAGGAAAATCCTCCAATTTCTATACCACTAAACCAACATATTTTTAATTATTAATTTTTTTCATACATATTCTCTATTTCCATCTTTCACAATGGAACCATCGTCGCTTACTTCATATTAATTTATGAAAATAAGAAAAATAATAAAATCTACCTAATATGTTGATAGGTGTTAAATAAATTAAATCATACATATATAAATTTTTCTATCATTTACGAAAATGAGAAAAATCATAAAATCTACCTAATATGTTGATTGGTCTTAAATTAAATCATGCATGTATATGTGTGTATCATAGAGAGACAGAGAAAAAGACAAAGATGTCAGAAATTTATTTAGTATACAAATATATTTTAAGTCAAAATTATTTAAAAGTATGTACATGATACAATTTACATATTTTTATTGGATTTAAAGATTATCGTTACATATCAGAGTTAGAGTATCACCCAGAATCTTTTTGTTCCTTTATTTAGTTTTGGGAAAATTTCTTATGTAATATGTTGTATTACAAGGCAAGATTCTTGATTAACCGTTCTTTTATGTGGTACCGCAACTTACCGCTCCGCAATTTACCGCAACCTACCGTAATCTACCGCAACTTACCGCAATCTATCGCAATCTACTATTTACGTTTTTATTATTTTTCACCGCAAATCAGCGCAACCCACCGCAACTTACTGCATCACAATTCCATCGTATAAAAGAACGACGAAATATTTGTTTTATCATATTTTTATTCTAAGTTGCATAATTGCAATCTTTTAACAATCAATAAATCTAATGACACAAATAAATAATAGAAACGTAATTATTCATTAAGGTATTCGATAACATTTTCCCCATAGGAATTAAAATCATACAAAATTTTTTTAAAAAAAACAATCATGAGGAAGATCATATCTATAATGCATAATTGTGCATACTGAGAGTAAATAAACAATAATGGATAATATTGTTTCCGCCTCACTGTATTTTTATTTTGAACATGTTCGTTCCTACTTATTTTGACTGAGAGTATTACAAATTTATCCATCTAAACTTATTTTGAACTTATTATACTGAACTAACATGAAATTAGTTGTTTGATCTTATTTGAATTCATTTGAAAGAATTGTTTTACAAATTTATCTTAAACTTATTTAACTTATTTTGAGAAACAACTGAAAAAAGATAACTTTAACTGCACTGGCTTACTAACATCCATCATGAGCCAAAGTCGAATTATTATTGAGAATTTGTATTTTTAAGAAAAACTAATAGTGTCAAGTGTCAACTTTTTTTTTTTTTACATAAACATGAAATTTTCATCAAAGGATTAATTTTTGTCTTTTTCTATTATTTATGTTCAATAACAAGAACAATAACAATAACGATCCTCAATATAGTCTCGCTGATACAGTGTTTGAAAGGATCCAGATGTAGGCGCCCTTCCCCTCATTCGCTAGATTGCTTCATTTTTTTTTAAATGTTATTTTGGAAAAAGAAAATTACAAGAAAGATAATGTTAATCGGATGAGTTAGCCAATATTCATCTTATCCTAGGGTTGAACTAAGGATCGATGTTGTTTATGAAACCTATATACACGCAAAATAAATTTAACAACAGATGCACCCAATGCGTGCAAATCAAAACTCGTACTAATTTAATCCTAAGGGTTCCGATTATCAAATTTCTCCGTTCGATACTTCATTCAACAATCTAAATCCATGCTAATGGTGCGCAAACAAAAGCAATGACATACATAATCAAAGGTTAAATAAAATGCATTCAAACTAGATTAACAAACTTGTTCAATCCAACAAAACTCAATCCATAATAGAAACTAATAAGGGTTTATCCCCCAAACTTATGAAAACTACTCACTACTCATGTTCGATTCACTAAACAAATGAAATTCTATACTAAAATGCATGGAAATCTAAAGAAAGAGAAGTAAACCAAGTGTTGAATCAATCCTTGCTTGATTGGTGATCGGTTGGGACTTTTGCTCCTCCACTTCAATGGATTCTTGCAAGATAATCTTCAAACTCCAATGCACTCTCCCTCTTCACAATGGATGAATTTGGATGGAAATATGGATGAAAGGATGGATGAATATGATGATGAGGATGATGATGAATCCAAATGAATACAGCCGGATAGCAATTATATAGCATTAAAACGAAGTCGAAACGCCATTTTCGCATTAATTAAGGACAACACAGGTCGATACAGGTCAACACGGACCGTGTCGAAGTCAACACGGGTCGTGTTGCCTTGACACGAATCGTGTTGCTCACTGGAATTGGTTTCTGGACTTTCTGGAGGCTGAAACAACTGGTGTTGAGTCTGTTCTCACCTGTGTTGATGCCAGACGGCATCCAATGTCTTCTTGGGCCAATGTTTGGGCCTTGGGGTGGATTTATTCTTCAATTGTGATTCTCTTGGACTCCATATACTTGATTTTAAGCTTGATTTCTTCACTTTAACACCAATTTCCTACAAAACTATACTAAACTCCAACCAAGCATAAAATAGAGAATTCAAGTATAAAAATAATACATTCATATCAATAATCATTCAAATTAACTCTAAATAACCCAAGATCACATTTATATAAAATACACTTATCAACCTCCCAGTAATTTTTTGTATAAATACTAGTACCTTTTCTTCAATTATCATTACATACAAACACATTCTGAAACACAAATCAAATGGAGACCCCTACCTCTTCCATAGAAACACCTGCTAGCCCAAAAAGTGAAAATGGTACATTATCTCACACACCAATGTTTGTATCAACTGTCAAACTGGAAACACCCAATCCTTCACCCAATCCTTCACCTAATCCCTCACCCAATCCTTCACCCAAACCTTTGACAATTACACCAAAATCATCTAGGAAAAATGTTCGTTAGCAAACAAACATTAATAAAGGACGAAAACTAATAAAGATTCGACACAAGAAATTAACGTTGAAAAACCAAAATCGGGAAACAACCACGAACGATGCACTATCAGAGGATTACAACAGTGTTTCAGAGATTCCTAGACCTCCACAATCTATCACAACCTCCCTAGAGTTACAACCTGAGAATTCAACACGCACAGATGAGCCTCACACAACTCCCTCAGGGACACAAAGATTACAGGTCAATCTCTTGTGGTATAAGATGAAACACTCTCAATTGCGATACAAATAAACCTAGCTCCTAGGCTCTATTTATAGTACAAGGCTAACACAATTTTAGGATTAATAGAGTCCCTACAGCAAAGAAATTACAAAAAAAAAGTGGCTAACAAATCAACAACTTGATTCCCACTCAAACTCTTCTACCTTGCTCCCCAAGAGACAGAGACCAACCCAAATTGGTCTCCACATTCAACCCAACAAAAAAAGTAACACCTAGAACTACTGCTTCACAACCCTACGAACAAAAGTATGAAAGTTTGAAGTCAGAGATTGAAGAGTTGTTCACAAGAATGAGTCAACACGACTGTGGAGGAATGCTGAAGAAAATGATTTGGAGTGGTGGATGATTAGTCGAACTTGACATCATCCTCAAGTGAACCCAATGTAATCCTGGGAAGTGGAGTATCACTAAGAAAGTCCACCCATTTACTTCCCCAGGAAGTATTCTGGGTAGGAAGAGGAAGAACCCTGAAGGATCTTCCCTTATTGCTGAAAGAACTTCTATCATTGACATTGAGGATTAGTAGCGTTTAGTCCCACTCTCCAATTTTTCTTTTGGTGTATCCTACTTCGGCCATGTTATTATTATTTTTTTTCAATTGTGGTGTTTTGTGTTTAGGTTGTCGTTGCTTTTTTCAATTTTTCAATTCTGTTGTTTAACATTGAGGATTACAAGGGTTATATCAATGACTTGTGCTTCTTAGTTATTGAAGTTTTAAAATTTTGATGCTTTCACTTTTAATTTTTGAACTTTTCATGGTTTCATTTGCTTTCATTCAGCTATATCCAAGATTTTCATAATAGAAAAAACAAAATCAAATCAACAGAGTCAAAATAAGAAACCCTAAAATTAAAAAAAAATTGAACAAACAGCGAAATGAAAAAAATTTTATAATAAAAAAAATTCAAAATAGGAAAGAAAAATAAACAGAGTTTTTAACTATAACTGCTAAAATTCCTTCGTTAAAAACCCAAAAAATTTGAACAAAAACGAAGAAACTTATCTGAATTCAAATCAACATATTGAAAACTGGAGGGAAACCCTAAATTTCAAATCAACACATACTGAACACCAGAAACCATATAAATTGAACAAAAACAAAGGGAAACATAGAGTAATGAACCAAAAAAAAAAAAACAACAAAAAAAACCCTAAATGATGAAGACAAACAAAGAAACTTATCTGAATCGTGGAAGAAAATTTTCATCTTGATGGAGGGTGGTGGTGAGGGGATGAGTTGTCAAATCTGTCGTCATCTTCATCTCCGACGTCAAAGGTTTAACCGTCGTCGACATCTTCTAGGTTTTAGGGTAATGGAGGGTGGTGGTTAGTGGCTACGGTTTGGATGGGCTGGGGAGGTTGGGGGTCGTCGTTGACATCTCCGACGTCTATGGTTCGTCGCCGTCGGTGGAGACTTTCTAGGGTTCAGTGTTTTGTCGCCGTCGATGGAGGGAGCCAGAGGGAAGTTTCGACGGGCTGTGATGTATTACCGGATCAAGAAAGGTTCTCGATTCCAATAATACACGAAACACGTGTAACCAAACAATGAGGATGGGGTGGTTCACGAGATTAGGGAGAAAGAAAGGGGGCGGCTCTCGTGAATTAGGGTTTAACGGAGGTTATTTTGCCATGAGGGCTTTTGTGGTTTCAAGATTCAAGTGAGGATGAATCTTGAATGGGAAAGAGGGGAGATGGGTGATTCCTGGATGGGGGTTTGAAGGGGGATGACGTGAAACAAGGGAGGAGAGAGAGGGAGAGGGAGACGTTAGGATGGGGGTGAGAGAGGGAGAGGGTGGCGTTTGATGGGAGAGAGAGTGTGAGGTTGTTAGGTTGTTGGAGGAGAGAGAAGGTTGTTATGGAGAGAAAAAAGAAAGGGGGTGGTGTGTATTTGAGGAGGTGGGAGACGTTTGAGGGAGTGAGGGTGATGGAAGGTGGCGTGAGTTTAAGGGGGGTAGGTTTAGGGTTGATGTGACTTAACTGTATTGACAGAAAGCTCACAGGGTAATTACCTTAACTATATTGATAGAAAGGTAAGAACGGATAGATCTAGGTTTCCTAATTGAATCCACAAATAGGACAACCTAGGGCTAACTTGATCTAGACCGCAACCTAGGATCAAGCTCTTCCTAACCACTAGGGTGCCAAACCAAGATACAATAGAAGAAAAGGGTGAGAGTTTATCCAAACACTTGAGGGAAAGCTAAAAGCTTAAGGGGTTTCATATTTCTGAATTGATGTGTCAATTGAATACAAACCTAGGCTATTTATACTAGGAGAGTTCTTAAGGGACTTGTACTCCTACTTGGCGTGGAAGCCAAGCTAAACTAGGCCTAGGAGTCTCTCTCTTGGCGTGCAAGCCAAAGAGAACTCGGCTAACTACTCCTACTCCTCCTTGGATTAGGAATCCTTATCCTAGGGGGAGTTGGTTGTAACAAAACTTATCCTAATTGGTTTTGGCTTTCCTAATCCAAATTGGATTAGTTACAAAATTAGCCAATCCCTTTCTAGGAAATGAAACACACGCCTACTCTAGCCTAATTAAAAGAAAACACACCAAAAATAATTAAGCTATACTAATTAAATTACATCCAAAAATCAAGATCATAAAATTGGACTTGTTTTCCTTGACTTTGGACGTGTGATGCTTCTTCTTCCCTGGGCTTGGCGTGTGACCTTGGCCCATCTAAGATGTTTGAACATCCTCTTGAAATATGAAGCATACCATATGAATGGGCCTCCGTAGTTCAACCTTGTATCTCTTTTCGTTGGCCCATTTGATGTAATTGAACCAAACATGCCCTGTTGGCCCTGTACGAGTTGTAGTCCTTTGATGAAGGACCCTATGTGTATGATGGACCTTTAATTGGACCTTCTTGATTGGGCCTAGGGGAACAAGCGTGGGCTGATTTCCACCATTCCCCCCTAGTTGAGAGAAGTTTGTCCTCAAACTTGGAGGTTCAAGTTCAAAGACTTCAATTTGCCCAATTAGAATCTTCACGTGGATCAGGACCTCCACATGAACTATAGTTGTGTCAATGACCTCCACGTGAATCAGGACCTTCACATGTACCTCTATGTGGTGAAAGATTCGATCTTTCACAGTCTTACTGTGTAGGAACCTGCCATGGACACACTTGTTGACGAAGGAACTTAGAACCTGATTCATAAGCCTCATAATAGTATAAAGAACATAGATTAGATCACAAGGTGTGACTAACCATATAGGGAGGCTTCTTGAGATTTCTGCAGCAATAATCCCTAGCTGATTCTGAACCAGATTAATTTCCTTTGCGATCACTAGGGAACTTGGAAGAACATTTTCCTTTTTGACCATACCCTTAGCATGACCATAAGTTGTACTTCGAACCCTTGGGCCAGTATTAGGGTTCACGTGATCTTCCACAGATTGAAGCTCACGTTGACTGGACTCCTTTGAGGCTTGCACCACTGAATTCTCATGATTAGCGTCAATAGGGGAATTCTTTTCAGTTTTTGCGTGGTCAAGACGCGACAGAACAATTTCCTTTCGTTCACTGATCTCAGGGCGTTCAGTGACCATGAAAGATATGATCTTTGAGTCATTCTTAGGAGCCGTTGGTGATGTCTTTAGGGGAGCTAACGTGACCTTCTTGTTTTTCACCATTAATGTGTAGGTGTTAGCTCTTCCGTCATGTGTTACACTCCTGTCAAATAACCATGGTCTTCCAAGCGAATATATGACAAAGCTTCCATAGGTAATACATCACACCAGATAGAATCCTGATAAGACTTTCCAATAGAAAAGCTTACCAAACAGCGCTGAGTTACCTTTAAGCCTTTACCCGAGCTGATCCATTAGACTGTGTATGGCGTTGGATGTGGGCTTGTAGGTAGTCAAGTTTGTTCACCATAGTAGTTGAAATCGCATTAGTACAACTTCCACCATCGACGATCAAAGAACAAACTTTCCTTGCACAAGATAACGGAATGGAAGATAGCTTCCGTTGTTGCAGATCTTCAATGATCGGAGAACTATTCAAGATTCTCCTTACAACCAAAGATCTCTCCTTGATCTGCTTCTTCCACGACCTCTTCTTCGTAATCGCCAGGCGCGCTGGTTTCTCCTCGACATCCGTCGGTTCGGGTTCAAACAGAGCATTAAAATTCTAACAATGTGATTGCCCTCTTGTTTGGACACTCAAGCAATATGATCGAGCCTCGACACCTAAAACACCTCTTTTGTCCGTGGGTGGAGCCGACGGATCTAGGGGCGGTTTGAGGGGTAGGAGTGGGCGTTTTTGTGGCGGACGGATAGGAGTGGGTTTGGCTTTTTTGTGGAGTGTATGTTTGAGGCGAGTAGTTGACCCTTTGAGAGCTAGGGTTTCTAGTTGGCGCCTCTTTGCCTCTTCTTTTCTTTTGATGTTCCACTTTGTTAGCCAAGGTACTCAATTCATCAAGAGTTTCAAAAGGTTGAAGTTCCACCACATACCTTATGTTTTCGTTCAAGCCAGCAAGATACCTCACAAGAGTTTGAGGTTCATCTTCTTTCAGGTTACACCTCCAAAGTAGGTGTTCGAACTCCTTAGTATATTCTTCAACAGATTTAGACCCCTGGGATAGTTGTTGTAGACGAAAGTAGTTGTCCTTGAAGTAGCTTGTAGGAAGAAACTTTGAATGAAGTTTCTTTCTCATCTTTTCCCAAGAGCGGATCTTTTCTTTCCCGGCATGCTGTCTCTTTTTATGTAAATTAGTCCACCAAATACTAGCATGCTTTCGAAGTTTTAAAGCAATATACTTAACCTTCTTGTCATCAGCGACATCTTTCAAATCAAAGACTCGTTCGACAGTTTGGATCCAATCGAGAAAGATTTCAGGATCAAGATTACCGTCGAATTCAGGGATGTCAACTTTGAAGTCGAGTCTTTCTTCCTCGAGGGTCTAGGCGACGTGACCTCCTACTGAGCTAGTAGATTGCTCGGCCATTGAAATTTCTTGGGACGACTTCTTCTTCTTCTGGCCCCCGTAGTGTCCTGAATTGCAGGTCCATGTATCACTTTAGTTGATCAGAGAGATAAGCGATTCTTGCTTCCAGTACTGCCTTTTCTTGTTTCCATTGCTCTGTAGGATTTCCATCTTCTTGACTGTTGCTGTCAGATGCCATGGAAGGGGTGTGGAACGTCCAGTTGACGTTGGGTAAGGGAAGGTAATGTGTTTGGGCTGTTTGTGGAGTTTTGGGTTTCAGGTTGGTACTGAAGGTTTGAAGGTTACGTGTTTGGATTGCAGGTTAAACCTGTGGATTAGCAGGTTAGGCTTTTGGATTTGAAGGTTACGTGTTTGGTTTACACTCAACACTAACCTGGCTCTGATACCACTTTTGATGTATTACCGGATCAAGAAAGGTTCTCGATTCCAATAATACACGAAACACGTGTAACCAAACAATGAGGATGGGGTGGTTCACGAGATTAGGGAGAAAGAAAGGGGGCACTCTCGTGAATTAGGGTTTAACGGAGGTTATTTTGCCATGAGGGCTTTTGTGGTTTCAAGATTCAAGTGAGGATGAATCTTGAATGGGAAAGAGGGGAGATGGGTGATTCCTGGATGGGGGTTTGAAGGGGGATGACGTGAAACAAGGGAGGAGAGAGAGGGAGAGGGAGACGTTAGGATGGGGGTGAGAGAGGGAGAGGGTGGCGTTTGATGGGAGAGAGAGTGTGAGGTTGTTAGGTTGTTGGAGGAGAGAGAAGGTTGTTATGGAGAGAAAAAAGAAAGGGGGTGGTGTGTATTTGAGGAGGTGGGAGACGTTTGAGGGAGTGAGGGTGATGGAAGGTGGCGTGAGTTTAAGGGGGGTAGGTTTAGGGTTGATGTGACTTAACTGTATTGACAGAAAGCTCACAGGGTAATTACCTTAACTATATTGATAGAAAGGTAAGAACGGATAGATCTAGGTTTCCTAATTGAATCCACAAATAGGACAACCTAGGGCTAACTTGATCTAGACCGCAACCTAGGATCAAGCTCTTCCTAACCACTAGGGTGCCAAACCAAGATACAATAGAAGAAAAGGGTGAGAGTTTATCCAAACACTTGAGGGAAAGCTAAAAGCTTAAGGGGTTTCATATTTCTGAATTGATGTGTCAATTGAATACAAACCTAGGCTATTTATACTAGGAGAGTCCTTAAGGGACTTGTACTCCTACTTGGCGTGGAAGCCAAGCTAAACTAGGCCTAGGAGTCTCTCTCTTGGCGTGCAAGCCAAAGAGAACTCGGCTAACTACTCCTACTCCTCCTTGGATTAGGAATCCTTATCCTAGGGGGAGTTGGTTGTAACAAACTTTATCCTAATTGGTTTTGGCTTTCCTAATCCAAATTGGATTAGTTACAAAATTAGCCAATCCCTTTCTAGGAAATGAAACACACGCCTACTCTAGCCTAATTAAAAGAAAACATACCAAAAATAATTAAGATATACTAATTAAATTACATCCAAAAATCAAGATCATAAAATTGGACTTGTTTTCCTTGACTTTGGACGTGTGATGCTTCTTCTTCCCTGGGCTTGGCGTGTGACCTTGGCCCATCTAAGATGTTTGAACATCCTCTTGAAATATGAAGCATACCATATGAATGGGCCTCCGTAGTTCAACCTTGTATCTCTTTTCGTTGGCCCATTTGATGTAATTGAACCAAACATGCCCTGTTGGCCCTGTACGAATTGTAGTCCTTTGATGAAGGACCCTATGTGTATGATGGACCTTTAATTGGACCTTCTTGATTGGGCCTAGGGGACCAACCGTGGGCTAATTTCCATCAGGCTGGGGAGATGGGGAGCCAGAGGGGTTTCGATATTAATGTTGGTTACATGCGGGAATGGGAAATTGGGAATGATGAGTGTTTTCTTGGAAATGGGGGAGAGAGTAAATGATAGATATCATAGGGGAGAGAGTAAATGACGAGGGCTTGGGGGAGAGGGAGAGAGTAAATGAAATAGCTAGTGGGTTAAAATCCAGCTCATCAGTCCATCTTGTCATGACAGTTCATACAATACATAACATGTCATATGGGTTATTGACCAAGTGGGTCAATCCAACTTTTTCCACGAAATAGCATGAAAAGTTGATTATTATTATTATCGGTTTCAGGAAATAACATGTGAAACAAAACATAAGTATATTCTCATGAGTTCAAAGTTGACCCCCCTAATTATTGTACTTAATTTGTTTTAACATAATATGATGATTAAATGGTAAGATAAAAATGAAGGTTTAGACGTGAATGGTAAATTAATGGGTTGGGCTTAAGATTTATTTACAAAAGTGTGTTTTTTCTTTTTACAACTTGGTGTTGTCATCAATCAACCCACTTTGATCAGCAATTTATTTTTGATTTAATTTTCAAAAATGGGTATAGGCCTGTAAAGTAACAGATTTGATGTGAAAGATGTGTAATTAATTTTTTTTTAAAAATAAAACAAACCCAGTGAATTACTAATAATTTACTATTAGTTTTCCTCAATCTTCAATTTCCATTAGTTTCGTTTCCTTTCTCTCTCTATATCTTTTCATTTTCCAGATCTACTCCAATATCTAACAAATCCCTCAAAATCAAAACAGGAGCTAAAATAGAAGCAATAAACCAGAAAATCGAAGCAATTGAAGCAAGAAATTACTCTGGGGTCCCATTTATTTTGCGGTATCTATTACCAGGGTCCTGTAATTTAAAAACTAATTATGGGGTCCCTATATTTACTTCGTATCTATTTTTTGGGTTGATTCCGGCGACAGGTATCAATTTTCAGTTGAATCATTTTTCCGGAAACTTTGAAAATTAAATTTTATTCCGAATTTACCCTTTATTAATTAATTTCATTTTAGGGTTTCATTCTACACATAATAGAAACCAACCATGTCGTCATTTACTCACCTGCCACTGCTTATAAAGCTATAGTGGTGGGTGTTGAGCCTCCCATCGCTTGGATCAGTTCATCCAGCTTAAGCAATTAGATTCCAGTAGTATATCAAAATGTAGATGGGACTTCAATGACTTCCATGAACCCCAGCCTCTAATAAGCATGCTACCAATAGAAACATCATATCCTTCATTTTTCAGTTTAGTCTTTGTGTTATCCAGAGTTTGAAACAGTGACTTCATTCTCCACCTTGAGACTAATTTCTTTGCTGCTGCGTCAATGAAGTATAACCATTGATCTTCTTACTCTTAAGTTTGTTTAAGTTCACCTCAGAAAACTTGACTATAATCCAACAGCACGTTGGTTGTATAGACAACAGGAGGGACAGCAGTGTTCCACATAGTATCCAACATCAATGGAATCGCTTGGCTCCATATTCATATCATATATGCTGACAGAAGTAAAAGGTTTCAGTAATTCTCACTGAAGAAGCCCAAAATACGTAGACCTATGTCACCTATCTTTTCTAGGATAGTAATAGAACTAGAATGCACAGAGAAACTGTCTCTGCTACTTTTCAGAATTTTCCTTTGGGGAATGGTACTCAAACCTACCCATATCACCCAGAGACGATGAATGCACTGGTAACTAATTAAAAATGAAAACTTAGGTGATTGATGGTGTTTTATCCGTCGTTTGATGGTAATTAGCAGGTTCAATATTTGCAACACAGCCAACACTTGACCTAATTCAAAGTTTTGCAAACAAAAATTTTTCAAGACTAGCGCAGCTTCATACCTACATATATAAATATATAGGACCATAAGCACACAACTTTCAAAAGATATTTAGTAAGGGCCTTCGGGAACTGAGGAATACTGATACCTGCATGTTGTAGCCATCATAGCTGCTCGTCCGTCGGAACTACTAAAAAACTCTTGATGTTTAGGTTTAGTTTCAAAGTCTCCGCGCCAAAACTTCATAAGGCCATTTTGGTCATTTAATTAATCCGATGACGGATGTTATTTGAATTCGACCCAAAAAATAGATACGAAATAAATACAGGGACCCCGTAATTAGTTTTAAAATTACAGGGCCCTGATAATAGATAACGCAAAATAAATGGGAGCCCAAAGTCATTTTTTGCAATTGAAGGGAGAATTCTTGAAGGTAGACCGAAATAGAAGAAAATAGAAGAATGAATGCAACCAGAAATCCTTGGTAAATAAGGGATGCAGCCAATCAACAACAGCGAAATTGAACAAAGATTCTAGCGCTGGACTGTGCATTGCAACAATGGTGGTTGGTTTGCAATTCACGATGGAAGTGGTTAGGAAGGCTGAGGCGCCAGTGAGAGAGGACGACAGATAGGATCCCAAATTAAATGTCCGATAATTCCTTCCTTCCTTCACTTCAATCTCAGCCTGTAATTCTGCAAACGATGCTTGCTAATGCTAGCCCTACTTGCCCGCGTCCCTTCCTACTGCATTCAACCAACTCTTCCAAGCTTCTTCTCTCTTCTTCTTCTGCTATAGTCCGCCATATTTCAACAATCCCTCACTTAATTTGGTACTTCGGAGGAGTTGCAATGTCAAGACTCAGGAGGTTCAGTTTTAGGGTTTCTGCAGAAGCTCAGGATGCTCTGAACCTTGTTTCCCTCAAAATTCCAGTCAGCGATAGACATGTAAGTTATGTCCCAGCATTTTTTGCATATTAATCTCGCTGTTATTTTACCAACCTTGTTTGAGTTTGATGACAAGTGCGATTGCAACATTTTAGCAATTTTTGAACATATTTGGCTTGATGAACCATAGTCGAAATCACACCTGAAACCACATTTTGAATGTATTTGGCTTCTGGATTATCGTTCGGTTTAAGTGCCCTTAGGGTGTGAATTTGTGGAACATATTTTAGCAATTTGAGTGCAGATGCAGGGTGAGTTTTGTTGTGAAATGTGGGTTGTTCTTATTTTGTTCGTTCTGGATGAAGTCTAGTCTGGAGTTCTGATGTATATGAGTAGAAGTTCTTACAATGACTTGCCTATTCTGCTAAGGCCCCTTAATTCCTTCTTAAGAGAGTTGTACACTAATGAATGATTTCTTTCTAAAGAACTATTGCCTTCTTTGGTGTACATGATTGTGAGGCTCTCTATATCATGTAAATGGTAGGCTATATATCGTTAACAACTACTCGAGTTGGCCCATAAGTGTGTTGCTGCCGAGAAATCAATTTCTCATTCAGACATTGACCAAATTTGACCGACCCAAATCTATCCAAATGCGGATTTTCTTTTCTGGCACTACATATATATGAAAACTTTATCATATATGAAAACTTTATTGCAAGGAAAAAAAGGTGTATGAGGGAAGGGGGTTAAGATATGGTTTAATGGACAGTGATGGATAAACCCAACCCCCTTCCCTTGTAAGACAGACATACATTCATTCATTCATCTTCCTTCCTTCTACATTCTCTCAATATCCCAAATTCAAATCTCAACCTGCAATTCTGCAAACGATGCTTGCTAATGCTAGCCCTACTTGCCCACGTCCCTTCCTACTGCATTCAACCAACTCTTCCAGATTGGTATGTGTGTGTAAGACAAATAGTTGTAAGAATAATTCCAGTTGGGGATACACATGTAATCCTCACGTTTTTCTGGGTTTAACGTAACTTTGGGTGTGATTTGGTCATACGAGTTTGGTATGTGTTTGAGTAAGAAAAATAGTTGTGCACGTTCTGGTCGAAAATGGTGGTGATATATTGAGAAGTTAAGTGCTCCTGTACTCCGGAGAAAAGCGGCAAAATGCGAGGCAACAGCAAGAGCAGGAGCAACGGATGGGGGTTGAGTTGGAGCAAGAACAGGTTTTGAAGATCGAGGGCAACGTTTGAAGGTTCAATCGCTCAATCGATCTCTTTATTTATGTTTTCGCTTTTCTCTAGCTTTGAGTTCTTTATTTTGTGTTGGTTTGTGCTTTGACGATCTAGATTGAACTACATACTTAGATTGCCTGTAGCAACTGATTAATTTCTCTTTTTTGTGTGTTGAAGCAAACACTATGCTTTATTGCCCTCTATGTAGCCAGTTGACAACATTGTTGTAGCCCCTCCTCACTGGCACTTCATGGAGGACCATCACTAGCCTTGCAATTGCAAAGCCAACCTCTCATCACCATTCTTGAGGGCACCTACTTAGATTTGACTTTTCATTAAGCATGTAGTCTTGCAACTTTGATTCTCTGTTGGGATTTGGTTGATGCATCCTGCTGTTGCATATTTTATATAAATGATTCCATATATTTTCCCAGTTTTCATGTGCTACTTTGATATTTAGCTTTTTAATTAATTGTCACAAGATCTCATAGCTTAAATGGAAACAAAAAACAAGAGGAAGTGCTTGTTTTTGCAGCTTTATGCAATGTTAATATTTGCCAATAAACTACCTGAGTAATCAAGCTTCTCATTATAATGTCAGTTTTTGGATCACTCTTAATCTAGATAACTTATTGTGTTTGATCTACTTACGGCTGTCTTTATACTCCTTGTGCCTTCAATGCTGTTATTTTCTAGGAGATCGTTGTACATGGACAATTAACTAGGGGTCTTTTGAAGATACAGCGGAATGAATAAACTGCTGACTTGTGGCTTTCTTTTGTTCTTTTAATGAGTATTTATGAATTGATTTCCATGTGTCTTTTAATAGTGCAACTTCATTTTGCACTGTCAGTCTGTCACTTATAGCTCTTTCTGATTTTCATGCTTGTTTTATGTCCTCGCGCCGATCTTCACCCTTTAGGGTTGACTGGACCCGCTAGATACAGTTTCACATTGTCCTTTATGCTGCCATCCTGTGTCAAACCTTACCTTTGACACGCCACCTTTGTGCAGGGGTGCATTTAGAGCATTTAAATATCGATCACCTTTTGTAGTTTTATATCAATCTATGTAATTTTCTCTTTATTTGAACAGAAGCTAGGGATGCCCGTGGCTCAGAGATATCACTCAGGTGATCCACGAGATGACCATATGCAGTTTGCCAGCACAGACCTCCAAACAACTTTATTACATGATCCATCTCAGGCTGTAGCGGTCAATGATGATCGAATTTCAAAATCTAAGGATTCTATGAGACCATTGGATGTGGGGGGTCACTTTGGTACGAGAAAGTGTAATGGGAACGCAAATACACCTTCTGGTGGTCAAGTTTCAGATAATGTTGGCTTGTCTCAGCTTTCATCACCGGCTAGCACATCACGCTCGCCTGGAAGGTAGCTCTCATTTTCCTAGAAGTTGTATGTTTGTCTTCTGTCATTGATAAATATGATGTCCCATGACTACACATTAGATATTGTCGTGCTGGCGTAAAATACTCTCATTTTCCTTTAAGGTATCCAAAGGATGGTGAATATGATCGCCAAATAAATATTCGTGCAGAAGGATTGATACAAGTGGCTGAATCAAATAATCATGAGAAGCTTTTGAAGCTAGTTTTTTTGTTTTATTTATAGTCCTTTCTGGTTTCATAATTGTTAAACTTGGGGGGTTTGGTAATTTTCAGTTTTCATTCTTCCACAGCTACTACTCATGTCTGGCCGTAGAAGCGGTAAAAATTTGTCCGACCTGAAAAAATCGGGTTTGGACATAGATATTTTGTTCGAATTTTAATATTGACCGAATATTCGGACATAATAATTCTCCTTTTTCTATTGTCCGAACCCGATTTTAGCTTCGTTCGAATTGTCCGACCCGAAATAAAACCGGGTCCGGACATGAATTTCTTCTCCGATTTTTGACATTGTCCGAATTTGTTCGACTAGAATTTACCCGGCGATATCTGGCCGGTGAGTATCTTCAAATGCTGTTTTGATCTGCAGTTTTGATGATGTTTATTGTTTGTAGGAACTTAAGTTTCCAACTGTTGTGAATTTTGAGTTTGGTTGATTGTGATTTGGCTGGAAATGGAATTTGGGTGGGAAATAGTTGTGGGATCATTGATTGGATTCTTTGGTGGGGGTGGTATTTTTGTTCCTATACTTACTCTGATTATTGGGTTTGATTCCAAATCTGCTACTGCTATATCAAAGTGTAAGTTTCAGTATTTTTTTTTCAGAATCAGATTCAGTGCTTGTGGATGTGCTTTCTCTGTTCTTATTAGTTTATATAATACTTTGATTGGATTCTTGGTTAGTATTTTAGTGAAAGATTCAATCTTTTGTCTTCTTTCTATATGATTGAACTATGTTTTTGTTTGAATTGTGTGGAATTGAAAGATTACTATGGATTTGAATATCTGATTTTTGACCCAGCGAAATTTGAAATGTATAGAATTGCAAGGTTACTATTAGTATGAAAAAGAAACCCATGAATAAATTCGGTGAATTTCTATTGTGTGTACATGTATGATTATGGGTGTTGCAACTTCAACAGTTTAGTACAACCTTAAGCAAAGACACCCAACTCTTGAAATGCCTGTCATCGATTATAATCTTGCACTCCTTTTTCAACCTATGTTGGTGTTAGGAGTTAGTATTGCAGTTGCTTTCAATGTCATCTTTGCTGACTGGATGATCATTGTCTTGCTCATCATCCTCTTCATATGTAAGTTTTCTGATCAAATTCAAGTTATTCTTGTCTTTTATCCTATTTCAATGTGTAGGGAGTGTGAAGTTCCATTACTTGCAGCAAGTGAACATACCCAGAAACACAAATCCCAGCTTCATGCATGCATAGTCTGCTCTTCCTGAATCTAAATGTCCTCTATTTCCTTGGTGCAACAGGGCACCTAAAGAAGGCTTGCAGTTGCAGCAAAGGTTTCAAGCCAATTTGTGTCATTTCCTGTAACATGATGTGCATATGCATATCTCAGCCAATTTTGTGTCATTTCCTGTTGGCGTCAATATATGTTTAATGTACTCTGCAGTAAATATATTATTTTTGGCTAAAGTTTGGGGGAAATCTAGATATAATTTCGGCGATGTAAGTTGTAATCTTTGTAACTAAGAGTAACTGTTATATTCTAAGTGAAGATCTGTAAATTCTCATGCACCATTTTCCTGACCGCGGGTAGGCTGTTAAGTTCTTTTTTATGCCTACGAATATATTGGAATGCCCTACAGGTTGATGCAGAGACCCTTGGTCTATGTTACTCTGACTCGGGTACAGGTGTCGGACCTGGACACATATTCGTGTGTCGGACACAATTTTTTTTCCTTTTGTAGGACTCGGGGACATGGTTTTGTATTTGGACACGGATATGGCCCATATGGGTGCAAACACAATTTTATAGTAAGGTGCAAACACAATTTTTATAGTAAGCTAAATACTTAAAAAGTTCATAAGCATTGCTCATAAAACAACAAAAACAACTTAGATAAAGTCTAACATAAAAATAAACAGTACATTTATTGAATTCATTCATAAATCAATCAAAATTTCCCTTTTTAGCATCAGTGTATTCACTCTACATCATCCTCCAAAATAACCGGTTCAAGTTTTGGATCATCCAAGGACAACTCAGAAGTGTCTGATTGCCAAAGTGGGTGTTAGACACATATCCTGTGTCCATGTCGTGTCGTGTCGGACACGGGTACGACTACTATTTAGAAGAGTCGGAGTGTCAAAGCCCTCAGTTATGGGCTATGGCTAGATTCTTGTATTGAGCTGAGCAATTACCAACTTGGATAAACTAGGATAAACTTGACAACTACACACCAATTATGTACACATTATTTTGGAAAGGATATGTACACATTATTTTGGAAAGATGTCGCAAGAGTGGCAATGAAATTATCAAAATATTGCTCTATAACAAGCATGGTTTGTGACTCCCATAGATGCGCAAGTGAACCTAATAGTTTCATGTCAATTTAATCTTTTTCAGGGTGCGTCAAGATATTGAGGTTGGTCAACAATCTATCCTTTATGCCCTAGGATGGTCACAAAATCATTGTCCATGCAAATTTTGGATGGTTAACCCACAAACTGTTCAGCTTAACCCAATAACTTACAAGGTTAACAGCATTATTTTCTTGGGTTAACCATGACCAACAACTTAACTACATGTTTTCATCTCAATTTCACATTTTTCAGAGTGCGTCAAGGGATTAGGGTTGGTAAGCAATCTATCCCCATACCCTAGGATGGTCACAAAATCATTGTCCATGCAAATTCTGGATGGTTAACCCACAAACTATTCAGGTTAACCCAGTACTTGCTGGGTTAACAACATTATTTTCTTGGGTTAACCATGACCAACAACTTACCTACATGTTTTCATCTCAATTTAACCTTTTCAGGGTGCGTCAAGGGATTAGGGTTGGTAAACAATCTATCCCCCATACCCTAGGATGGTCACAAAATCATTGTCCATGCAAATTTTGGATGGTTAACCCACAAACTATTGTAATTTATTAGGTGCTCTTGGAGCATGTGCTCCAGATTAGTGGCGGATCTCGACCTTCTCATCAGGGGTGACCAATACACTGTTATTTTATATAATAAACATAAAATCAATAATTTTCATTACAAATTATACTAAATTATTATTATTTTGGGGGGTTAACGATGGTCGTGGCCACCGTCAGCAAGGCCCTAGGTCCGCCACTGCTCCAGATACTACAATTGTTCATCCATATGTATTAGGTTGTTCACTCTTATTATTATGATTGTTCACTCTGACTCACATGATTGTTCACTCGCAAATATCTAAAGCACATGCTCCGGGTGCATTTAATATATATTGACAAACTATACAGGTTAATCTAGTACTTTCTGGGTTAACAACATTATTTTCTTGGGTTAACATGACCAACAACTTAACTACATATTTCCATCTCAATTTCATCTTTTTCAGGGTGCGTCAAGGGATTAGGGTTGGTAAACAATCTATCCCCTATACCCTAGGATTGTCACAAAATCATTAACCCACAAACTATTCAGGTTAACCCAGTACTTGTTGGGTTAACCATATTATTTTTCATGGGTTAAGCATGACCAACAACTTAAATACATGTTTCCATCTCAATTTTACCTTTTTCAGGGTGCGTCAAGGGATTAGGGTTGGTGAACAATCTATCCCCCATACCCTAGAATGGTGATAAAATCATTGTCCATGTAAATCTTGAATGGTTAACCCACAAACTATTCAGGTTAACCCAGTACTTGTTGGGTTAACCACATTATATATCAAGGCAGGAAATAAGGAATTTTTGAGACTTAACCATGTTACAAGCAACACGGCCCCTAAATTATCAATTATCTAGTGTGGAGCAATTTGGGTCCTGAGAGCAAAGTTTTAACTGTGTTCTGGTTGCAGGTGAAGTGTCAATGAAACATTCCTTAAATTTGAAATCTACAACAGTATGACCATCCTATGTTTAGTCAAGAAGCCTATGTAGGAATCGAACCTACATCTTTTTTGCAACGCAAATGGTCTTCCGGGGAGCTAATAGGCTATGTAGTTCTTGAATGCATGGTCCATGACGAAATATATATATCAGAAACATAAGTAATTTAAGACAATAGATAAAAATGCCAAATGCTTAGTACTGGGTTAACCTCAACAATTTGTGGGTTAACCATCCAAGATTTGCATGGATAATGATTTTGTGACCATCCTAGGGTATGGAGATTGATTGTTGACCAACCCTAATCCCTTGACGCACACTAAAAAAGGTGAAATTTAGATGAAAACATGTAGTTAAGTTGTTGATCATGGTTAACCCAGAAAATTAATGTGGTTAACCCAGTAAGTATTGGGTTAAGTTGAAAAGTTTGTGGGTTAACCATCCAGAATTTGCATGGAGAATAGTTATACCCAAAACCAGGGGAAGCGATATAAGCTTAATAGAATATACCATCTAGCTAATTTCATGGAAAGAAACAAACAGTGTAGTGCAATTTACATATTACAGATGACAAACAAATATATATTGTCTTCAAAGAATATATTATCAAGCCTTTCTCTACTTTAAGATGTGCAAGGTGCATAGTTTCCCAAGAACTTATGTTTTCTGATACTTGAGAGCTTCAAAGCAAGCAATCAGGACATCATAATCTGGCAGCTTAGAGTGAGTGGTTGGTTTAGCATTTGATGGTGCAGGATTTGAGGGAGGACCGCTCCAAGGTTCTTCTTCTTCCATTTCAGTGTCTTCGTCACAGTCTGATTCATCAAAAATTTTATCGAAGTGCATGATCTCGAAAATTATAAATGTGTCGTTTTCTGTTGAACTCCATATTAGCCTGCCTCATTTCAGCATTTTTTGAGCAATGATTGCCCATTCCTAAACTTTGGGATCTCTCACACCTTCCACGGACTCCCGAAACTTGGGTGTAGTTATCCAAATTTGATCCATTAAAGTTGTTATGATTGGAACCGCTGGATCCTGTTTGAGCCAGTTCTGCAGCAACTTGTGCAACATCAACGACATCCTTTACAGACTATGCTCCCGCTTTTGCTGATGATGTTGCATCTTCGAAAGTCATGACGCCTCCTGATAGCCTGATTAGAGGGCAAGAATGATGACATGAAACAAGCAGCTAACAAAAACAAGGATGTGTGATGAGAAATTGGGCAAACCTAGTTGTCGTCTTAGGAGCTTCAGAAGGTGCAGTAGTTCCAGGGGTCATGGGAAGACTTGTAGCACTGACAAACTTACGAGGTCCTTCCTGCACAAAAATGATTACAAGCTGAAGCAATCTGAAAACTTTAAGCAAGCAAAAAAAAAATGAACACCAAGATTTATTTATCATGAATTAAAATTAAAAACATTAAGCATAACTAGGGGCACTAACTCATGATGGACCAATCAAAATTGAAAGGTGGAAATAACCCATTATATACAATATGTATAAATAGGAGTCTCCAAATGATTCCTTCAGTTATGCGTCAGGCCATGTTCTAGTTTAGTGTTTGGGTTCAGTTTTGGTTCAGGAGGCCTTTAGGTCACTATTTTTCAGCCGAACAGCATTCTACATTTGGTTTTAGGTCAATTTTCCCACCAATTCGAAAACTAAAAATTTTCATAAAACATACATGTTATAATTCAACTTTAGGAATTCAACTGGACACATCATACCTGTTATAAATCATACACTACAACAAGAATAAACAAGCACCAACAAGTGTGATCCAGCTATAGGAATTCAACATGACACAATAAACATTTGACTTTTAAAAATATGTGGAAGATATAAATCAAACCTCAATTGCATATGCAAAGGAAAGCGAACAAGCCCAACAGCAAGACAAGCAAGAGCTTCATCAAATCCACCAAATCCTGCTAAATTCTAATGCTTCCAAATTCAAAAGTATCTACATTAGTTCACTCCTTGGCAGATTGCTGCTTTAACAGCAACATTCAAACTCCAACAGCACACTTCCATCATCTAGTCAGATATAGTAACACACTAATATGCAATTCCACCGAATCATCTAACATTTAATCCTTTACTCTTTTGTGAGAAATTCACGCTACGGACCTCTCAATGTGCAATTTCCTCCAAATCACCATCAATAAAAATAACCTCAAGCTACACAAATCCCGAAGTAATTACACACATAATTCAAGAGCTTCAGAAACAAGCACCGAAGTCTTCTATTTGACTATGATGTCTACTACAAATGTAGTATTGAGTTGAAATTGGATTTCATCAGACTAGGTCGCTGGTGAAGTGGAATGGTCTACCCTACTCCCTAAACTAAATCTTGACAGCACTAGTCTTTCCATGCTCCGTAAACTGATGTATATATTTTCAGAAGTCATTAGTGACTTAAGAATAGCAATTCAGCTGAGAGGTTCCTATCCCTTATGTTACACTTAACGACAATATTATGACATTGGCATGCATAAGCTATTACACTGCGTAGCTCACCCCATTACATTTGCCAAAATAAAAAAATAAACCGAAGAAGAAAATGCAAAGTGGAAGGTAGGGTCAACATAATTTCAAAATAGCTACTGACAATACGCAAATGTGAACTCATTCGTCATTCAAGAGAGTAGAGAGTCCATTGCATCTTACATTGTGATATATATGAGAGACACTCTGGCATAAACCGCAAGTTTGCAACCTCCCCCGATATTAGAAGATATAGAGTTATGTACAACAATTTATATTGTTGGGCTTCCTGATTCACATATGGTAACCTACATACACAAAAACTTCATTTAGTGTTCTGTGATCTAATTTTATGAAAAGCATAGCACATATGCAGAAGCTAAGATGTTAACTACTTAGGAAATAAAATATAACAGCAAAGAGAGAGAAATGGAGACTCTTGTAATCCAGAAGACAAAAGATCTCATGACGCACTTACCGTATGCTGCTTTTTCTCCCTAAAAACTTGCACCAGTTTGTATAATTTTTGAAGAACTTTCTCATGAGCCCATTCAATGATGTATCTGACAACTTCATATGAAGCAACAATATTGGTTGTATGCTCAGAGAAAAGCAAAACCAAAGCTGAAGTCACTACAGTAACTGCTACCTGTAGGACTGATCTGTGCTTATGACTCTGGCGGATGTGGGTGTTGGCAAGAAGTAGGATTAGATGCTCCCTTTGGTTGGAAACATTTCCTGTCGGACATAAGCAAAACAATTATAACTTTGCGGAACTTGACACCGTCATATTGGAATATACACAAAACACAAATTATGTGATAGAATCGCATGATGATAAAGCACCTGAAATCCAATGCAGAACTCTAGCCAGTCAAAATTGTCAAAGAAAGCCTTTGAAGTTTTGCGCTTCTTGAATTCTTCCCAGAAAGGTAAGCCTCGAATATTGCGTACGACGTCAACTGCAACCTTGGTCTGCATAAACCCTTTCAGTCATTCCTCAAATTTACCCATCGACACAATTACGGATAACATCCTAGTGTTTCTGAAGCTTCTGAAGAAATGCAGTTTTAAACTGACGAAGACCTCGCCCAACTGAATTTTTATCCTTATTATGTGCCCTCTTAAAAGCATGGAATCGACCTGCCCAAGAATTCTTGATACATTAAATATCTTCTTCACAACCAAAACACAAAGATGTAACATTTTTAGAGCAAAAATCATTAATATGTAATTCTACCTAGAATGCCTCAAGTAAACCAGCATTATTTTCTTTCCCAAAAAATACTTACGGCATATTCTATAGTGGCTTAATGCCCCCTTTATCTAACCCCACTCAAATTTACCCATTTTTCTCATATTTTCAACACTAAACTTTTCAACTTTTATCTAAATTACTAATCTTTACTTACCCAACCTTCCCATACCCCTGAAAAGTAAAGATGCTTAGAACACCAGTCAAATAACTGAATCCCTTTGTACTATTATGTTCATTTGCATAAGAAGTTCTAAATGCAGCATCATTCATACAGGACTTCTGACATGTAGCACATAACTCACAAAGCACAATACACACTGCAACTTATGTTTACTCGACTCTTCAGTTTTCCTATTGTACCCATGTTGGAACCACCCCCCCCCCCTCCCACACACACACATACAAAACGTGGACAAGGGTAATACACTTGACGCTTGAAATTACAATGAAAAAATGCAAAATTTCTTAAAATTATCCGAGTCTGAGACCCACATCCGTATGTATAAGGGTAGGGATGACAATGGGTCGGAGGCGAATCCGAGGTAGGTACCTCCACCTTCGCTTCAATTAAAATTGGAGGTGGAGGTCCACCTCCAAATCCGATTAATCGGAGGTGGGAGGACCTCCAAATCCAAACTTAATCGGAGGTGCCCAACTCTAACTCCGACTCCGACTCCGATTACCTTCGATTACCTCCGACTCCGATTAGCTGTTATACGTTTTCATAAAATGATTTCCTCCGACTCCGATTACTTCTAACTCCGATTACCTCTGATTTTATATCATACTTGTTAAAATAAAACACCAACAATAATTTTTAATTTTTTAATTTTAATTTTCAGTTTTTTTAATTTTTTATATTAATTATTATAATCAGACTTAATCTAATCGGAGGTGGTCACCTCCATACCTGTCCCAATTATAATCGGAGTCGGATTTTTTTAATCATATTCGAATTCGAATTTTTTTAGTCGAATTTGGATTCAGATATTTTAGTCGGAGCAAATCAGATTCGCTTCGGATTCGAACTTGTAACACCCCAACCTTAATCACAAGATTAAATACCTACTTAGCACCCAAACCTGTGATTAGCGCAGCGGAATACTTAGGTTGAAGCATTACCGCCGTCCCCAAAAGAGACAAGGCACACACACTTTTTATAAACCACAAAGAGATGAACTACTAACTCCAAAAACTCAACATAGAACAACTTATACAACCATTGATCATAGATACAACATATACATGTAGACATGGTTTATATAAATATGAAAATATAGTGGTATCCCTTACGATCGGTGCAAAGCACCTCACACGCGCGCATGCCCAAACCGATCTGGAGTTTGGATTGGGTGACTGCTAAACAGTCGGACACTAGCCAGGTCTAGACACTCTGATTAGGAGCGTCATATACATGATTAAAGGCTAGCACTTCATGTAACTAGCTAGAAATAATATGGCGGGACCACTTTTGAAAATAGACATAACATATATGTTAATGATATTCATGATAATGATAAACATGATAAAGATATATAAGCGTATAATGGTTTTATTGAATGGTGGATAAACCACAAGAGTTGGACAATTCGCGTACCTTGAGATGATAAAGACCTTGGCGGTGCGTCTCGGCTTTGAGATGGCTTTGGTGACTTGTCAACTAAGATAAGAGTAATGGAAAATGAAGAACCGATTAAGGTTCTTAATTAGTTTCAAAGGTTTAGAAACTTTGGTAAATATAAATGAAATAACTTAGAGTGAAAATTTCAGGTTGTAAATAAATAAAGTTTATAGCATAAATTGAGTTAGAAAAGTCGGAATGAAGTAAAAGAGTACATCCTGGAATAGGGAAAAACATAATCTACAACTTTGTCAACAGAGCCAGAGGCTAAAAATGAGAGGAAGGGCTCCAAAACGGGCCCGGACAGAAGCTGAATTAAAATAAATTAGGAATTCCGGAATGAAATTACATAGAGAAATTGATGTAGAAAGGTGAAATCAAAGGATGGAACTTGTACCTTTGAGAGGTAGCTTAGGTTGATGAAGAATGAGACTTAAAGATTGAAGGTTAGATTGAAAATTAGGGGCTTAAAGATGATGCTAAGACGTGATAATAATAAGATTAAAAAAATGACGAAGTGAGGATGATTTAGGAGCTTTCGAATGTGTTTGAGAGACAAGCTTGAATGGATATTTTAGAGGGTAATTGAATTAGAGCTACTTAGAGCTTGGAGGTTAATAAGCTAGATGAAAATCCTAGCTAGACCAACAATATAGAGTTTGTATGCTAAAGATCATGAAGGGAAATATTATGACTTGCGTTCGATTTAAAGACTTTTGGAAAGACGATCTTAGGACACGCTTAGGCTTCCAAATCTCACTTTTCAACCTTAAAACCATAACTTGAGATTATAACATATAACCATAACTTACCAAATCTTAAAATTCTCCATTGGTTTGGTTTAAGGCCCTAAAGATGGGATTTTATAAAAGACCGACTGGGCAGAAGCTTTCAAATGGACAGCCCTTCTTTCCGGGCTTGAAACTCACTCTCCCGATATCGGATACGTACAAACCATACCTTTCCGGAAAGCTCGCAATGTGACCTAAAACTTTCATGTTTACCACAAAAACTAAAGAGGTCTCCAAATGGACGGAAATCAGCCCTCAAGATACTGACTCCAGACACGTATTCAGAAACGCGGTGTTACGGTTTCTGCCTATACAAGCCGGAAACTCGAAATTCCAAAGCCTATGGTTAGCTAACACTTTGGGCCATCTTATGGAGTAAAAAGCTGGGCAAAAATCATACTTTTAAGCCTCTGTAAATTCCCAGATGTTGGGCGAAACTTCCAAGTCCTTAATTTCAGCTCTAATGATAAATTAAGCCCTTAATTCTCAATAATTCTCAACCAAACTTCACTTTGGCTATAATCAACCATATTTCCAGAATTTACACAATGAAAATGAGCTCATCAAAGACCTTAAATCCCACATGCATCCATGGATTCAACATGCATTCTTTGAACAACACTTAAACTAGTACTCTTTCACCAAAACATCACCAATTTACATAATTTGAACATAATAACACTTAAATAACAACTTAAAGCTTATAATCAGCCCTTAAACTCAGAGATTCTTCACTAAACTCACATGCATCAAGATTATAACATCATCCATCAAGAAATTATCAAGAAACCCTCAAGAACTCTTCAAACTACACATGCATAAGCTCTAAACTCAAACCCTAGCTTAACCAATACAATTATAACTTTGAATTCATGCTAAAAGAGTATAGAAGAGATAGAAATTGCAAGAGTAACATATAAATAACATGATTTTCAGATTAGGCCCGAGTTAGTGCGTGACGTTAGTGAGCTCAAGCGTGTTCTTCTTTTTGGTTGTGCTGTGAAGTATATCAGGTAATTGTCTATGCTCTAATCCCCACCGAGATGCTCTTTAAATGTGTTTTAATGTTTTCTAATCTGTTTTGGAATTTGCATCCCGAAAGGGGACTTTTGTTGAATTATGACCATCTGTTTTGGATAACTGTTGTAATCGTTGTACCTGGTTTTATGAGTGGAGAAATTTAGATGGTCTTTTATAGGGGTTTTTGCATTTTGGACCCCGAATTTTAGGGGTATTTACATTCTGAACCCTTGGTTTTCAACATTAACATTTTGGACCCTGAAGTTTGTAGGCTGAAAAAAAAGGACCCAAAAGTTTGTGAGGTGAAAAAAAAGTTCATTTCCCGTTTTTCTTTTTCTTTCCATGTTTGAATTTCTCTCCCGATTGACATCAAACTTCAAGACTAAGGTTAAAACCGATATTAAAGTTATAATAAACCTCTTTTATTCATATTGGAGTTACTTAAAACCATGTACTCAGGGGTCTAAGTAGCCTCGACACGAATAAGAGAGGTGTATTATAGCTTCAATATTAGTTTTAACCATAGTCCTAAAGTTTGACGTCAATCGGGAGATAAATTCAAACATGGGAGGAAAATAAAAAATGAGACAGGGGTCTTTTTCTTCAGTCCACAAACTTTAAGGTCCTTTTTTATTCAACCTACAAACTTTAGGATCCAAAATGTTAATGGTGAAAACCAAGGGTTCAGAATATAATACCCCTGAAATTCGGGGTCCGAAATGCAAAAAACCCGTCTTTTATAAGTGGTTTTAATTTTGATTTTGATAATCTGGGTTGGGTTTGACTTGAGAGTTGTGAGATGAGTTTGAATAATAAATTATTAATTCAAAGTGGAAACATTAAGCGGGTTGTTGTTTTGATGCCTTTGACAGGTTAATATTTATGCGGGTGATAACCCTGAGACCAAGATTCGATGCATGTATGGGTTATGTGCCAGGAGATCAGGGTTTCATCCCTGATATAGGATAGATGTTATGATGCCCTTGGTGGGCGATTAGTTGATGCCTTTGAGAGGCTAATGTTTATGCGGGTGATAACCCTGAGACCAGGATTCGATGCTTGTATGGGTTATGTGCCAGGAGGTCAAGGTTTCATCCCTGATATAGGATAGTTGTTATGATGTCTTTGGTAGGCAATGTTCTTTATGGGATTTGATATCCCGCCCGCAAATTAAAATATGTATTGGATGGGTTGAGGAAACAGTATGGGATTAAAGGTTTGTAAAACGTTTGATTCGATCCCTCTCCCCAGAATGAATTGAAATGAACTTAAACTGTTTTAAACGTTAGGGGTAGACATTATTGAGATGTCCCCCTCATTTTTGAAATGTTTTGTTTTCAGGTGAAGATCTAAATGCTGGGGACGGGAATTAGAAGTGAGGACGACGAGTCTAGAAGTCCTTGAATCTTTTTATTTAGTTTTCGTTATGATGTCTTAAGGTTTTGTTTTGAGTTGTTAGTAGTTACCGTTAGCAGACAGTAGTGTTTTCCTTTCTCGCCTTGTGTTCCTTTGGGGGATACGGCAGTGACGCCCAAACTAAATTTGAAGTCTTCCGCTAAGTTTTGTCTGTTAACGTTAGTTTGACTTTGACTTTTCTATAATTGAATTTCCGGGGCGTTACAATAGAGTACTTCTTCCTCTTATCACTTCAAGCTGGCTTTCCTTGAAGCCTCATTCATGGGCTCTCCCTGTGGTGAAGAATTCCTTGAGCTTTGCAACATGCTACATTATTCCAGCAAAATATATTTTTATCTCGCATAACTTATTGCCACCACTTTTTTTTCCTTTCTATAACTTGTTTCCTAACAACTTTGATTTTAAACGATTGTATCCTCGTAAGGTTCTCATTGCTTTGCTCGATTATACGCCCACATACATGCATCTCATAATAGGCAACCTCAAATAATGTTCTCATAACCCCTGTAACAATATCGACCCCATTGCCGCACAAGGCCATCATAGGTATATATATAGAGAGAGATTAGAAGTCCAACATATGATACTGGTGCAGCTATTCAAGCATTCTAGAAAACAAGAATCTCCTGCAATTCGTTCTATGACATTCTTTTTCCACTCTTTGACCAAAATATAACGCGATAAAAGGGACGAGCTCTACTATTCTTGGATTACGTGCAGTGCCCCCTTTTCCCAACAAATCATAGGGAGGCACCAAAAACAACATAACTAACTAGCTACAAGGGTGATTTCCAAACATGCGAGTTGACTAATCGCACCCCAACAACATAATCGTCTTGCTAAGGTAGGTTAGCTTCCTAGCTATCTCTGCACAAAAGTTAGTTTAAAAGGGTAGGTTCCTTAAACTTGTGAATTCGACCCCTGCTCACTTGCTTCTTCCACGTGATGGAGCCTCAAAGGACGGGTATTCTGCGTTGAATATGCGGATCTTGGGCCTCAAGGTGGTCCAATCGAAGTCGTTCTCCACCGGAGCGGCGGTGTAGATGTTCCCACTTCATGGTCCTTGACTTACTTTGGTTACGGCGTACCTCATCTTAATCCGGATCCATGCTAGGATCTTCTTCTTCTCCGCCACTGGCCGCGTGGCGTGGTCTCCCATGTGAAGATACATTCGAACAATTGGTCGTCCGTGATGAGTGGTGAGAAATGTAGACGAACCGTCGCACGGTGGAGAAAACACGCGCGATGGCGCTATTCCTGCGTTGGAAGGCGCTGGTAGTCCTAGCATTTCCCGGAGATAGGGTCCTAGTTTGCTAACGTAGAGAGTTAGTGACTGCGGAGTTTGAGTGATCATTGCTTCCATCGCTATCTGGTTCCAAGCCCCGACATAGTTGAGGCACCATGCATGGCGTCCTGGTTCTCCTCGAAGGAGCAGTCGGCGGTACCTGTCCCTGATATCATCCCACGGGCTCTCGTGGGGAAGAGTTGCTAGAAGGCATCAGGCTCGGCAATTGTCGTCGTGATATTCGGATTTTGGGTTCGCAGCGCAGTGCGCGTCTAGAACGTCTTGTAGAGCCTTGAGATGAGCTTGAACGTTAGTAGCAGGGTCCATGAACATCGCAAACGGATTTGGGAGGGAATTGCGTCGGCATCCATCTATACTATACATAGAATATAACGCAAGGTTTTGAAATTCTTATTATAGCAAAAAGAGCTTGTCAATGTAAATAATAGAAACAAACTTATGACGAGGTTCGAGACTCAACCAAGTTAACCCCTTATGAGCTACCAAAGAAGCTCTCATTTTAACTTTTAAACTTGCCCTGGGCTTAACAATTTTTTGATTCTGCAAATTATACCATCTTTCGGGCTCCTTTAAAGGTTTAACCCATACTAATATTTAGGACTCATTTCATCCTACACCAATCCCACTTGGGACTTGCTTTATAATCTTTTTGTTGACTCTCAAAGACTCTTGAGAAGATACTCTGACATACTTCATGATTTCCCAACATATTCATAACTTTACTTGTATAGACTACTAGGCTCAACTCAAGTTCACCTAGTTTTCTTCCCTTTAAAAATTTTTAACTAAAGCTTTCTAAAATCTAAGGAAAAATTCGGCAGCACTTCCCCTCTAAATAGAGCTATCCCAAATTTACATAATCTTGAAAACCTGCAAGGAAGAGCAATTTACATACTACACCAATATTTAGAGCTGCATGCTCATCAATAATTCCCAACATAATCATCACTTATCATACCAACCATGGAGATACTCATTCACACATGCCTAACTTTCTCCTTAAACCATAACACAAAATCAATGTCTTAGAGAATTCTATAATCCCAAATTCTAATTAACTTCCGCTCTGATACCACAACTGTAACACCCCAACCTTAATCACAAGATTAAATACCTACTTAGCACCCAAACCTGTGATTAGCGCAGCGGAACACTTAAGTTGAAGCATTACCGCCGTCCCCAAAAGAGACAAGGCACACACACTTTTTATAAACCACAAAGAGATGAACTACTAACTCCAAAAACTCAACATAGAACAACTTATACAACCATTGATCATAGATACAACATATATACATGTAGACATGGTTTATATAAATATGAAAATATAGTGGTATCCCTTACGATCGGTGCAAAGCACCTCACACGCGCGCATGCCCAAACCGATCTGGAGTTTGGATTGGGTGACTGCTAAACAGTCGGACACTGGCCAGGTCTGGACACTCTGATCAGGAGCGTCATATACATGATTAAAGGCTAGCACTTCATGTAACTAGCTAGAAATAATATGGCGGGACCACTTTTGAAAATAGACATAACATATATGTTAATGATATTCATGATAATGATAAACATGATAAAGATATATAAGCGTATAATGGTTGTATTGAATGGTGGATAAACCACAAGAGTTGGACAATTCGCGTACCTTGAGATGATAAAGACCTTGGCGGTGCGTCTCGGCTTTGAGATGATTTTGGTGACTTGTCAACTAAGATAAGAGTAATGGAAAATGAAGAACCGATTAAGGTTCTTAATTAGTTTCAAAGGTTTAGAAACTTTGGTAAATATAAATGAAATAACTTAGAGTGAAAATTTCAGGTTGTAAATAAATAAAGTTTATAGCATAAATTGAGTTAGAAAAGTCGGAATGAAGTAAAAGAGTACATCCTGGAATAGGGAAAAACATAATCTACAACTTTGTCAACAGAACCAGAGGCTAAAAATGAGAGGAAGGGCTCCAAAACGGGCCCGGACAGAAGCTGAATTAAAATAAATTAGGAATTCCAGAATGAAATTACATAGAGAAATTGATGTAGAAAGGTGAAATCAAAGGATGGAACTTGTACCTTTGAGAGGTAGCTTAGGTTGATGAAGAATGAGACTTAAAGATTGAAGGTTAGATTGAAAATTAGGGGCTTAAAGATGATGCTAAGACGTGATAATAAGATTAAAAAAATGACGAAGTGAGGATGATTTAGGAGCTTTCAAATGTGTTTGAGAGACAAGCTTAAATGGATATTTTAGAGGGTAATTGAATTAGAGCTACTTAGAGCTTGGAGGTCAATAAGCTAGATGAAAATCCTAGCTAGACCAACAATATAGAGTTTGTATGCTAAAGATCATGAAGGGAAATATTATGACTTGCGTTCGATTTAAAGACTTTTGGAAAGACGATCTTAGGACACGCTTAGGCTTCCAAATCTCACTTTTCAACCTTAAAACCATAACTTGAGATTATAACATATAACCATAACTTACCAAAGCTTAAAATTCTCCATTGGTTTGGTTTAAGGCCCTAAAGATGGGATTTTATAAAAGACCGACTAGGCAGAAGCTTTCAAATGGACAGCCCTTCTTTCCGGGCTTGAAACTCACTCTCCCGATATCGGATACGTACAAACCATACCTTTCCGAAAAGCTCGCAATGTGACCTAAAACTTTCATGTTTACCACAAAAACTAAAGAGGTCTCCAAATGACGGAAATCAGCCCTCAAGTTACTGACTCCAGACACGTATTCAGAAACGCGGTGTTACGGTTTCGCCATATCTCGCCTATACAAGCCGGAAACTCGAAATTCCAAAGCCTATGGTTAGCTAACACTTTGGGCTATCTTATGGAGTAAGAAGCTGGGCAAAAATCATACTTTTAAGCCTCTGTAAATTCCCAGATGTTGGACAGAAACTTCCAAGTCCTTAATTTCAGCTCTAATGATAAATTAAGCCCTTAATTCTCAATAATTCTCAACCAAACTTCACTTTGGCTATAATCAACCATATTTCCAGAATTTACACAATGAAAATGAGCTCATCAAAGACCTTAAATCCCACATGCATCCATGGATTCAACATGCATTCTTTGAACAACACTTAAACTAGTACTCTTTCACCAAAACATCACCAATTTACATAATTTGAACATAATAACACTTAAATAACAACTTAAAGCTTATAATCAGCCCTTAAACTCAGAGATTCTTCACTAAACTCACATGCATCAAGATTATAACATCATCCATCAAGAAATTATCAAGAAACCCTCAAGAACTCTTCAAACTACACATGCATAAGCTCTAAACTCAAACCCTAGCTTAACCAATACAATTATAACTTTGAATTCATGCTAAAAGAGTATAGAAGAGATAGAAATTGCAAGAGTAACATATAAATAACATGATTTTCAGATTAGGGTTTAATTGGAATTGAAATTGGGGGTTTGAGAGATTACCCTTGAGGATAAAAATGGATGAAAACACAAGAGAGGGGAAGGGAGTGGCGGCGGCCACCACTGGACGGCGGCGAGGAGGCCGGCCGGCGCCGGAAAAAGCCAGCAGGGGCTGGACTTGGTGCACGGCAGACAGGAGAGAGAGGGAAGAGGGAGTGAAGTGTTTGAGAGATTGAAAAATAAATGAGTGTTTTAGTGACTAAAACCCCTTACTAGTAATATATATAGCTATCATCCAATCTAATTAAAACTAATACAACTTAAAACACTTAGGATGATAAAAATTAAGACAAGTAAATAATAATAGTTGTAATTTGGTAAATTGTAATATTGAGTTTGTAATAGATAAAATCTATTGATAATAAATTAGTACAATACTGATAAAATAAAATGGAACTTGGATTTAAGGAAAATTAAATAAATACAAATACCACTAGTAATTATGTAAAGGAAATGTAATTAAATGAATTAAAATTGGGATGATAAAATATGTAAAATGAGAAGTACAATATTAACCGATTCTCGGTAAATAAAATTATAACGTGAATTGTATAACCTGAAATAATTTAACCCAATGGGTGTGTAACGTAAATGGAACTTTTAAGCCGATAACTCGGTACCTTTAGCCATCTCCTGCACGAGACTTGACACCGATAAAATAAAATAAATAAATAATTAACGGTAAACGCGAAAAAAAAATTATAGCGTAATTTAGATAATTACGGTAATTAGCATTTAATTAATCATGGTTTTGGGGCGGGTCATTACAGAACTTAACTGTCATCCCTACACAAGGGTTAACCGTAATCGAGTCCAAATAACTCATCTGCAACAACTCCCAATATGGGTCCTTCTTTTAGCCTTGGAAGCACTCGGGCCGGCAACTGAATAACTGATACACTCACACATCATGCAAAATACAGAGAACTACCATCCCTCGTACATATAACTGCCCACACAAACCAATTCTCTTCTAAGTTCTAACACACCCATATTTTGCCCAACATACAAGCTAATTAAACCAGGTACTAAAAACATAATAATCCAACAAACCAATTGAGGAAAAGGGCCACTCACATAGGTAAGCAACACGAGGCTCCTCAATTTCTATCTGACTGGCAACATGAAGGAACCTTTGAATCTCCGAAACCAAATTGACAGGCAACCTCTCACTATCAAATGGTTCAGGCACATAGTGATCCCTTCCATAAGTAATAGACCTGGTTCTTCAATAAAACCCTAAACCCTAAATTGTGGCAATAGCCCAACAGTAAAGCCAAGATTCAGTCCAAATCTTTTCCCAAACAAATAACAATCTACCAACTCATGCTTTCAAAATTTTCAAATTGTACACCAACCAAAACCCTAATTTCGTCAATTCTCCCACAAATTCAAAAACTAAAAATTTTCATAAATCATACCTGTTATAATTGCAGTGAACCCTAACTTTTCAGATGACAGACACTTGGAGTCACGACACTGCAGGTCGACAGGGACAATTGAGTCGCAGATGGGAGCCGCCGGTCGCCTGGGACAGCCGTCCACCACCCGCGGTCAGAGATGGGAGGAGAGTCGTCGGTCGCCTGGAACACTAACGTTCTGAGCATGTTTTAGGGGAGGAGATGGGAGAAGCTGGGCTTGGTGTTTGAGCAACTTTCAGCGTGAGGAGGAAATTGATCTTCTAAATATATTATGAATAATAAATAACATACTGACGAGCATAAATCCAGTTTTGAAGTTAGGTTAGTATAATTTTCAAAAACTTTTTATAAATGGAGGAAAAGTTAATGGAAAAATTAAAAAATTCAACCAAAATTCAATTTTAATTGTTAAATATTCATTTCCAATTATTGCAGCTATATATATAGGTTGGGCCCTACTAAATAACACCTAACTGAAAATGTTTTTCTGGTTAAAGCTCATTTTGATTGAATTTGATTGATGGCAACACTAAGCTGTAAATAAAGTATCTCATTGTAAATAAATCTTATGCCCAACACTAGAGAGTAACAAACCCTAAATTAATTAGGCTTTATTCGACATTATTAGTGTTTGGAATAACATTTAGCGTTTTGACCAAATAAAAACTCTAATTGTATAAATATTAGCGTTCAATTAAATAGGGTTTTGAGGCGTTTTTAACATTTCAAGTAGCATTTGGTGAAAGTTAATAAAGTCAGGTTTTAGCATTTGAAGTGATGTTTCATATTTTTTGGTCAAAAAATACCTTTAAAATATCTTTTGAAATTGTCATTATCCTTTTATATTAATTCACATTAATCTAACAATTCAACCGCTAAATTTATGAACACATTTCTCATTTGAACAGCCATCTGTTATCTGCCACTCAAATCGGTATCCACTGCCTAAACCACTATCAGTTATATAAAGTATCATCTACAATCTAAAACGCTAAGTTTACTGAACATGGCCTTAACTGAAACTTTAGCATAAAATGAGTGTCTAAAAACAGAAAATTAGTACTAGGAATATGAAATGAGTATCTCAGATATCAATCATTTCTCTTTTTCATAATTGTGTTTATGTAACGCCCTGGAAATTTAATTCTAAACTTAATAGTCAAAGTCAAACGTTGACTAACATTAACAACGGAAGACTCATTTTTTTCCTTTTATTGGGCGTTACTGCTGTATCCCCAAAGGAATATAAGGCAAGAAAAGAAAAACTAACAACTAATCATTATTAACTTCAATTTAGTAACAAAAGAACTTTCAAATTCTAAAACAACATAAACTAAACTTTATTCATAGAACTTCTAACTTCGATCTATCGTCCTCACTTCTAGTTCTCGTTCCCATCACAAAACTCTTCACCTGAAAACAAAACATTTAAAAACATGAGGAGGACTCAATAATGTCTACCCCTAACCGTCAAAACAATTTGAAATCCATTTCAATTCATTTTTGGGAGAGAAGAGAACAAGTCAAAAACCTTTCAAAACCAAGTTTCTTTCCCAACCAACCATAACCATATTTCAGATTTATTAAGCGGGCGGACCTTGTTTATTTGGCCCTCGAAGTCAAAGACTTCACAATAATCATATCTCAATCTCAATAACAATCTCAATCATACGGATGGCCATCCATTTCACACACGTGCATATAACTAACCCCGGGGAAGTAGCACTTATCAGGCATCCCTGATCTCTTGACAACATCCCTGCAGGAACAGATCCTGGTCTATGGGACATTGCCCGAACACACAACCATATCAGGGCATCCCCTGATCTCTTGACAACCTCCCTGCAGGAACAGATCCTGGTCTATGGGGCGTTGCCCGAACCCGCACTTACGTCTCATTTGAATTATTAGTCCGATTTAATATCACACCTTTCCAAACTCAATCAGTCCAATCCCAATTTCCAAAACCATTTCCAAATCACACACATAAACGATTGTCCACATTTTACCAACTCAAAAGAACATAATCCACATCCAAAATAGACAGCCAATTTTCACCATAAAAATCCCTTCGGGATGCAAACCGCAAAATAACTTAAAAAAATCAACAAAAACAATTAAAGTGCACCCCAGCGGGATTTAGGACATAGACATTACCTTGATATGTTCACTTCAACGGACACACTTGAGCTCACTAAAACTACGCAGTCTAGATCGTGCCTAGAAATAACGAAATTTCTAAAATTAAAACGTGCGTACGAAGTTAATGCAATCTATCTTCCACCTAACCCACTCCTAGGAACACTATAAGGTTCCCATCATTCACAAATTAACATTTTAAACATATCTCACATCATCTAACTATCACATATCACAAACACTCCCATATTACAATCAATCTAATAATTCACACATAACAACACATTAATTCAAAAGAGTAAACTGGACATATTTTAATACTCAAATAAAACGAACCATAACTTGACTTCCCGACATCCTATGGGTATGGTTTTGGACTTGCTGGAAACCTCCGGATGTCTACTAAAATTCTTATGTTGACCCCGAGACCTAACACACCCTAAAATCCTCAAAAACAGCCAACTATACAACATGTTCAGTTCTGACCTAGGTGCGCTATTTGGGTCTTAACTCAGAATATACACCTCAAAATCCCGATCCGCAAAATTCCTACGAAAGCTAACATCCTAAGGTATTTCCAGACCAAAAGGTAGGGCTAAATATTAACTACACAATAAATGGTGACCGATATCGTACGACTCATAAAATCTATCCCAACTGACCGGTTCCTATTTCGGGATTTTCGATCCTAGTTCTAATCACATTATCCCAGGACTCCAAATTGAGGTTCTAAACAGTCTACTAGGGTCCACTACTTTCCCTTTCTTCCTCATAGCACAACTAAGGTCGATTTACATATATACTAACACAATTTCTCACATAAGCAATTTAACTTTTCAAATTAAACTTTTTCTTTGAAACTAAACATAGAGGTCACAATAAAACTCAAATTTTTCGACATCGAACCTCATGGAAAAACAGCCCACACAGCAAGGGTGACAACTCTCACTCATGACCAAAATTAAAGCATTTTACATAAAGAAAGTCGATAACATTCGCATTAAAAAAACTTACCGCACATGATAATAACCAAAATAATACGATTAAAACACCAAAGATCAAAACTTTACTAAACATAAACATAATAATAACAATAATCTTAACCTGAACATGATACCACAACTAATGAATCACAACTGCTCAATTATGTGAAACAAGTACTAATCCTAGTCATCACAATCACACTAATGAAGTCGTAGACAACCTATACAAGCACTGGAGTAATCTCACTAAAGCAAATTGAAAGACATCAACATAAAGGTGCTTTTCATGTTATTGAAATTGACCATCTCCCATCTCGTCCAATCACCACCCTTTCTCGTTAGTAATTAGGAATTTATGATTTTTTTAAAAAAAATTCTGAAAATAATAGTAATACTAATAATAATGATAATAGTACAAAAAAACACATAATTAACTAAATAAAAACTAACACATAACCATCAATAATTAACATGTAATTTACCAAAATACCCCTATCCCTATGCATACCCATGCACGTAGAAAAGACTATATTACCCTTGATAACCCTTTGATGGTCCTACGAGCTCAAGTGTTAGCAAATTAAACACAAACTAAATAACGGACGTAAAATAATACTAACGACGTAACGATACTTATAATCGGATTTTCCGGAATTTTACAGTTTATTTATCAATTTAATTACGTAACATATTTTAATTTATCTTAGTATTTAGACGTGATAGTAATATCTTAAAGCTGAATTACAATGATTAAGGGGTCAAATGAATATAATTATACTAGTTTTCACATCTTATTTCTGTAAAGGAGTAATAATCAACTTTTATATTATTTCCAAAAAAAATTGCATGTAAAAAGGAAAGTTAGAAAATGTTAATTAGATTATGCTAAGATTTCTATAGATTTGATTAGATAATATAATAAAATATATTTTATTGAAAAAGTAATCTTTTATTATATGGGAATTGATAAAATGAGAAGTGGATTTTAGTGAGCATAGAAGCATGATCAATCTACAACCTTAATCATTCAATCTATGGCTACAATTATTTCACATTTTTTCTTTTTTTTCCTTGGCTTCACACATGAAAAGAGAGAGAGAAAGAAATAAGAAAAAATGTCAAAATGTATTGAATGTTGCCTTGGAATAAGCTAAAATGAATTAATGTTGTCTAGGAAAAAGTTGATGAAATCTAATGTTGTTCAGGAAAAAACTTTTTTTTTTTGCTGAGGAATAAACATGATTGTGAACATCATATCATATTAAAATGAACATTAAGTATAAACCAAAAATGAACATCAAGCACATCGATCCCAAATGAACATCAAATTATAATAAAATGAACATCAAGTATAAACCAAATGAACATTAATTCCCAGACGACATTTATCTGTAAATGTTACCAAGGAATTAATGTTCATTTTGGCTATACTTTATGTTCATTTTATTATAATTTTGATGTTCATTTGGTTTGTTCTTGACGTTCATCTGATTTGAACATGATGTCCATGTATTTTATTACTTTATGTTCAAACCAGATGAACATTAAGTACAAAACAAATGAGCATCAATTTTTTCCCCAAACAACCAGATGAACATCAAAAGTATAAACCAAATGAATATCAAATTATAATAAAATGACCATTATAAGTGCATCCCAGATGAACATCAATTCCCATAAAACATTCACAATCATTTTTTTCCCAGACAACATTAAATTCCAACAACTTTTTCCTAGACAACATTAATTCATTTTAACTTATTCCAAGGAAGCATTTAATACATTTGACATTTTTTCTTTTTTTCTCCCTCTTTTCACCTATAAAGCCTTAAAAAAAATGTGAAATAATTGTCGCCATAGATTGAATGATTAAGGGTGTAGATTCATCATGCTTCTATGCTCACCAAAATCCACTTCTCATTTTATCAATTCCCTTATTATATATGTTAGATTACGTAAGATTTTAAAAATAATAAAAACAGTTAAGATTCTTTTTTAACCATCGTCCTCAGTGCGACGATTAGCAAAATCATCTTTTTATATCATTGAGGGTTTGTAAAGTTCATTGATAATTTGTAGACATGATAAATATTATATTTGGTCAGTTTTGATAAGTTTTCCTAAGTTTAAGTAACTTTCAAAGATTTTTGGTAAGTTTAAGTAAATTTTGATAATTTTTGCTAAGTTTATCTAAATTTAGGTATATTTTTTGAAATATGTAATGTTTTATATAAAATGTCAAATATATGTAAATTATAATTCAAAAAGCAAAACTAAAGAAAACAAATTATAGAAAAAAACTAAAGAAAACAAATTATAGAAATTCAATTTAGGTAAGTTTAAGTAAAATTTTGTGTATTTTCATTTTTCATTTTGTATTTTATAATTTTTATTTTTTACTTTTATTTGCTATTATTTATTTTAATTTTGTACTTTTTAATTATTTAATTATTTAATTTTAATTTCTTTTTACTTTTAAGTTTTCACTTTTGTAATTTTTTATTTTTTTAATTTTAAAATTTTTGATATTCTAATTTGATTTTTTGATATTGTTAAATTTTTGAATTTTAAAATTTTGAAATTTTCAATTTTTTCCTTTTTTATTTTTTGACATTTGATATTTGACTTGTTGGTTTCTTTAATTTTGATTTTAATTTTATATTTTCAATATTGTTTTTTTAATTTTTTAAAATTTATATAATTTTATTTCCATTTTTAGTTTTCAATTATTATATTTTAAGTTTTTTAGAAAAAATCAAATAAATTAATAAAAAATAAAAAATAAAGAAAACAAAACATTAAAATATCAAAAAAAACAAATTAAAAATTAGAGCATTAAAACTTAAATTTTAAAAAATTAAAGATAATAAAAATTAAGTTCCTTAAAAATCATATATTTAAAAATTACAATATTAAAAACTTAAGAAAATTAAAATTAAAAAAATTGTAACGCCCCGGAAATTCAATTATAGAAAAATCAAAGTCAAACTAATGTTAATAGACAAAATTTAGCGGAAGACTCAAACTCTTATTGGGCGTCACTGCCGTATCCCCGAAGGAATACAAGGCGAGAAGGAAAACTACAACTGTCTGTCAACGGTAAACCAACTAACAAACTCATATTTAGAAATAATTCTCAAAACTAACTTCAAGTCTTTCAAAAAGAAGCATAACATATTTAACGACTTCTAGATATATCGTCCTCACTTCTAATTCCCGTCCCCAGCATAGTGATCATCACCTGAAAACAAAACATTTCAAAAATGAGGGGGAAATCTCAATAATGTCTACCCCTAACGTTAAAAACAAGTTAAGTTCATTTCAATTCATTTGAGGGAGAGGGAACAAGTCAAACCATTTCACAAATCTTTAATCCCTTAACTGTTTTCCTCAACCCAACCAAATCATATTTTATTATGCGGGCGGGATACCACATCCCTTAGAGTAACATTCGCCTACCAAAGGCATCAAGAGTTCGCCTACCACAGGCATTAAGAGGTCGCCTACCACAGGCATCAAAAGAGTTCGCCTACCACAGGCATCAAAGTATTCGCCTACCACAGGCATCAAAGTATCAACTATCCTATATCAGGGAAGAAGCCCTGATCTCCTGGTCTATAGCCCGGCAGGATACCAAATCCCGAACTCCGAGTTATGCCCCGAAACCCGCTTAATGTTTCACTTTGAATCATTAGTATCTTATGCAAAAACTCAGCTCACAGCTCTCAAGTCAAACCCAACCCAGGTTATCAAAACCAATATCAAAACTACTTATAAAAGACCATCTCAATTCTCAACTCATAAATCAATAATCACAACAAATACGCACAGTTATCCAAAACAGATCGTCACATTTCAACAAAAAGTCCCCTTTCGGGATGCAATTCTCAAAACATATTAGAAAAAATTAAAACACATTTACAGAGCATCCCAGTGGGGATTAGATGTAACAACCCACCCTAAATCACAGAAATTAGGGTATTTAAATTTGTTTAATTAGCTAAAATGTGGTTATTAAATTCTTTTAATTTTTACAGTTAACTAACGGTGACAGGTCTCAGAGGAAATGGCTAAGCGGGTAATTTTACCGATCGAATTATTTTCTAGTGCTTTTAAAGAGTATCATTTTGGACCTCATATTATTATTATTTAGGTTCTAATGTTTATTTTAAAAATCGGCTTGATTACCGTTTCGATTTTTTTTTTTTTACGGCAAGATGAATTTTAATAAAAATATCGATCGTTACCGATTTTACCGTAACAATTAAATTCACTTTACAAGTTGTATTTTTACTACCAATTTATATAAAAGAACTTTTGTACACTTTTATTTAGGGTATTAGTATTATTATTATTGTTTTATTTTTAAAGAGGAGGGACTAGTGTTTATAAATATGGGTTGGGGAGGTTAAGGGTCATTTGTTGTTGATGATATCAAACTCAAACTCTCAGCTCTCACTCTCTCCCTCTGCTGGCCGAGAACCTCCACAGCCACCACGGTGTTTCACGGCCGTCCGTGAAGTTTCCGGCCGTGCTCCTCTTCCATTTCCACACCTCCTTGTTCAATTTAATCTCCTCCTTCAAGTGGTATCACTCCTAAACCCCATTTCCATTGTTATATAATCTGAGTTTTGAGTTGTTTTAGTGTTGAAAATGTTGCTTTCTTCTTGATTATCTTCCATTAACATGGATCTTAAAGTATAGATGTGTTTAGTTAAAGTTCCATTGAGAATCCAAGTGCTTTGAAGTGAGTTTAGTGAATCTTTTGGTTGAGTTTATGCTTATAGATGGAAGGATGATGTTTTATGATTTTGCATGAGGTATATGATGATGTTTTGGAGTTTAGATTCTGTTTAAAGGAGTTAACTAAGTGTATTTTGTCTAAATTGGGTGTTTTAAGTGAATTAGTGAAGAAAATCATGAAAAATGATGTGTGGAAGTATTGCATGTATTTGGATGTTTATGCATGTGGATTGTGTAAGGTTAGATGATGGATTTCGAGCTTAAGTTCTGGAAATTAGGAGTAATGTGATTAAATTACATTTGGGTGGATGATTAGTACAAAACTCGAATGTTTATGTGCATGCATGAAGGCTAGAACACCCCCAGTGCATTCTGCCCAAAATTCACTTTTTATAGGAGATGGTAAAATTAGTTTTTAGCCCAGAATCTTGTGTAAAAAGGTAGCCTAAGGTGTTAGCTAACATCGGGCTTTTGAATTTCGGATTTCCAACTTGTATAGCTCAAGTTAGAGCCAAAACCGTAAAGGCATGCAATTATATACGATTTTGGAGGCAGTGACTTGTTGCACATTTTTCGTCTGTGTGGAGTTTGAATTTGAAAAAGTGTTCAACATAAGAGTTTTAGGAGACCTTGCAAGCTTTCCGAAATGGTATGGTATGCGTCAACCCGACGTTGGAAGTGTGAGTTATAGAGCCCGGAAGAAGGGCTGCGAATCTGGAAATTCTGGGTATAATATATTGTTTTAAGTTTGAACCAAAAGTATTATAGTGATCTTGTGAGTTGTTTTTGAAGTGTCTAAATGTAACTTTATGGTTGTTAAGATGGAATTGATGATTGAGGACCATAGGACTTGGCTTTAGGAGACCTCGATGTCTTTTATGTTATTTGATTTTATCGTATTTTTTTTACCGAAGTCTCGCGTTTTTTTAAAGGAAATAAAATTCGTATCGCTCTCAAACTTTTTTTTTTAAGCCTCTTTGATAGAATAAGAATACATATTCTACGAGTATTTTTTTTTTCTGTCCATAAAACTCCTATGAGTTTAGAGCAAGTGCATAAATTTTATTGATTCCGTTTAAATGTCAAAACCGCACAAGGAAACATTCCGGGTTTTGCTACTTCTGTTCAGAGCCTTTTCCGAGCTCTTCCCATCCTTTTTAGCATCTGACCCAGTTGACAAACTTATAGATTATATTTTTCACTTTCCGAAAAGTGTTCGTTCATAAAATTCCGGGTTTCCTAGCCCCGGTTATAGCCAAAATACTCTTACCTCAAAAACCTGAAATTTCTTTTACATGTGCATTTCAAATCCTTTCTATGGGACGTTACGGTCCTTTTTGTTCATAACCTTTGCACTAATTTGTAACCTTTATCGTCCTAGCTCAAATTTTCACACCGCCCTGCGCCATTCCCCGAGCCAGATCGTCACCAAGTTCACAATATTTTAAAGGTACGCAAATTGTCCAACTCTTATATTTATTCACAAGTCAAGTACAGTTTTATTGCATAGATACATTCTAATGATTTTATTGTTTTATAAGTGGTCCCGACACATAGTTCTACTGTAGCTAGAGTGAATCCTAGCATTATATTACAGGCTCCTATTGGAGTAAGCTTGACCTGGCCAGTGTCGACTGCCTAGCAGTCACCCAATCCAAACTCCCGGTCGGTTTGGGCATGCGCGTGTGTGAGGTGCTTCGGCATCGATCGTAAGGGATACCACGTCTTATCATATGTTATATTTTCAAAGTAAAGCACAGCATATGCATAGAATTCTTAAAGTTTAAAGACTTCATTGGTTTAGCGTGTTTCTTTTTGCCCTTTCCCCGTTTTCGAAATGTTTTAAAGTAGGCATGAAAACCGTTTCAAACGGTTTTACATGTTGGAGGTTTGTGTACCGAGTGTTTCCCACACTCACTTTAGCGATTTTATTCTGTTTTGTTTTATGTGGTCAGAGCTACACAGAAATGGTAAAGGACGTACAGAAGTAGTTTACTCCCTAAAGTGAAAGGTAGACTTTTGCGTCGTACAGGGTTACTTATAAAGCAAGTGATAGTAGTGTATGGAGATATATAAGGATCTATAAGCGTGTGGGTCTATGTGTGTTTATGTACTGTTAAAGTTAAGCATTTGTGGCTTTTGTAAACTCCTTTATGTATGGGGACGTGTTGGTGAATGCGGTTCAGTTGTGGCTTTGGTTGTCATTGTTGGTGTGCTTGGTTGGTTGGTTTTGCCTTGTCCTTAGTGGGACGGCGGTAGCGCCTCAGGCCGTTATCCGCTGCGCTAATCATGTGATTACCGTAATGTTTGGGTAATTGTGTGATTAAGGTTTTGGGGCGTTACATTAGAGCATAGACATTACCTGGTTAGCTTCAATTCACAGCAAAAACGAACACACTTGAGCTCACTAACGACGCGAATTAGCTCGGGCCTAAAATAGAATAATTATTCTAATCAAAACGCGCCCTTTGAAGTTAGTATTAACTACCTTCTAACTAACCCTCCCCTAATCATGAATTTACACTTCAAAACATTTAATACATTCCAAATAATCACATAACCAGCTCAAAACATCACTTTCACACAACACTTTTATTAATAACAAACATTAACAAAACAGATTACAGCATCCACATAAAAAGGGTCTTCACTTGACTTCCCGACGTCCTATGGGTCTGGTTTTGGACTTTTCGGAAACCTCGGGATGTCTACTAAAACTCTTAAGTTGAACTCAAGACCCAAAACACGCTTTAAGGTCCTCAAAAACCGTCATCTTCCCAAACTGTTCAGATCTGACCTAGGTCTGGTAATCGGGGTAAAACTCGACCTATACAACTCCAAAGTCCGTTCCATAAAATTCCTATTAAAGCTAACATCCAAGGGAAACTCCAGTCCAAAGAGTTCGATCAAAAGACAACTACACTAACCGTGGTGACCCGATCTTTAGACACTAACGAAACTGTCCCGATCCCGGTTCTTATTTAATATTATAAATTCGGTTCTAACTTTCACCTTTGGGTCCCGGGGTTCTAATTTGGGCCTAAAATAGTGACTAAGGTTAAAAGTCTTTAAGCTAACTCAACTCATGGTCCAACTTCATAATTCTAAAATTAAAAACTCCCTAGAACCAACTTTAATCAATCTAACTTAATTACACACAACATTAACCATGATATAACATATCACAACCCAAAGAAACATGTAATTACTTGCTTAATAAAACAAGAATAGAACTTTGATAACCAACACCCTAATCATGCATAAAAACATAACTTTAATAATCCTAAACATGCTTGACCTATATGAATTATAAAGGATAAATGTAACTACGAATTTCTTAATCAAGAATAAAAAGAACTTAAAGAACATGTGAATGAAATATAAAGAACATATAAATATTTAAACTACCAATCAAGAATCCTAAACAAAACTAATTTCTTTTAAACAAAGATTCAATCAAGAACCAAGAGTTAATAAACAAGAATCTCAACCTAACTTATTAATAAGATTTTAAACATGATTGAATTAAAGAATATGTGTAAACTTAACTAACGATTCAAGAATTAATCTAAGTAATTAAACTTTAAGAATTCGTGCATACAATAATAATGTTATCTAAAACCCTAACATGATTCACAAGAAAACAAAGTACAACAAACAATTGAACAATAATAATTTTACTACAACTATTACAACCCTAATACACCAAAATAAAACATACAAGATTACATATAAAGAATTAGACAATTTACATGTAAATAAAAAAAACAATACAAGAACAATAAATTACAAATAATACTTAGCAAAATTTACACCCTAATTACCCAAATTACAAGATTAACCAATCAAGAAAATAACAATAATAATACAACAATAATAATAATACAATAATAATAATAATAATAAGAATCAGAATATAAAGAAAGAAAAGAAAGGAAGGGTTTCAAAGAAAGAAGAAAAAAAAGGGTTTTACGTTAGGGTTAGGGCGCGGGTTTCCGGCGACTGGGCGAGGCAGTGGCGTCAGGCGAGGCGGGGGGTCGGTGGTGTTGGTGTCGGGGAGGTCGTTAGACGGCGGGGAGTCGATCGGAACTCACGGTGGTGGCCGGAGTCGAGGCAGAACGATGGCCCAACAGCAGCAGGGAACTTCTTCACGTCTGGGCAGTTGCGGCGATGCGCGGTGGCTCCAGGGTGTCGCGGCGGCTCCAACGGCGCTGTTGGTGGCGGTACGTCGGTGGTGGTTGCCTGGGCCGAGTGCGAAGCAGAGGCAGGGGGAAAGAGAGAAAAAGGAGAGAAAAGGGAGATCTAGAGAGAGAAGGAGCGGTGGTTGCGGTGGTGCAGGCGGCGGGGCTGCGGTGGCGTCCGGCTGGGAAGAGGCGGCCGAGGGAGAGAGGGGGAAAGAGAGAGAGAGGAGAGGGAGGCTAGGGTTAGGGTTTGAAGAGATTAGGGTTTGAGGGAGGGAGAATTAACTTTTATACTACCCACTTAACTAAGGCCCAATTAGTCTAATCCTAACTCTTAGCCCAACCTAACAATAAAACAATTAAAACAAACTGATTTTTCTAAGAATAAGCTAATAATAATAATAATAATAGTAATAATAATAATAATAATAATACTAATAATAATATAATCACATAGCAAATAATATTCACGTAATTAATCACATAACTCAATAATATTAATAGTAATACTAATAATAAAAAGAGTAAAATTAATAGTACTAAACCCATGAAATTACCGATATACCCTTGTTAGTCTCTCACGATCCTACGAGCTCAAGTGTTAGCAAAAATAAACACAAACGAATAATAATAAATAACGAAGTCAAACCTAATTTACTAACAACGTCACGGTCAACATCTTTGGATTTTTCGGGGTTTTACAAAAATACAATTAGAAAATTTAAAATTTAAAATTAAAAAATATTAAAATCGGAAATTTAAAAATTTAAAAATGTAAAAAATCAAAAAATTTAAATATTCAAAATAAATAAATTAATAAAAGAATTTCTCAAATTAAACTTTTATATTTTGGTAAATTTTGGTAAGTTTCGACAATTTCGATAAGTTTCGATATTTTGGTAAATTTAAGTAATTTTGGTAAATATTAGTAGATATTTACCGAGGGCATTTACCCTTGAACTTTACAGGTTCGGGCCTGTAAAATTCAATGGTAACTGATACGTATGTTAAATGTCACTTTTGGCAAGTTTTTGTAATTCATATAAATTTTGATAAGTTTATGTAGGTGATGTATGTGTACCTTGTTCAATCATATTGTAAGAACTAGCCACATGTCAAGAGACTCCAAGCAATAATATACTCACGGCCAACTTCAATCTAAGCAATTAATAAACTTACCAACTTTGTTGATGAGTACTTAAAGATTCGCGAGACAACTTCTTTGGAGTGTTTGGAGAGATTTGCTGAGGGGGTTGTTGGGATATTTAGACTTGACTACTTAAGAAGGCTAATCCAAGTTGATGTGAATCGACTATAGGTGGGTGAATCTCGTGATTTTCCAGTTATGTTAGGGAGTATTGATTGCATGCATTGGACTTGGAAGAATTTTCTAGTAAGTTGGAGGCAATCATTTAAAAAAAGGACTTTATAAAGTGCCGACAATTATTCTTGAAGCAGTTGCTTCTCATGATCTATGAATTTGGCATGCCTTCTTCGGAACCATGGGAGCTATGAATGACATCAACGTCCTCAACCATTCCAATGTTTTCTTTGAGTTGTATAATGGTTGGGCTCCAAAATGCGAGTATGTTCTCAACAACATGCAATACAAAATAGGTTATTATCTGGTGGGGGATGGAATTTCTTCCAAATGGGCTACCTTCGTGAAAACAATTTCCGCCCTGCTTGGACCAAAATAAAAATTATTCGCTCAACGCCAGGAGTCCTATAGGAAAGACATTGAACGGGCCTTTGGAGTTCTACAAGCTTGTTTTGACATAGTACGCTTGCTTGATTGCATGAGAAGGATGACCTTACACCAACTATGTTACCTTGTGTTATACTCCATAATATGATTGTTGAGGATGAACGTGACACATATGGTCTCGGCTTTGAATACGAAGAGCTTGCTGAAGATACTCCTCTCACTAATGTTCAATGTGAACGTCATCCATGCTGGGATACTTACTAATTACAACAAATAGATAGAGTAGTCCAAGACGAGAAAGCTCACATACAACTCATATTAGACTTATTGGAAGAATTGTGAAAGAGAAATCGTGCTGCATTGCTCCAAGAGTGAAGCCTTTGGGGTTTATTAATATTGTTTATTTTGAGTAACTTAATTTAAACTCATTGTACCCTAGGGGAGGTTTGTTACGTTGTCCACAAGTAGTATTTTTATTTTTACTTTGTCTTTTTTTTAGGATTATTAGACGGTAATACACTGAACTTTAGGGGTATTGAACAATAATGCACTGAACTTTTTTTTTGGACTCTAATATATTGAATTTTGAGGGTGTTGGACAATAATGTACTCAGACCAATTTAACTGGTGGTTGATGCGGTGGTTGTCCCACTTCGAGGTGTCGTTTTTTTTTCCAAAAAAAATATATTAGTCATCCTGTTTATGTGTACTTTCTTACACGACAAAAAAAAATTCTGAAAAAAATATAAAAACGACACCTCAAAGTAGGACAATCATCGCGTCAACCACCAACTGTATTGGTCTGAGGGCATTATTGTCCAATACCCTCAAAGTTCAGTGTATTAAAGACCAAAAAAAAGTTCAGTGCATTATTGTCCAATACCCCTAAAATTCAGTGTATTATCATCCAATAATTTTTTTTTAAAATAAAACTTTGTCTTTTGAGCTTGTAGTTCCAATTGGTTGTTTGTGTTTCTTAAATTTATGAGGAACAATTGAAATGAAATGTCTCCTAGTTAAAATTTATTCTAACTATAATTTTGTATTTATAAAGTTACTCAAGAGTGAGTTTCAAGAAAAAAAAATTGAGTTTTATGATCAAATTAATAAGGGTTATTGGATTCTAATAATACGAACTTTGGGTCATATAAGACTTAATAATACGAACTTTCGATTTGATTCTTAATAATACGAACTTTGACCCCCTGTTGGATACAGTAGCACGCCACCGAGTTAGTGATTATTTGACTCGGCGGAAAGATGAGTTGGCAGGCCAGGCCTCTTGTTTGACCTTGCCACCTCAGCCATTGACAAAAAAATGTCATGTCAGCCTTTTATTTGCCACGTCAGCCGCCCTCTTCTTCTTCCTCCCTCTTTCTCTCTCTCTCCATTGTATATTTCAGTGCAGGTTGGAGATTTTGAAACCCCATCCCTCTATCTCTCTATTCTCTCCAACCCTTCTCAATTCCGCATGAATCGGAGCGCATGTCCGGTCGGGTCCCTGAGCTCCGAGAGTTGGGCCGACGGTGTCGAGAGCTCGCCGGAGTGCCCTTTGGAGACGGGGTTGCTGGGGGCGGGTCGGCCGGAGACGGAGACAGAGCCCGACCCGGAAGAGCTGGAGGAGCTGCTGGTGGTTGTGGTGGTGGTTGAGGGCCCAGCAGTGGTGGGGCGGGCGGTACGAAGAGGGAAAACGGGGGAACCCAGATCGAGCTCTCTGAAATCTGGCTTGTTGTTGTTAATGGAGGTGTCCTTGAGTCGATCGGAGAGATTTTGGAGGGATAAATCGGAAATGGGTTTTGATCGAATTTTAGTGGGTTAAATGCTTGAATGAATTGGGATTTAGAAATTGGGGTTTAGAAATTGAGAAGGGGTTGAATGAATTCTGGGTTGTTTTGTCTGTGTGGTTGAGGTTAAATGCTTGAATGAATTGGGGTTTAGAAATTGGGGGGAATGAAACGTGGGAGAAAAGGAGAAAGAGACCCAGAATGAAAGAAACATGGCATTTTTGTGGCAGCCATTGAAGGGGGGGGGGATAGCTTGAAATGGCAGTTGAAGAAGATGAAGAAGAGGAGAGAGAAAGAGGGAGGAAGATGAAGAAGAGGGCTGACATGACATTTTTTTTAGGGTCAAATAATGAGTTGGCAAGGTCAAACAAGGAATAACACATGCCTTGCCTGCCAACTCATCTTTCCGGCGAATCAAATAATCACTAACTCGGTGGCGTGTTACTGTATCCAACAGGGGGTCAAAGTTCGTATTATTAAGAATCAAATCGAAAGTTCATATTATTATGTCTTATATGGCCCAAAGTTTGTATTATTAGAATCCAATAACCCAATTAATAAAGTTTGTCTTTTTTTTAAACTTGGTCTATTTTTCATCAAATACTATTATAGAGTTATAAATAAATAAGTTTCAAAAATATAATTAACAACTAATTAAAATCAAAGCACAATAAAAATATTCATGAAAATAGCAATGTAAAACAAATTCATTAACCAAAATAACTAAAGTCAAAATAAAAAAAAGTGGGCTCAAACATTAATTGTGGGACAACCTTCGCCAAAAAATTGCTGGGAGGTGCCACACATTTCTAACAACTGACCAGTTGGGGACCACATTTTTTTAATACACTCAAAGTGAACGAAGCTGTTAAACAAATGGCTAGCAAGTGACTTTCCGGCAAAAAGTGGTCGGAAATTCAAAATTTAATTAATTATTGTCAACTGTCATCGCTTTCCGGCAAAAAGTGGCCGGAAAGTCACTTGCTAGCCATTTGTTTAACAGCTTATGTGGCCCCAACTGGTCAGTTATTAGAAATGTGTGACACATCCCAACAATTTTTTGCAACCTTCACCTACCATTGTAAAACATCCCAATTACAAGTGGGTAGGAACTTATATTTTTATTAAGGGTGTGTTTGGTACAAGGTAAAATTGTTTTCTAGGAAAATGGTTTTTCACTTTTTCTTGTAAACTGATTTTTTAAAAAAATGAATTTTTATTTGATATTTTCATGTGTTTGGTACACAAGCAAATGATTTTCCTAGAAAACGTTTACCAGTTTGACAATAAGAAGACAAAGATTAAAATACATGTGCGAGAGAGAGTGGTGAAGATGGGGAGAGAGACAGACTAAAACGGGAGTATGAGAGGAAGTGATGTACAAAGATAAAGACAAAAGAGAAAGAGAAATATTAAAACGGGTGCAAGAGAGAAAGTGGTGGAAGAGAGAAAAAAGAGAGAAAAGATATTAAAACGGGTATATAGGAAAAAATGGAATATTCAAATCGGTGCGTGAGAGAGAATGATGGAGAAAGAAAAAGAAGGGAGAGAGAATGAAAGAAGAGAGAGAGAGTATGGAGAGAGACGGAGAAAATTGCTTACAATAGGTTGTTGAAAAATAAGGAGTTTGAATGGAGTAGAAGTGCTCAAAAGGCGTTTGAAATGATAAAAGAGAAGCTTTGTAATGCAGCAATACTTGTCTTGCCATGCTTTGACAAAATCTTTGAAGTTGAAGTAGATGCAAGTGGTGTTGGTATTGGAGCGGTTTTGTCTCAAGAAGGAAGGCCAATTGCTTATTTTAGTGAGAAGTTGAATGAGGCAAAGAGGAAGTATAGTACATATGACAAAGAGTTCTATGCCGTTATAAGAGCTCTTGAGCATTGGAGACATTATCTACTAAGTGGAGAGTTTATTCTTCATAGTGATCACGAAGCTCTCAAATACATCCAAGGGCAACATAAACTCAATCCAAGACATGCCAAATGGGTTGAATTTATGCAATCTTTCCAATTCGTGATCAAGCATAAAGTCGGCCATTTGAATAAAGGTGTCGATGCTCTTTCAAGAAGGTACTTGCTTACACATATTCTTGATTCAAAAGTTGCTGGATTTGATCATATTAAGGAATTGTATGAGAATGATCATGATTTCAAAGAGGTATTCGAGCTCTCAAAGAAGCATCCCCACGAGATGTTTCATATTGAAGAGGGGTTTCTTTTCAAAGGAAATCAACTTTGTGTCCCAAGGAGTAGCTTGCGTGAATTATTGATTATGGAGGTTCATGGAGGAGCACTAGCTGGTCACTTTGGTATTGAAAAGACTTATTTGATGATGAGAGATCATTATTTTTGGCCAAGCATGATCAAAGATGTTGAGCATATTGTAAAAAGGTGTGGGACTTGTAATCATGCTAAGTCTCATGTTTTACCACAAGGGTTATACACGCCTCTACCTATTCCCTACCATCCATGGGAAGATGTGAGTCTTGACTTCGTTGTGGGTCTACCAAGGACTCAAAGAGGGAAAGATTCTATTGTGGTTGTTGTTGATAGATTCTCGAAAATGGCACACTTCATTTCTTGCCATACAACCTATGATGCTACTAAGGTTGCAAATCTCTACTTTGAAGAAGTTGTGAAGCTACATGGTATCCCAAAGACCATGGTGAGTGATAGAGATTCAAAATTCCTTAGTCATTTTTGGATTACCTTATGGAAGAAGTTGGGTACAAAGCTCAAATTTAGCACGGCTTGTCATCCCCAAACGGATGGACAAACTGAAGTTGTCAACCGTACATTGGGAGCCTTGTTACGAGCTTTGGTGAGCAAGGATAAGAAAAGCTGGGATACTTTGCTAAGTCATGCTGAATTTGCTTATAATCGGAGTCCAAATCGAGCTACAAAGTTATCTCCATTTGAAGTTATGTATGGTAAGAATCCTCTCAAGCCTAAGGATTTATCTCCTATGTCTACATCAACTAAATTCAGTTTTGAAGCTAGTAAGAGAGTGGAGGAGATTAAGAAGTTACATGAGGAGGTTCGTGAAAAGATCATGAGGTATACTCAAAGGGTTGAAGAGAAGGTCAATCAAAAGAGGAAGAAAGTTATTTTCAAACCTGGAGACTTGGTATAGATACACCTCAAGAAAGAAAGGTTTCCGAGTAGAAGGAAAGGAAAATTGAAACCAAGAAGTGATTGTCCTTTTGAGGTCATTGAGAAGATCGGAGATAATGCTTATAAGTTGAAGCTAGATGATGGTTATGAGGGAAGTTGTACTTTCAATGTAAGTGATCTCAAACCTTATTATCAAGAAGGTGAAGAGATTCCAAGTTTGAGGGCAAACTTTTCTCAGAAGGGGTGAATGATGCATATTCACATCATAAGCATCATGAAGAAGCTATCAAAGATCTTACAATACTCTTAAATGAGCTACAAGCTTCTAATTCACGTGACATCCATGGTAGCTTCTATGGAAGAGGTTTATTGAGCTTCTTACAACAAGATCCATGAAGATTCATCTACATCAAAGTTGAAGGGCTTTGGAAGATCTACATCATGGTTTTTGAATCTTTAAGTTTGGATAAGTTTTGAGCTAGTTATCATCATTTTATGTACATTTGTATCTTTGTGATGTCACTTTTGTATTGGGTGATGTAAGCCTACAAGGGCCTTATTCTTGATGTTGTTCATGCTTAAAGGGAGGTGTGATTACTATAAATACCCCCTTTATGGTGCCTTGTAAACACAATCTATTGAATCATAATAAACACAAAAGTCTCTCTAAAGTCATCATGCTTTAGTTTTTCTCTCTAGCATTCTAGCTAGAAGTTTCAAATTCCTTGAGGGGAATTTGTTCAAATCTTCTCTTTTATTCCAAGAGGGAGCAATCTTGGATGGTGCAAAGGAGGAGTTGGATATCAAATTGATTGTGGTGCGTCTATATCAATCAAGGAGGTTTCCATTGCCAATCCTATCTTGTTCTTACGTCAAACGTGTTGTTCTACATTGGTTGGTACGTTTTGCTTAGTCTTTTGTTTCTCCTGATTGTCATTCTTGTCATAATCATTAGAACTCTCGTCCAAGCCTTTCGTTTCATACCTTTTTTCATTGTTTCATTCGTTTGTTTGAGAAATCAACAATCACAAGTTCTTACTTGTGAACGATCCGTTTTCATTTCGTGTATAATGGATTAGTTTTGATTCATTATGCATCAAAAGTGGTATAAGAGCTTAGCTTGTTGATATCTCTTGTCTCTTGCATCATTTTTGCACCTTGTTTTTCGTCACATTCACGCCACCCTTGAGTTCTTCCAAGAATTCATCAAGAATTCATCAAGAATTCATTAAGAACCTTAAGCTCCACAAAGAACCCTAAGACCAAACACAAACCTAGCCTAATCCGTCCCTTACCTACGTGAGTTCTAAGATTGACATCAAGATTGAATCAAAATGGACGAGTCTCAAACCAACTCACCTAAGAATGTTGACGCTATGAGAATGCAAATTGATACGTTGCAAAAACAATTAAAGACCTATATGGATTTAAATCGTGCTTTACAAAGGGAGTCTTTAAATGTTGATGAAGGTACTTCATATGGCACGCCTAGTTCACTCTCAAGAAGGGGTGAACGTTTTGATTTTAGAGTTGAAATACCTGAATTTGATGGTAGTCTAGATCCGGAGGTATTTCTTGATTGGATTCAAACGGTTGAACGTGTATTTGATTTGAAAGAAGTTAATGATGAGCTAAAAGTGAAGTATGTAGCATTGAAGTTGAGAAAGCATGCCTCTATTTGGTGGACTAACATGCAAAAGAAGCGACAAACAAAGGGAAAGGACAAGATTCGTTCATGGGAAAAGATGAAGTCCAAATTGCAAGGCAAATTTCTACCCCAAAGCTACGTCCAAGACAACTATGTCAAGCTTCAAAAGCTAGTTCAAGGATCCAAATCGGTGGAAGAGTACACTAAGGAGTTTGAACATCTCCTTTGGCGTTGTGATTTGAAGGAGAATGAGCCACAATTTTTGGTACGTTTTCTAATTGGTTTAAATGATTGGATACGTAATGTTGTTGAGTTACATTCTTATCAATCATTGGATGAATTAAGTACTTTGGCCTTGAAAGTAGAAAGGCAAAGGAAAGAAAGGGGAAAAGATACCATGAGAACGTACCCTACACAATGCAAACCCTATACCACACGTCCACCTACCCAAACTCAATACAAAACTCCACAAAATCAGCCCCCATCCTCCCAAAAACCCTACGGCAAAACCCCACAAAATCAGCCACAAAATCCCCCATCCAAACCCCATGTCCAAGAATCAAGGACATTGCCTCCAAGAAGATGTTTTAGGTGCCAAGGATTGGGTCATATTGCATCCGAATGTCCTAACAAACGTGTAGTTTCTCTTGTTGAATAACAAAGTGCTTTATATGTTGAACCAAGTTGTCATGAAAGTGAGTATGAAGAAGAGCAAAAACAGGTTGATGAGCTACTTTCAAAGGGTTTGATAAGGCCTAGCATGAGTCCATGTGTCGTTCCGGTGTTACTAGTTCCAAAGAAAGATGGTTCGCAACGCATGTGTATGGATTGTAGGTCCATCAACAAGATAACTATCAAGTATAGATTCCCTATCCCACGCTTGGAGGATCTACTTGATGAGTTATATGGGAGTGTTGTCTTCTCCAAAGTGGATTTGAGAAGTGGATATCACCAAATCCGCATCCATGAAGGTGATGAGTGGAAAACGGCTTTCAAGACAAAGGAAGGTCTATATGAATGGTTAGTCATGCCATTTGGTCTTACTAATGCACCTTCTACATTTATGCGTTTAATGAATCATGTATTGAAGCCTTTGATTGGCAAATGTGTAGTAGTGTACTTTGATGACATTCTTGTATATAGTAAAAGTGAGCTTGATCATGTAAAGCATTTAGAGCTAGTCATGTGTATTTTGGAGAAAGAGAAGCTCTACGCAAACATGGAGAAATGTTCCTTCTTCTCACCCAAGGTCGTCTACCTTGGATATGTGCTTTCACAAGATGGTATTCAAGTGGATCAAGGAAAGATCAAAGCTATTCATGAGTGGCCTACGCCATCGTCCATCCATGAGGTACGATCATTTCATGGTTTAGCTTCTTTCTATAGAAGATTTATCAAGAATTTTAGCACTATTATGGCTCCTATGACCGTGTTGTTGAAAAATAAGGAGTTTGAATGGAGTAGAAGTGCTCAAAAGGCGTTTGAAATGATCAAAGAGAAGCTTTGTAATGCACCAATACTTGTCTTGCCATGCTTTGACAAAATCTTTGAAGTTGAAGTAGATGCAAGTGGTGTTGGTATTGGAGCGGTTTTGTCTCAAGAAGGAAGGCCAATTGCTTATTTTAGTGAGAAGTTGAATGAGGCAAAGAGGAAGTATAGTACATATGACAAAGAGTTCTATGCCGTTATAAGAGCTCTTGAGCATTGGAGACATTATCTACTAAGTGGAGAGTTTATTCTTCATAGTTATCACGAAGCTCTCAAATACATCCAAGGGCAACATAAACTCAATCCAAGACATGCCAAATGGGTTGAATTTATGCAATCTTTCCAATTCGTGATCAAGCATAAAGTCGGCCATTTGAATAAAGGTGCCGATGCTCTTTCAAGAAGGTACTTGCTTACACATATTCTTGATTCAAAAGTTGCTGGATTTGATCATATTAAGGAATTGTATGAGAATGATCATGATTTCAAAGAGGTATTCGAGCTCTCAAAGAAGCATCCCCATGAGATGTTTCATATTGAAGAGGGGTTTCTTTTCAAAGGAAATCAACTTTGTGTCCCAAGGAGTAGCTTGCGTGAATTATTGATTATGGAGGTTCATGGAGGAGCACTAGCTGGTCACTTTGGTATTGAAAAGACTTATTTGATGATGAGAGATCATTATTTTTAGCCAAGCATGATCAAAGATGTTGAGCATATTGTAAAAAGGTGTGGGACTTGTAATCATGCTAAGTCTCATGTTTTACCACAAGGGTTATACACGCCTCTACCTATTCCCTACCATCCATGGGAAGATGTGAGTCTTGACTTCGTTGTGGGTCTACCAAGGACTCAAAGAGGGAAAGATTCTATTATGGTTGTTGTTGATAGATTCTCGAAAATGGCACACTTCATTCCTTGCCATACTACTTATGATGCTACTAAGGTTGCAAATCTCTACTTTGAAGAAGTTGTGAAGCTACATGGTATCCCAAAGATCATGGTGAGTGATAGAGATTCGAAATTCCTTAGTCATTTTTGGATTACCTTATGGAAGAAGTTGGGTACAAAGCTCAAATTTAGCATGGCTTGTCATCCCCAAACGGATGGACAAACAGAAGTTGTCAACCGTACATTGGGAGCCTTCTAACGAGTTTTGGTGAGCAAGGATAAGAAAAGCTGGGATACTTTGCTAAGTCATGCTGAATTTACTTATAATCGGAGTCCAAATCGAGCTACAAAGTTATCTCCATTTGAAGTTGTGTATGGTAAGAATCCTCTCAAGCCTATGGATTTATCTCCTATGTCTACATCAACTAAATTCAGTTTTGAAGCTAGTAAGAGAGTGGAGGAGATTAAGAAGTTACATGAGGAGGTTCGTGAAAAGATCATGAGGTATACTCAAAGGGTTGAAGAGAAGGTCAATCAAAAGAGGAAGAAAGTTATTTTCAAACCTGGAGACTTGGTATAGATACACCTCAAGAAAGAAAGGTTTCCGAGTAGAAGAAAAGGAAAATTGAAACCAAGAAGTGATTGTCCTTTTGAGGTCATTGAGAAGATCGGAGATAATGCTTATAAGTTGAAGCTAGATGATGGTTATGAGGGAAGTTGTACTTTCAATGTAAGTGATCTCAAACCTTATTATCAAGAAGGTGAAGAGATTCCAAGTTTGAGGGCAAAATTTTCTCAAGAAGGGGTGAATGATGCATATTCACATCATAAGCATCATGAAGAAGCTATCAAAGATCTTACAATACTCTTAAATGAGCTACAAGCTTCTAATTCACGTGACATCCATGGTAGCTTCTATGGAAGAGGTTTATTGAGCTTCTTACAACAAGATCCATGAAGATTCATCTCATCAAAGTTGAAGGGCTTTGGAAGATCTACATCATGGTTTTTGAATCTTTACGTTTGGATAAGTTTTGAGCTAGTTATCATCATTTTATGTACATTTGTATCTTTGTGATGTCACTTTTGTATTGGGTGATGTAAGCCTACAAGGGCCTTATTCTTGATGTTGTTCACGCCTAAAGGGAGGTGTGATTACTATAAATACCCCCTTTATGGTGCCTTGTAAACACAATCTATTGAATCATAATAAACACAAAAGTCTCTTTAAAGTCATCATGCTTTAGTTTTTCTCTCTAGCATTCTAGCTAGGAGTTTCAAATTCCTTGAGGGGAATTTGTTCAAATCTTCTCTTTTATTCCAAGAGGGAGCAATCTTGGATGGTGCAAAGGAGGAGTTGGATATCAAATTGATTGTGGTGCGTCTATATCAATCAAGGAGGTTTCCATTGCCAATCCTATCTTGTTCTTACGTCAAACGTGTTGTTCTACATTGGTTGGTATGTTTTGCTTAGTCTTTTGTTTCTCTTGATTGTCATTCTTGTCATAATCATTAGAACTCTCGTCCAAGCCTTTCGTTTCATACCTTTTTCCATTCGTTTCATTCGTTTGTTTGAGAAATCAACAATCACAAGTTCTTACTTGTGAACGATCCGTTTTCATTTCGTGTATAATGGATTAGTTTTGATTCATTATGCATCACCAGGGGAAGCACAATCATGGCTTCATCGTGTACAAGGAAGGCATCGTCACGGACACCCATTGACTTCTGACATGAAAGATCATGTCCGTGAAATGACCAACACGGGGTGCGCACCGACCACGATACAAATATCGCTGAAGATTAAGTTCACTGCTTCTAAGATCAACGTGAAGCAAGTATACAACGAGCGGGCAAAGTTGCGCACCGAGGAAATGGATGGTAGGACGCATGCCCAACATTGTATGTACATGGTGAAAGTCGGCGGGTAGGTCTCATTTGTTGATTATGATAATGATGGCGAGCTTCGTCAGGTTTTTTTATGTCACCCTTACTCGTTGAAGTTGCTACGTACGGCACCTGCAAAAGTTCAGAGAATAGTGTGAACAAACAACCACTTCATGCTTATTCATTTACGGGATGACTGCCCTCTACCGCCGGTTCATGTTGGATGGCGAGCTGCTAAAGACATAAGTGTTGAAGGTTGGAATGAGCCGTTCAAGGCTCGTATTGATAGATGGCAGGCTATTAAGGCCGCTCAACACCGGTGATGGTTGTAGTTGTACGCTTATGTATTTATGAATGTCTAATTATATTTATATGGAAACTCATGCAGTTAATTGGAAATCGTAAAACACAGCATAAATTTTAATGGAAATGCAATGTCCGGGGCAATACAAAATCAGTTCACAATTATTAAATACGGCAACACTAAGTTTAGTAGGGTACATGCACAACAATGAAATTGAAAAACATACTCTACTCCTCCTGCTCATCATCTTGCTGCTCGGGGACCTTGATATGCATCTGACGGCACCAACGCCCGTGCAAGTCGACCATCTCATCATACCACCCACGATTAATTGTCACTGTCTCATCGTTCGGTTGGAACTGATGCCTCCCTCGCTGCACTAGTGAGGCCCAGTTATGGCCCACTTTTGTAAAAGTAAAACACAAAATATTACGGTTAGACCAATCATGATATCCACCATCCCATAAACAAATCAGTTAAACAAAATATTAAATTATGCTGAGGGTTTTAGGGTACCTGTTTGAGTGACGGATGATCATCGACTGTCGATTGGCTGGCAGAGGCGTTGTTTATCAAAACTTTGTGTGAATGTGCCGCAAACCAATCATTGTAAGCAACATCCGCTTCCCACCGCACATGTTTTGTGCGGGGCACATCACTCACTGACATTTTGTTGTTAATCGGAAACCCCGCCCAGTCAGCGCTGACGTTAGCATCCACAAATTCCACTTTGTACAGCCCCTTCGCTGGTCGTTCAGGGCTCTTCGGTATGACCAATCTACGGGGGATATGCTGTAGGTACCCTAATTGACGGACGACGCGATCAGGCATGTACAACTCAGTGAAGTCGTATGCACGAATGGCGCCCGCGTACAACATCCTTTTGCATGACTTGTATGGGGCAGGTCCGTATGGGGCCCAACTCACACGATTAGGCGTCAACGCATCCAAGGAGGCCCTCAATGCTCGGAGGCGTTGTTCCGAACTCGGCAGACGGTTGGGGAACCACCTGCTCGCGCGAGGCTTAGTAACCGGCCGCTCCCCGTGTGGCCTAAAATCAGGAAAGTACTCATAGATCCAGGCCTGCAAAAGGGTCAAACACTCGGCCATCTTGGTTGTCCCGGCCCTGCTTGCCGCCCCTAACTGTCGATAAAGGAAAGCCAATGTCACCGTACCCCAAGCAATGCGATCAACGATAACGTCAGTGCTAGGCCACGGATGCGGCCTAACTCTATCCCTCGATTTGTCCACGAGAATAGTGTTTCCCAGCACACTTAACAACCACGCCCTTATCCTATGGGGAATGGGATAACTAGTCGATGTACAAATCAACCTCAACTCGGCGTCAACTATGGCACCCTTATCATAAATGTGCAAGGTCTTCAACTCCTCCATTCCTTTATCAAAAATATCAGGCACATACTGGTTAACCACTTCCCAATCAAGACCTTCAGGCATCAAGCCATTAACTGCAAGACCCAATATATGTTGCACATCATGCAACATGATTGTCATTTCACCGAAGGGAAGGTGAAATGTGTTTGTGTCGGGTTGCCACCTCTCAACAAACACCGAGATCAACGTCATGTCGATGTGGTCATACATCAAGTCCACCAAATGGGTGATTTGGATCCTTCCCAGTCCAGCCAGGCATGCGGGATCTATCGTGGACCTTATTGACCTCAATTCCCTCAACACATTCTTCTTCGTCACGCACTCAAGAACAACATGGGGCGAACGCTCGCGACCCTCCCATATTACCCGAGCAATGTGACCTCCTAAGCTCGTTATAATGGACCCAATTGCAGGTCCCCCGGGCACGTTACCATCAATCTTCCAGTTGTTGTTACCGCTCCGCATCCTCTTACTATGTCTGCTGTTGGACCCAGCATCACCAGTAGCAGAACTGCTTCCCTATCCTCGCCGTCGAATTGGGGCAAACTTCCCCGATGCATCCCTCATCGGGATGAAATCCGTTGGCCTGCAAACTGGCCCACGAGGTGGCGCGACTGAAGTCGGGATCATCTGCGTGTCGGGCTCCCCGGTTGCACATCGTCCCCCGATGTCTCTGTGCCGGTTGACTCATCCATGACTTGGTTGAGATAGTCAACGAAATCTCGCGTGGTCTGACTCCCCGTGTCCTCGGGCTGACCGTCCGCATCATCATGTGCACCCCTACGTACACCGGCACCCATACCTCGACCGGCACAGTGTGCTGACGCAGTCACATTACGTCTGTGGGGGTCCCCATAATCACCCCCCTCCAACCAGTCGGAAGTTGATTCGACCGTTCTAGATACCCTCCACCCTTGCCCTTGCCTACCATTTTAGATCACCTGCAAAATGAAAACATATAACATAATAATAATATTATCGAAACCATACGTTATGAACCCTAAACCCTAAAACCCTATAACATAATAATCATATTATCGAAATCATCCAAACTCAACACTTTGTTATCGCATTTATAACTAAGTCGTGTCACAAGGCAAGAGGATCCTGTTATTGTCCAAGGAGAGTGTGTTTGTTAACTGTTAATCTATGGCTGAAAAAGACTTTCATGAGCCGTACCGACTTCTCCTTTATTTGTTTGGTTCCCAGTAAGCCTTGATGTCGTGGTGAAATTGCGCGAGGTCTATTGTGCTTTGGGAGTTAGAAGCGTCTCAGATTCGGTACAATGCAGTGTTTCCATTGTGCAGCCTGGTGGGCAGCAAGACAAGGTGGGTCTGAAAGAAAAGTTTATAGTAAAGGGTCTAATAGAAATCGTGTTGGGTTTTCTTGCATGTAGGATTCATAGGTCCATCAAAGCATTGAATTAGCAGCACCGTGCCTTACTTTGATTGACCTATGAATCCTACATGCAAGAAAGTCCAATACGATTTCTATTAGACCCTCTACTACAAGCATCTATTTCAGACCCACCTTGTCTTGTTGTCCGCTAGGCTGCACAATAGAAACACTGCATTGTACCGAATCTGAGACGCTTCTAACTCCCAGAGCACTATAGACCCCGCGCAATTTCACGACAACATTGCGCTACTTTTTGGGAACCAAACAAATAAAGGAGAGTCGATACAACTCATGAAAGTCTTTTTCAGCCATACATTATCAGGTAACAACACACACCCTCCTTGGATACTAACAGGACCCAAAACTCAACCTCTTTTTATGACACATACAACTAAGATACTAGAACTATACCTTAACATACTTATTACCATAAACTACTATCATCACAAATAACCTATTTACTTACGAAGCAACTGGTTGTTGAGTACTTAAGTTAATTAAATGGATGTGACATAACTATTTATATAATTTATGTCTTCATTTGGAGTTATGAGTAGTTAAGTTAGCAATTAAGTTGGATTTAGAATAGGAAAATTGGAATCTAATGAACCAAACTTTTTGTCCATTTTGATCTAACAAACTAAACTTACCTTTTTGCTAATGGCATACCATACTTAACATTATAATTTTTTTTTTATTGAACTTGAGTCAGATTGGGAGAGGGCTGCCAAGTCATAAAACACAAGCTATCAACATTTTTCTTTTATTTTTTGGCTATAAAACAATCCACCTCAGCACAAAAAAATTCCACGTCATTTTTCCGGTGACCAGAAAGTGGTGGAGGTTCAATCAAAAAAATATAATGTTAAGTATGGTATGCCATTAGCAAAAAGGTAAGTTTGGTTTGTTAGATCAAAATGCACCAAAAGTTTGGTTTATTAGATTCCAATTTTCCTTTAGAATAAATTATCCCTACCAACTTTAAATGCCAACTCACTTACTAATAACAACCAAAATCATCCAAACTCAACCTTCTTTTAACACAATTACATATAAACTACTCGGAATACCCTAACCCTAAACTTAATCCTCTAAACTAACATCACAATTAACCAATTTACTTGTTCCATGAAGTAGTTTCAAATACTTTTGAAGTATGCTATCCAACAATTCTAAAGTTGATGATGATATTCCACAACTTTTCAAATTGTACAATGAATTTCATGGAAGATGTACTTGGTTACATTAACCTAAACACTAATACTAATTACTCTAACCCTAAACCCTAAACTATTCCTAATTTCTGGAATGTACGTACACTAAACAATTTTTTCACATACACTACCCTAACTCATACTGATCTATGCATACTCATAATAAATAAACAAATTTTCAAACTTTAAATCATACAAATTCTACTAATGTCACTAACAATCTTATTATTTATTATTAATAAAAAACAACAAATCTACAATGATATATTTAATTATTAATATTAATATTATTAACAATAATAATTACAATTTTTTATAAACAATTAATCATATAAATAGACACATAATTAATGTACAAATATCACACTTATAATAACATAATCAAAATATACAGATAATAATTACTATTATTAACACATGCTTAACAATAACATAAATAAATCAAATTTTTAATATTAACAATAATATACATATAATAATTATTATTACAAATCACTAACAATAATATTAATAATAACAATATTAATATTTATTTACTAACAATAATATTAATAATAACAATATTTAATATTAATTTATTAATATTATTAATTATAAAACAAAGAATTTAAATCGGATCGGTACAAAGCATACAAAGCGGCTAGTACCAGCGCAAAACGCATGGCAACCGATGACCACTGCCAACGCTAAACATACCTCAACTTCTTTGTAGCGTTCAATCCTTCGTAGCGTTCGAAATCCCGCGATGATGGTGGTTTGTGGTGGTCGTTGGTTGAGAGCGTTTTTTAGAGAGATAAAGTACAGAGAAGGTGGAGAGTGAAAGTTATGAGGTTCAAGGGCAAGGATTGGAAATATTATGCGAAATGTGGCGACAATAGTAAAAAGGGTGACGACGTTGAGCAAGCGAGAATTTTAAAGGGTGGGTGAGTTGGACTTTGTTCGGCAAAATTAGTGTTTTAGACAGCGGATAACGGTTTATGTAGCGGATAGCGGTTTAAGTAGCGGATAGCGGTTTAAGTAGCGGATAGCGGATGATTGTTCAAATGAGAATTGTGTTCGGTAGATTTAGCGGTTCAATTAACAGATTAATGTGAATTGACATAAAAGAGTATAAATAGTTTCCAAAGATAATATTTACAAAGGGTATTCTTTGACCAAAAATATGAAACGCTACTCCAAACGCTAAACGTTAACTTTATTAGCGTTTCACAAAACGTTTCTCAAAACGTTAACTTTTGAAGTAGGAAACGTAAACGCTGTTGCCGAACACAACTTTGAAGTAGGAGGCACAAGTAGCCCACACGTGTAGACATGTGAGAAGTTGTTGACATGACTACTAATCTGTAAAGGGTTTCTAGTTACTTACATGAGAGAGAGAGAGAGAGAGAGAGGAGAGGAGAGGCGTGAAGTTTGTTGAAAAATCCATCAGTGGAGAAGCAAGCAGTAGCAGAGAGAGAGAGAGAGAGAGAGAGAGAGAGAGAGTGTGAAACTCGTCTAGTCTCGATTCAATTCAGATGACTTTGGGAGGAACACAGGCTTATGGGGAACCCTCATACTGGGACAGAAGGTACGCCCAAGAACAAGGTCCTTTCGATTGGTACCAGAAGTATTCTGCCTTGGATCCTCTCCTTCGTCTCTACCTCTCTCCCAACCACCGCCTCCTCGTTGTTGGCTCCGGCAATTCTGGTACCTTCTCCAACCCCATTTCTCTATCTGCTTACACTTTTTCCAACTATCATTCAACATCATAGATATATCATTTCCTCTATCATCTTGGGTGTGATTGCAGCATTTAGTGAAGGCATGGCAGACGATGGGTACGAGGATATTACCAACATAGATATATCCTCTGTAGTCATTGAAGCTATGCAGAAGAAGTACTCCAATCGTCCACAATTGAAGTGTATCTTTGAGATTGCTTATCTTGTTTCTTGTTTTTGATATTCTTATGAGTAGTCTTTGCATTCAGTTGGAATAAGGTGTGCCATTTTGTTGCACTGGACGCTTTGTGTGATTACCTACCTTATTTGGTAATTGGACTTGAAATACAGGAACAATAATGAAGGTTTCATTCCCATTTTTATTCGTGGTTGGCAGAAGGATGGATTGAAGGGAAAGTGATTTTGGAGGTCCTATCCTGTGCATTTTTCATGAACTAACACCTCATGTACCATCTATTAACCTTCTATGATAATGTCAAGAACATATGGGCATCTCGAAAACTAATCAATGCATTGGCATGTAGTAACCACCTAATGCACAGTTGAAGGCTTTCTAAGCTCATTGTATATCAGGCAATCAACTACTTTTTTGTGGCGATGGTGGTTTTTTTTTTTTTTTTGGGGGGGGGGGGTTGTGCTGTTCCTGTACCAACATGCATTTTCTATTCCGACTAACGATTGCAAATGGGTTTCTGATCATGTTAAGCTCAATGTATCACATTGTTCAGAGAATGAAAATGGGTTTTCTTAACCTCTTAGCCTTTTTGGTTTCAGTCTCATTTTGAAGCCATGACTAACCATAATGGCCATGGTTTCAAATCCAGTACCAAATCCAGACCCAAATTTATACAATTAGTCTCCTGTGATGGAGAAGGTTTAAATTTTGCATTACAAGAAGTTGACATGACACCCCACATTGGATGATTTGAGAAATGTTGGTTGCTTACTAGTTTACATGGAGGACTCAGTTGATAGTTGGATAGGCCAGCTTTCGAACAATCCAAACTATGGAATTCACAAAAAGGAATGCCGTTTTGATTAAACACATGGATTTCCCATGTTCGTAGCTGTTTTGGTTTTACTTTTTGATGCTTGAGGAAGGTTCTTGAAGCTGGTGAAGGGACATATCCAAGTCTCCCCTCCAGCTAGCACATAGGGACCAGGTCTTGCTAGCAACAACAGCAGGTGTGTGAGAGTGGTGCCCTATGCTCAACCTGCAGAACTTTGTTTTTTTCATTATTTTATGGTTATGGATCTGTCCTTTCTTAACCGTATTAGATTTGAAAATGGATGTTCGGGATATGAGCAGCTTTGAATCAGGTTCATTTGATGCAGTTCTTGACAAAGGTACTTGGTTTTTTTCTTGGATAAAACAAGCTTGGTTATGGTTATCTTTCTAGGCTCTAAACTGCCGTGATGATGCTGTCCAGGAACTCTCGACTCTATTCTGGTGAGTATGGAGTGAAAGCAGAGTCCTGTGTTATTGACAACCAGTTGCTTACACTTTTTCATCTAACAGTGTGGAAACAACTCAAGGCAGAACTCTACCATGATGCTTGAGGAAGTTGGAAGGTATGATTAGTAACATTCGCATTCCATGAATAGATTTTGCTATACGGTTCATCTTTCTGTTTTGATCTGTTGATCCTATATTGAAGGGATTGCTGACAAATTATAGGGTCCTCAAGGACAAGGGAATCTACATTTTGGTAAAATTTCCCCTTCTTTGCTATTTACTTTTCCAAAAAGAATTATATACCAACTGTATATGAGTTGTGCTTTTTGTTTTGTTTTTGCCCCCCCTCTCTTTTTTTTTAGTTGGATAGCAAGTGCTGCACTTGAAAGTTAGCTATTCATAGAGCTAGGAAATTTTACGGCAGTGTATATTTTTGAAATGTGTTCAAACTAATCTATGCATTTGGATGTACTTTGAACACTGTTTTTTTTTTTTTTGACATCCCTTGTGGTTCTGGAAGGCAGACCCCAAATTCTGTTTTACATTTGATGTGTTTATCCTGACCATCTCGTGATATGAGCAGATTACATATGGAGCACCCTCCTATCGTCTAGATTTGCTGAAAGGTTCGTGCAAGTGGAAAATCAAGCTCCATGTCATAGGTTGGTGGACATATTATCACACCACAGTTCTTATTATTTGATGCTTCCAAAATTTTTAAATATTGTTCCATTTATGTGCAGTTTTCCCTTTGCTGTTGAGTTATTATTTGGTTTGGGGTTTTGGTGTAATGTAAGGAAATGATGAGGAAAAATGTGAATGATTGTTTCAGTACACTACTCCTCTTTGTCAATGTTGTCCAAGTGACTAAAAGCCGAAGGGTAAAAAGGTCAAGCGCCCATGATCTCCACTATAACACTAGACCGTTATAAACTCCTATTGTGGGTCATATCATCTTCACAAAAGTCTCAAACGCTGTTGGTCATTGTAGAGATGATGTGGTTGTTTTGGTCATACATGGTAGGTAGGATCAATTACAAATCGGTTAGAGGAGAAAAGGTGGTGGTGGAATCAATTACGAATCGCTTTAGAGGAGCGAAGGTGGTGGTGACTGCAAAAAACATCATCATGATCACTCCTGCTTTTTTTTAGGAAAATTAGATTGTAATGATACAAATGACACGGGTTATGATAATAATAATCCAAACTTTAGAATTGTAGTCTTGCTACGTGTACTACCACTGAGCGGGTCCAAACCAACTTGGTGATGGAGGTCCATCTACATCAGCATTGCTCGTGGACATTCCAAGGATCTAAGGAGGACTTTCTATCTTGAGGTCCTTAGCAGGTCCTTCACACTGTGGGACTTAGCTGGGAATTAAGGAGGGATCAAGTCCTTCTTGCAGCAAGCATAGAAGAGTTACAGCAGACAGGCCCTAGGGGAGTTTTGAAGCATTCAAAGGAAGCAAGGTATCTACCCACGGTGCTGTGCAAAGGCGACTTTGGCCTTAGAACCTAAGTCGATTGGTGCATTGGACCTTAGCGAACTGACTGTGAAATCAGGGTTCAGGTTATCTCAAGGTTTGATACAAGCTGCAGACTATATGGCAATGGCATTTAGTGATCTCTATGTGTTCCTAAGGTCATCTACTACTACTGATCGAGGAGTGCAAGTGACTGCTATGCTGGGACAACTTCTAGAGCCTGTTTGAGTTAGCAAAAGGCAAGCATCAAGCAGCTGGGACAGTATTGGCATTTTCAGCCTTGATAAGGTCATTTGGTCATTTTCCCTTTAATAATCGAATGTCCTTAATTGCTAATACTACCAGCTATCGCAGCAGCCAAGGAAGATTATAATAAACTCAGTGGAAGCATGACTAATGCTCGAGGGAAGCAGCTGCTGGCAGTTCCAGATTCAGCCAGCAACTTTTGTTTTTATTTTGCTGTTTTCTTAATACAATATGATGTAATTATGTAATGTATTAGTTTTAAGCAGCTTTCTTATGTATCTTAAGCTAGCTTAGACACAGATTAGAGGTTTCCTAATGCTTAGGAAGTCCTTAATCACTCGGTTACAGCCAGCTACTTGCTCAAAGTGGCAATATAAGCAAAGCTCCTGTGTAATAACATTCAAGTATGAGTGAATGAATGAGAAACCAGTCGAGCTTGCTCCTGTGTGTTTGTGAGTGTCTCTAAAAACTCTCAACCATTTATACTTGTCTGTAACTAAGCTTTGGCAAGCTTACAAGGTGTTAAGTAGAGCTTGGTTCATGTTCTTGGTGGTGTGGTCTGTATCCAGTGCATGAATTGAGTACTGCCCTTGTGCTTCTTGCTGTGGTGTGGTCTGTATCAATAGGAATCACAAGTTTTCTATCTTTTCTTGTTTGTTTTTCGTTCCTTGATGCTTTTTCCATCCATAGGAAGAGCTTTGGTTGAACAGAACAGGACAACAAGGTCCTTGGTGTTTGTCCAGGCCAGTGCACTCTGAATTCCCTTTGGTCTGCACATACATCAGCTTTGGTATCAGAGGTGTGTGCCTTTCTTGGTGAGCTTCTTGTTGGTTATAAGATGTCTACTAGTAGGACTGTCGAGGAGGTGGCTGAACAAGCTCTTAGAGAGAAAGCTGAGTTGGAGAAACATGTTCAATATTTGACTCATCAGCTGAAGAATTATTTATATTTGAAGAAGCAAAGTTTTAAAGAAGAATTTGATTATGAAGAAGAAGGGAGTACTTATTTCAGCAATCCTTTTGGTGAAGAAGAGGGTCCTAGTGGAACTAAGAAAGTCAGGACTAGACAGAAGAAGGCTGGAATGGATGACAAATTAGATTTCAAGGTGGAAATTCCAGAATTTGAAGGTCAGTTGGACACTGAGGTGTTCTTGGACTGGCTGCAGACTGTGGAGAGAGTTTTTGATATGAAGGAGGTTTCTGAAGAGAAGGTCAAACTTATTGCTCTGAAATTGAAGAAACATGCTTCAATTTGGTGGTCTAATGATGTATGCAAGGTCGCTAAGATCAGAGTGATGACCTCACAAACACCAAGCGGACACACAACACTGGAATTTTGGGACCTCACAGTGAATAATCGAATGCAAACAACTCCAAAACAGAGGGTGATCAACAAGGATCAGATGGATGAAATGGGTGAGGTATGAAATAAGATCGAATGAGCAAGAACAACACAAATAACCTCCTCCAAGGTAGAACCCAGTTCACCACACATCAAATAACATCAAATGGATTGAAATGGATAATGAGGGATGGGAAAAACAGAAAAGGAAAGATAGACTTGAGCTCAAGCTGATACAGGCACACCACAGCTAGAACACAAGGGCAACGGACTCGATTACCTCAATGGATAGAGGCACACCACCATTGAAGTCACCAAGCTCTACACCCACCACAAGGATTGCCAAATCCTTGATACTGTAGTAGAATTAACCAAGGTTGAGAGTTTAACGTCACTCACAAACAAGAGGCTTAATAAGGCACTCAATTCTCATATTTCATATTTCAAGTTGTTTTTTACAATGACCTTACAGTGGGTATATATAAGCCCAGCTGAAATATCTAATTAGGAGTTTCTTGAGCAAAAAGAAAATGTCCTAGTCTTGCTTAATTAACTAATTACATCAAAATAAGATAAAATGTAACTTATGAAGCTTCTAGAACAATAATAATGAGGGCTAATAAAAACGTCACACATGACACCTTCATGAAGCTTCTAGAACAATTGGAAGGCTCTAGAAACATAACACATGGCGTTTTCTCATTTGGAGCATCATTCTTCACGTGGACAAGGCTGGATAATCACCTCACGAGCTGGAAGGACCTCAACAGCTCGAAAGTGACGTCTTCATAGAGGGCCTCTATGACAAACACCTCACTGAATTGGAAAGACCTCAACAACTCAAGAAGTGAAGTCAAAAAGGTGCAAATAGTCTTCCTCCAGTAGGGAACGTTCTCGGACGTCCAAATTCTCAACAGACTCAATATGGAGGTCCTCATACATATGTTCAGATTGCATTGAAGATTAATGACCTCCAATAAGTAGAAGATGACGCAACCCAAGTGAAAAGACCAAAAGGACCTTGCTGAAACACCAAAAGACAAGCTGATCCTGAATGAGGTCCTCATGCACGTACCCAGATTGCAATAATTGTGCAGAATGCAAACGACCTCCAAATGGATCAACCTTTGGCATTTAGAATGTCTTAATAACACACTTCCTTGACCTTCAAAGAGAAGAGAAACACAAACCAAGTTGAAAAGAACAATTAGCTCCAGATAAACGTCCTCAATAAGAACAACTGGCTCAAGACAAACGTCCTCAATGCATGTCCACAACGAGATGACTCTGTGGAACCTGAATGACCTTTGGACCATGTAAGCTTGGACATTATGAACGATCTCCAAGGGATCAAATGTGAGTGAGGCCTCAATTCTGAAGTGTTGAGACAATAAGGATGGCCTTACATCAGGTGGATGACCTTTGATATAGTCAAGGACCTTCTGGGATTCATGGATGGCCTTAAAGTATGCTGACACTAAATGAAGTTGTGAGGGCTGATCTCCATCATCTAATCTGCAGAAAAGAAGAGTAGAGAGGGAAAAAGAGAAAGTTAAGACTTGGGAACAGATGAGGGAAATGCTGAAGTCCAAGTTCTTGCCTGTGAATTACCTCAAGGAGAACTATGGCAAATTGCAACATTTGGTGCGAGGTAGCAGGTCTGTGGAGGAATACACAAAGGAGTTTGAGCATCTTTTGTGGAGGTGTGACCTTAAGGAGGATGAAACTCAGGTGCTAGTGAGATTTCTGGCAGGATTGAATGAAGGCATTAAGAATGTGGTGGAACTGCATCCCTACACTACTTTAGATGAGCTCAGTTCTCTAGCTCACAAGGTAGAGTTGCAAAGGAGGTCTAGAGGAAAGGAGTTTCTTTGCAAACCCCTTACAAACCTCAACCCAGGCCCTTTACCTATCCAGACCTACCCTACATTCAAAGAACCCCTTTACCCCAAAATACCCCACAAAACAGCCTACCCCCCCACAAAACACCCCCCAGCTCCTCAAAGAATCCCAAACCCCATTGTTACTGATAACAGGAGATGTTTCAGATGTCAAGGACTAGGGCATATAGCTTCAGAATGTCCTAATAAGAGAGTAGTGACCTTGGCTGATTATCAAGCTTCATGGTTTGCTGAACCTGAAGTTGAGGAGGAAGAGGAAGTACATCCAGAGGGAGAGTTGCTTGATCCTGTGTATGATGAAGTAGAGGAAGGCCCTGATGAAGGAGAGCTATTGGTGATAAGGAGAGTCCTTAGTAGTTCCTCTGTGGAGACAGGACAGGAACAAAGAGAAGCTTTGTTTCACACAAGATGCACTGTGAAAGGGAAGGTCTGCTCTATTATTGTAGATGGTGGTAGCTGTACAAATGCAGCTTCACAGGAGATGGTGGAGAAGTTGCAGCTGGTGACTTCATCCCATCCAGCACCCTATTCTATTCAATGGCTGAAGTCTAGCAGAGGCATTCCTATCACAGAAAGATGTTTGGTGAGTTTTTCAATAGGCAAATCATATCATGATTCTGTTTAGTGTGATGTCCTGCCTATGGATGCATGTCATTTGTTGCTGGGAAGGCCTTGGATGTTTGACAGATCTGTGCAGCATGATGGAAGGGCTAACACTTATACCTTGGTGGTGGATCATAAGAAAGTAACCTTAACCCCACTCAAACAAACCCAGGCTACAAAGAACCTTTACCTTGAGCCTACCCTTGATCTTTTACTAGCAGCTGAACATCATGAGTTCAATGCTTGTAAGGATCTTATCCTATTATCCCCTGATGAACAACAAACCCCACAAAATAACCATCCCCTACTTGTCCCACTCCTGGAAGAGTATGCATTTCTCTTTCCTGATGAGATGCCCCCGGGATTACCCCCCAAGAGAGACATCTAGCACAAGATTGATCTAGTCCCAGGATCAGTCTTGCCAAACAAACCTGCATATAGGATGGCTCCAACAGAAACTGCAGAGATTCAAAGGCAAGTGGATGATCTTCTTAGCAAGGGAATGATCAGGGAGAGCCTAAGTCCGTATGCGATGCACTGCTCTGTTAGTTCCAAGATGGTAGAAAGACGGAAGGATGTGTATAGACTGCAGAGCTATAAATAAAATCACAGTCAAGTACAGGTTTACTATACCTAGGCTTGAAGATCTTCTTGATGAGCTCCATGGGTCTCAGGTGTTTTCAAAGATAGATTTGAGAAGTGGTTATTATCAAATCAGGATTTATGAAGGTGATGAATGGAAGACAGCATTCAAAACAAAGGGAGGTTTGTTTGAATGGCTTGTAATGCTCTTTGGTCTTACAAATGCTCCTTCTACATTCATGAGGCTTATGAATCAGGTACTGAAGCCTTTGATTGGAAGTTGTGTAGTTGTTTATTTTGATGATATCTTGATTTATAGCAAGACAGAAGCAGATCATCAACAACATTTGAAGCAAGTAATGGATATCCTGTCTAAAGAGAAGCTTTATGGAAATCTGAAGAAATGCCAGTTCTTTACAGACCAAGTTATTTTTCTTGGCTATATAGTATCTGCTGATGTCATTCAAGTTGATCAGGAGAAGATTAAGGCCATTCAAGAGTGGCCTACACCCAGTTCTATACAACAAGTAAGAAGTTTTAATGGGTTAGCTTCATTTTATAGAAGATTTGGAAATTTCAGCACTATTATGGCACCCATGACTGAAGTCATCAAAGGGAAGTCTTTTCAATGGACTCCAGCAGCACAAAGGTCCTTTGAACAGATCAAAGAGAAGCTTACAACAGCACAAGTTCTTGCTTTGCCCAACTTTTCTAAGATCTTTGAAGTTGAATGTGATGCCTCAGGAGTTGGCATAGGAGCTGTCTTATCTCAAGAAGGCAGGCCTATAGCTTATTTTAGTGAGAAGCTAAATGAAGCAAAGAAGAAGTACAACACTTATGATAAGGAGTTTTATGCAATTATTCGAGCTCTTGAACATTGGAGGCATTATTTAGTTGGTGGAGAATTTATCCTACATAGTGATCATGAAGCCCTGAAGTATATTCAAGGACAAAGGCCCGAATCCTGCATGCTAAATGGGTTGAGTTTATGCAGTCTTTTCATTTCATGATCCATCATAAGTCAGGCAATATGAACAAGGGAGCTGATGCCCTTTCCAGAAGATTTTTCTTATTACATGTCCTGGATTCCAAAATCCTAGGATTCGAGCAACTGAAGGTCCTTTATGCTACAGATGATGATTTCAAGGACAAGTTTCAAGCTTGTCAGCAAGTATCATACAGATCATGGATTCTTATTCAAAGGCAGCAGATTATGTATTCCTAGAAGCAGTATAAGGGAGTTACTGATCTCAGAGGTGCATGGAGGTGGATTAGCAGGACACTTTGGTATCGAGAAGACACTTATTATGCTAAAAGAGCACTACTTCTGGCCAAAGATGGGAAGAGATGTAGAGCATTTGGTCAAGAGGTGCAGCATATTTCAGCTATCCAAGAGTCAAAGCCTACCCCAAGGGCTTTATACCCCTTTGCCAGTTCCTAAAGGTCCCTGGGAAGATATCAGCCTTGATTTTATTGTGGGACTTCCAAGAACTCAGAGAGGTAAAGACTCTATTATGGTTGTTGTTGATAGATTCTAAAAAGTGACTCATTTTATTCCTTGCAATACTACCTTTGATGCTATGAAAGTTGCTGACTTGTATTTTCAAGAGGTAGTCAAGTTACATGGCATTCCTAGGTCCATAGTTTCAGACAGGGATACCAAGTTTCCCAGCCATTTCTGGATCACATTGTGGAAGAAAATGGGAACTCAGCTCAAGTTTAGCACTACCTGTCACCCCCAGACAGATGGTCAAACTGAGGTTACGAACAGAACCTTAGGTGCACTCTTGAGAAGTTTGGTAGCAAGAAACAAAGGAAGTCGGGATACTATGCTACCACAGGCAGAGTTTGCTTTCAACAGAGCCCCAAGCAAAGCTACTGGTCATTCACCATTTCAAGTAGTTTATGGTCTGAATCCAATCACTCCTTTGGATTTGGCACCCCAAGCTACTTCAGTGAAGTTTAGCTATGAAGCTGAAGTAAGGGCCAAGCAGATTAAAGAGTTCCATCAACAGATACGACAACAAATTGAAAAGCACAATGAGAAAGTAGCAGCAGCAGCAAATCAAAAGAGGAGGAGAGTTGTGTTTATTTCAGGTGATTTGGTTTGGATACACCTTAGGAAAGACAGGTTTCCTAGCAGGAGGAAAGGGAAGCTTGTTTCCAGGGCTGATGGTCCATTTGAGGTGTTAGAGCAAATCAATCCAAATGCTTACAAGTTAAATTTATCTGAAGATTATGGAGGAAGTGCAACTTTCAATGTTGCAGACCTTAGACCTTATTATCCAGTAGAAGAAGGTTTACCAAGTTTGAGGTCAAACTTTTCTGAACCAGAGGAGGATGATGGAGGTCCATCTACATCAGCATTGCTCGTGGACATTCCAAGGATCTAAGGAGGACTTTCTATCCTGAGGTCCTTAGCAGGTCCTTCACACTGTGGGACTTAGCTGGGAATTAAGGAGGGATCAAGTCCTTCTTGCAGCAAGCATAGAAGAGTTACAGCAGACAGGCCCTAGGGGAGTTTTGAAGCATTCAAAGGAAGCAAGGTATCTACCCCTGGTGCCTGTGCAAAGGGCAGCTTTGGCCTTAGAACCTAAGTCCAATTGGTGCAATTGGACCTTGGCAGAACCCCAACCTGTGAAATCAGGGTTCAGGTTATCTCAAGGTTTGATATAAGCTGCAGACTATATGGCAATGGCATTTAGTGATCTCTATGTGTTCCTAAGGTCATCTACTACTACTGATTGAGGAGTGCAAGTGACTGCTATGCTGGGACAACTTCTACAGCCTGTTTGAGTTAGCAAAAGGCAAGCATCAAGCAGCTGGGACAGTATTGGCATTTTCAGCCTTGATAAGGTCATTTGGTCATTTTCCCTTTAATAATCGAATGTCCTTAATTGCTAATACTACCAGCTATCACAGCAGCCAAGGAAGATTATAATAAACTCAGTGGAAGCATGACTAATGCTCGAGGGAAGCAGCTGCTGGCAGTTCCAGATTCAGCCAGCAACTTTTGTTTTTATTTTGCTGTCTTCTTAATACAATCTGATGTAATTATGTAATGTATTAGTTTTAAGCAGCTTTCTTATGTATCTTAAGCTAGCTTAGACACAGATTAGAGGTTTCCTAATGCTTAGGAAGTCCTTAATCACTCGGTTACAGCCAGCTACTTGCTCAAAGTGGCAATATAAGCAAAGCTCCTGTGTAATAACATTCAAGTATGAGTGAATGAATGAGAAACCAGTCGAGCTTGCTCCTGTGTGTTTGTGAGTGTCTCTAAAAACTCTCAACCATTTCTACTTGTCTGTAACTAAGCTTTGGCAAGCTTAGAAGGTGTTAAGTAGAGCTTGGTTCATGTTCTTGGTGGTGTGGTCTGTATCCAGTGCATGAATTGAGTACTGCCCTTGTGCTTCTTGCTGTGGTGTGGTTTGTATCAGTAGGAATCACAAGTTTTCTATCTTTTCTTGTTTGTTTTTCGTTCCTTGATGCTTTTTCCATCCATAGGAAGAGCTTTGGTTGAACAGAACAGGACAACAAGGTCCTTGGTGTTTGTCCAGGCCAGTGCACTCTGAATTCCCTTTGGTCTGCACATACATCACTTGGTGGCTTTCCTATGTGGCACTGGAGGAGGGTAATTTTCCTATGTGACACTAGTATTGTAGTAATCTCAAATTTAATATATTGGATCGTAGTCCAAATTTATCATATGTTGGACTGTAGCTTTCCAAGTTATTTTTATACTAGATAGTAAAACTCCAAAATGCCGTTCAACTTGGAGCAACTTGGTGAATCGGTGATACACTAAAATCCAAGAGATGAATAGTTCAGCTTGGGGTGATATAATTATAAAGTTTGAGTTATTATTATCTCAACCCCAATAGTTTGGATTATTATAATCCAATTTTCTTTTCTTAACCCCGATTGTTTGTCGTTGATCCCACTTGGGGTTGGCAACCAAGTTGTATTTGGATCATTTCTTATTACATAACGATCGGTTTTCAGTTTCTGGATTCAATCGGATTGCCTCAAATTGGGTTGTATTTGGCTCAGACTTAATTGTTCCTATCTCTAATAAACTAATATTAGAATCTGCAACAGCTCATGTACCACGTCAGAAGATTAGGGAAATATAGGTGAGCTTACAACAAGTGTTTTTGCTTTTCAACCCAAGTGAAGACTATTAGTTGTTAAGGTGTGGTCTTTGGCTGAAAACCCTATATCCTTGTTTGGTACCTAGTAGGATGCTTTTCCTGTTCAACCTGAAGTGAAACAATGGGTTGTTAAGGTCTAGTCTTTGTCTAAGAACCCTGGAACCAAAGTTACCTAGTAAGATGTCTAATGAGTAACAACCTAGTCCGGGTTAGAAATTGAGATGAGAAAGTGAGAGAGAGATTGCAATGTTAGATAGGCCTTTTCTCTAGTTTCTTCATGTACGAAAACACCTTTAATAACACGTGTTCTTCTATAAAGTCTTTGAGTGTCAAACTGTCAATATTTGTCAAGTTTTCTGCACCTATTTTCCAAAGTGGTTCTTTGACTACATCCACCTAGCATCCATTATTTTGGGGAATTCTTGAGTATCATCATCATTGCTTTTGATAATTGTTCATTTTTGCGTGGAAGTTTTTGGTTTTAGTTTACTTGTCTTGAAGAGTGGATCTTGAACAACTCTTTCTATTTCAGACGCGAACAACACGTGACTTGGATTGAATGATAACCTCCTCCTTTTCACTCTCATGACTCGTGTAAGTCTTGAATTGTGAAAGCAGATTAGCAACACTAGGATCCGTTGATCTTATCTTAAGAAGCAACAACCTAAAAGATCCTGTTACATTTAAATGTGCATTAACTAAGTTAGCTTCATAGGCTTCCCATGTGAGATGATTTCTAGGGTATGCATGCAAATAATTCCAAATCACAACGATCTTTTACTACACAATACTTCTATGGGGCAATATATCGTCTGTTTATACTAGGCTATTAGCTTTGCTTGTATATTTGAGTGCAAGTATTTGAATTTGTGAACTTTTTGCGTTACAATGTTGTCAATTTTTAGCTCAATTTAAGGTCCTTAAACTCTGGAGTATCTTTCTTTTTGTTGATTCCTTCTTCTGTCTCGTCCATTACAACAATACCATTAACAAATAACACACACTATGATGCTCATTTTGAGTGTCTTCCTTAATCTCATTCATGATAATCATATAAAGATAAGGCTTTAGTGCTCATGCTCGACGTAGTCAATGTCAATAGGAAATTCCATGTATCCATTTTGGCAGCTTTGCACTCGTTCTCGCTTCCTAGTATATTTTTAATAGCTCGACACCAAGCTTACAATGTATCCTTTTCTCCAAGCAGCTCCTTCTGTAGGTTCTCTATTGTTAGCCTGTACTAAGTTTATTGGCACCATGTGCTGATCCTTTTTCATATCTCGGTAGTACTCCACAAGCCTTCTTAAGATATCGACTACTGCAGCTGTAGTTCTTGACCTACAGCCAAACTAGTGATTTGAAATTGAATATTTTTACACCTGTCCAGAATCACCAGCTTTATGTTTATTTCTGCTTCGTGGCCTTATTGATGGAAATCAAAGCCATGATCAAGTCCCAATGGTAAAGTCCAAGCCAAAAGATCAAAGAAGTGACTGCTTCATTCAAGTAACATGGGCTGATGAGTCTGATTTCAAGCTGCTGCTGAAGAAGTTGCCTAGCTAGTTCACTTTGGTCCACTAGCCAAATGAGCTCTTCAAATAATCAGCCACCAATTTTCCTAGACCAATGAGTATTTTGTTGTCTAAAAGTTGAATTTTCCTTTAGGGCCAAAATAACGAAGTTTGTAGCTGCCACTTGGTTGCACCTTTCTGGTTCTGGATTTTGGCGAATGATCATGGGGTTGGGTCATGGCAGGTCAGATTTGAGAGGTTGATGAGTAGTCTTTCGCCCCACCAAATATATCTTACCAATGCAACGCACACCCAACTTCAATTTCCCAGCAGAACTACCTGGGGGACCACTTAACTTTTGGGGCCTGGCTCTGTCTGTCTGTCTTTCTCTCTTTCTCTCTCTCTCTGCAATGATCATAATTCAAAAAGGCTTGAAAAAATAACATTTGGACCACCCCTCCTTCTAATAGGAGCAAAAATTGTTTTGTGGAAGAAATGGCTGAAAAAGGAATTGGGGACTAGTAGCTGAAAGCGACAGACAAACTGCCCGGGATGCTCTATGCTTTTGTGAATCTTTCTTTAAGCCTTTTATTATCCTTTGTGCTAGGAAATCTCTTCCCTTTTGTGGTTGATGTTTTACAGTTGTAAAGGGGTCCTGTATATTTACTCCTTGCTTATTTGTATGCTCATCTTATTATACATGAAATATGAAATTGATTAAAGCTAGTCTCTCAAGAAACCATAATTGCTTATCCTAATTGTGGCAATCTATTAGCTTCTTAGGCTTAATTAGGTGGTGTTTGCTTATCCTAATCATGCTTAGGAATAGCCTTAATCAATTCTGATGTGTTGCCTGCTTATCCTTGGGTATTTAGGTTCTATCCTTCTTGTTCTTGAGGTGGCCGACTGTGAGTGAATCTTGTTAGTTTGTGATTGCTTTCTTGTTTCGTCATCATTTTGGGGAGTCTTAAGGCCTGATTCCACTAATGTCCTCATGTTTTTCGTAACTATAAATGGTTTAGGACATTGACTAATCAAGAAACATCAATCCCTAAAGACTGGTCCAACACGCAGACAAGGAGTAACAAAGAAGTATCAAATGAGGGGAACCTAGGAATCAGGATCTCCAGATTTCAGCAGGGTTAATTTGTACTTGGGTATTGACCTGTAGTACCTCAGATATTCACTGATTTTTGAAGCAGCTCCATGCCAATCATGTGTAGTTCCAATACTATGCGTCTTAACTCCTAATGTCTTATATAGTGACTCAAAAATGTATTTGCTTGACATCTGTGATGTAGTAAAACCCAATGTCCATATGTAGCATCTAACCGGCTTTTGGTCTTTTGCATAGATTATCTATTTCTTTCTACCCAATGGTATAATTGTAGTTATCAGAAAGGCAACTTTTAAAGACTAGTTAATCCTGGTACCTTTCTTTTCATTTGGAAGATTTTCCCATGCTGTTAACCAGTTAAGCCCCAGGTCAATGTTGTGCAGTAATCCACAATTCTGTCTGCTATAAAGATATGTAGCCGTATTTGTCATAATTTGTATTCCATTTTATGAAAACTTCCAGTGGACAACTTTAACCGAAAGCTATCCTCTGTGTGAAGTGAACACGCACACTTGGGTGCAGCTAGGTGTTTAGAAACTAGAGTGTCTCATTCAACTTTCTTGGACATAAGTACTATCTAATATTGCGGGTTGAAAGCCTCTATTTTTTCATCAAAATTGTCTTTCTAATTATTTCGTTTCTTCTGAGTGCCAGTGAACTTATGCTATATACACTATCCTTTTATATATGCCAGAAATTCTGATGGGCATGGGTATTTCCCATCGACCCACATATTACCAGCCTTCATCCTTATGCCTATAACAATCTCTGGACCAATATTTCAATCCTATAACTATAATTAATGACCCTCAGATCAGACCATCATGATTCAGCTTCTCTTTGAACCAGTGTTTCAGTCTTGCTACAATTTTCTCCATGAGGAGGCTGCGTTATGTTGCTGTCAAATTTTGGTTCGGTAGGGAAAACTATAGACATTTAAAAAGAGGGACCTCTCTTCTTGGCAGTCCCATGTACGATGCCCTTTCATTCAACAAGCTTAACATTTTATTGTTCAAATTTGGCATGTTACTTCACATAGACATCCTAATGTGGGTACCAACAAGGGATATGAATCGTAGCTGATAACAGGCCACTAGAGACTTCTGTGCTTCTCTCTTGCTGACCCATGTTGTCTTAATTTTTCTCAACCTGTTTGCCTCTTAACCTTTTTTTATATATAAAAAAAAAATATACATCCCTCTTCTTTGCCTGTGGAAATCTGGTGCTCAAGATAGCAGTAAATAAATCTTGGTGTACCTTCTGGGATTCTTGATGTCTGATTTCTGAGTTTATACAGGTTCTAATCAGAGCTCAATTTTGTTTTCAAAGCTGCTTCTATTTTTCTATAAAGAAAAAAAAAAAAACGCTTCTTTCTACCTGCACCAAGTTGTCAGTACCAGCGCCGATCAGCCCTTGGCTGGGCTACTCATCCCATCTCTTGATTCTCTCCCCTTCAGGGTTAGAATCTTGGGGGAGCGTTCCTTCTTACCGGTTGAGGAATTTTGTGGTGGGCGTGGGCCCTTCTTTGGGCATTGGCATTCCCTGTCCCCGTCCGTTGTAAGGTCTGCCGGGTTAGTATTTCCCTGAGATAGGGGACCCATGAGTTGGATTACTTACCTGAATAAATAAAAAAAAAAGTTGTCAGTACCAGCACTATTTATTTAGGCATATGCTTCAACTGAAATGGGAGTACAACGTAAACTAGATCAGGGCTCCCTCCTCCTGTTCCGAAGAAAAAGGTCTAAAAATTTAAAAAGAAAAAAACCAAAAGGAGTTTCGAAAAAAATTGCCAGAGTGAAACTGTGAACTGTCTTGAAACAGAATGCAGATGAAGCCTGTAGCAAATAAATAGATAGGCAAAAGAGCTGTATCCCTCTTCTTGTGTTCCACCTTTTTTTAGCAACATGGGCTAGACACACGTAGATGTGCTCTATTCAAGCAACCTAATCCTTAATCTGAGTATCATCAGCTTCTGACCAAGATGCATTTGGAAACCTCTTAAATCCATGCTAAAGTGAGTTCCAATAATGTCTTGTCTACTTGCAAAGCATCAATAGATCACCCACACAACATCAGCTACTCCTAAGTTTTACAATGTTGAGAGTTGTTAAATCAGAAACCTCCATTACCTCTTCTGTGTTCCTAGTACTCTGTCCGTCCCAAAATATTTGTCCCTTTTGATTAGGCACGTACTTTAAGGAAATATAACTAATTAATCTCTTTTAAAGGCAAAATGCCAAAAATGCCATTAAAATCTTGAATTTAAAGTTCTCATTTTAAATCCTTCCTTTTTACAATTGTTTTTTAAATTCCGAATGAAGGGTAGTTTTAGAATTTGAACAACTTCAGGATTTTTATTTTTGAAAAAGAATCATAATTTTGAGGCATATGAGACATCTCAAAATGAAATATTGGAGAAATATTTGGAAGGGAGTAGTTCAGTGAGGAGAAAGAATCAAAGAAGCTCAGGATCTTATCCTAATCCTTGTGATGCTGTGGAAATTGGGTGTTCTTTTGTAGTCATACTTCTTCCCCTATTTGACTAGCTAAGTCATTATATTGTATATCACTTAATATTTATTCTTTAATGATGATGCAGAAAAACTAGTTACTGGAATGACAAGCGAAAAACCTAAGTGGGAGCTTACAAATCCTGTTCCCTTACTTGATGCGGGAAAGTCCGTGGAAGACATTATTGGAAAGAACCCAGATGTCCATTACATTTACGTTTGTACTAAGGTTAGCAAAACTCATTCATAGCATTTAGTTGGGTGTAATGTAATTAACTGTATAGTTTACATATGTTTGGTTACTTGAAAAAGATAATGTAATCACAAATGTAATAGACTGGTTGTGTTTACTTTTGGTGCGTGCTTGTGTGTCGCAGGGGTTGGGGTGTGTTGGGGGGGGGGGGAGGTGTGCACACACGTGTGTGTTTGTGTGTGTGTGTGTGTGTGAGAGAGAGAGAGAGAGAGAGAGAGAGAGAGAGAGTGGATGTGCTTTGTGTAGGGGAGAGAGTGGGAGGTGGGAGAGAATGAAATAAGATGTGAGAGGCATTGGTGCCTTAATGGCAATGGTGATTGTTTGAGTTTTAGGTGAACAATCACAATTACTATGGCAGAATATATCCACAGGTGTAATTGTTAGTATAGAGAAGTTTTCATTACAAGGTTGCTATGTTATCAGCCATGGTAATATGAACAACTTTGTAATTTTGATTCCATTACATCAGCCGAAGAAGTTATTTCTAAGTTTCTACATGGATTTTTGAATGTTGCTTGATTTTAACAAGTTTCTGCCTTTTCATTTGTAGGACGAATCCTTGACACACGGGGAAATAGATGCGTCTGTCGCTGTGTAATAATCGTATCTGCTTTCTTGTTCCCAGTTATCTAAGATTGTTTCAACCGTTATTTATGTAATAGCAGACCTGTATTGCAACCAGATTATCGTCTTCTAAAAATGAAATTTGAGTGCCATACAGCTGGGTTTGTTTATGGAGCTGTTTGTCACACTCCAACCCATAAGCGACCGGGTTGAAAGAGTGGGTTGATGGCTCAACTAGTTGAAATGTGTTAGGTCGCTTAATCCCTGTCTGTTAAAGCAGTTTATTGGGCTCTATAAAATATTTCCTTACAACATAAATGTAAAATATTGTAATAAAATATTTCCTTACAACTTAAATATAAAATATTAGTAGTACAAATCAAAGAGCAATTGGACAATCAATGCAAAATTCCAGTATGAGATTGTTTTAAGCAAATTTCTCGTAAGACAGACTTGTTATAGTTATTTTTTGATGTTTTATTATGATTAATAAGTATTAGTAAAACGAGTTTCTAATACAAATGTAAGATAAAAATGTGTCAAGGGATGATTTTATTTGAGTCACCTCAAATAATTTATTAGTAACTTTTATATTCATAAAAAGTGTGATAATTATACATCTTACGATAATTTATTATAAGACAATGTCACATAAAATTTACTAGACAACCAAAAAGAAGATTTTAGTGGTACAATAAGTCAGTAGTAAAATACTGGAAGTAAAACGTGGACCCGCGAACTCAGTGAGTTTGGATCTGAGTCCGAGTTTTTGGGACCCATCAGGTCTGGGTCGGGTCTGGGTCTAGGTCCAACAAAATTTGGCAAGTCCGGTTCAGCTGGATTCGACCCATTGCCATTCCTAGTTGCGAATGGCGAGATCAACTTTGAGTGTTGAATTTCTATTTGTAACCCTTTAAGAGAGATTGTGAGAGATTGATAGAGATCAGGTAGTTTTTGATAAACACTATTGATATCGTCTAAATAGTGCAATTTATTACATGCTCCTGGAGCACGTGCTCCAGGTATGTTCACCGTTCATTCGCAATAACATAATTGTTCACTCATACACTTGTCCGTTGTTCACTCTCAAAAACATAATTGTTCACTTATACCCACCTGGAGCACATGCTCCAAGTGCATCTAATATGTATTGGTCTAAATAGTGCACTGGTTTTATGGTTTCCCAATTTAGGTTTTCAACGTTAAAATCACGTGCCAGTCTTTAAACGTGCTGCAAACCAACCCATATCAATTAGGGCTCCATACTAAAACCCTAACACACCATGAAGCTATGACTTTGTATTTTATAGTTCATATGTTTTTGAGCCACCTCTAAAACCCCAGTCTAACTGCGAATCACATATTGATTTTGGTTAGGGTTGCCAAGTTTTGACCAATTTTATCCAGTCTTGACCACCAACGGGTTGAGGCCTTGTATGTTGATGGGTAATTATTATATGATGGAGATCCCTCTCATCCTTTGTTATTATCAGATCAAGCAATGCAGCCAGAGTGGACTTTCCCACCAGAAGTTCCTACCAGATCCAACATACTTTGAGATCTTGCTGGAATTTCAGGAGTGATTATGTTGGGAAAAACAATGAGATGGAATAAAGAAACCACGGAAGATGGGGGATCACTTGAGTGGCTAGGAGTCGACGGATTACCCGACTCCCCGTAAGACTTATTCACTAGACCGTGAAAATACTTAAGGGTAAAACCTAATTTCTTGTAAGCAAAGTTACAAGATTTCTCAATGAACTCTCAAAGAGTTGCTACAGTCAACACCTTAAGACAATGTGTTGAAAGCTCTCTAGAAATGAAAGGAAGATGATTGAGGGTGTGGATGAATGTGTAATTTATCCACATTTTATAGTGATCTTTTGGAGCCAAAAGAGAGTCAAACTTACAAATTACATAGAACATAATCCAAGGGATTGGTTTGCATAACATTGATGAGAAATCATGACTCAGTCAAATGTTATCCCAAAACATGCTCAATATCTATTGACCACGAGGCATAAATCAAGGGATTACAAAATCAATCCCGACTTTGCTCAACACGATCCGTGTTAGATCAACACGGTCTGTGTTGATCCTGTGGACACTTTCTGTGCTCTCTGGGCTCCAACACGAGTCGTGTCACACTGAGCACGATTTGTGTTAAGCCCATTTTCTTTGTTAAGCTTATATTCGACCTCTTAGTCGATCCTATGCTTATAACTTATACTTTTATGCCTCTTAACTCTTGAAATACTCCAACAATCCTGTTTGGTTGTAGATTTTGTGGTTTTCCTAAGAGTAAGAGTTGTTGTACCTCAAGGATGGGGTGTTAAACTAATGAGGAAATTGGTTTGATTAGGGGTTCTCAATTGTGGAAAGCTGTAAATAATGAAAAGAAATTTAAACTAATCTAAGCATGGATTAAGAATAGCTATAATCAAGACAGCATGAAAAAGATGAACTAAACTTAATTTCAACAAGAAAGTAAATCTCTATCTAAGGAAGCAAGTAAAGGCAATGAATGAAAACCTAAATCTTAATGAGAACAAGAAATTATACCTTCAAAGCATTAAATCTTCACTTAGTTCTTCATCTCGAATCCTTCACTTCGAATTTTCTCTCGAACAAACAAGAAAATTGCAATTTGGATTACTAAGAATCCCCAAATCCTCACTTGAAGTAGAATTTGTGACTCTTAATCCTCATCCTCACTAAAAGTTGGATTGGTGGTGAACTGGCACTAGAAAGCTTTGAATGCAAATCAACAATGAAAACTTTAAAGAGAGCACGAACTTGGAAATTGCTTGAATTGATTAAAAGAGAGAGTTGATTACAATGAAAGAAAAGAAAATTTGAAGAATAATTAAAGCTTAATGAAAGATAAAGGGAAGAAGGATGCATAAAAATAAATCTAAACCTAATTCTATTCTAATCCTACCTCTAATTCTAAGTCTAAATGCTAAAAACTATATTCTAATGCTGAAAATATGTGGGTATTTGTAGAAGGAATGAAAATGAGCCCCATAACCCTTAATTAGTCACCAGTCGTTATAAATTTCCACGCGTAGCAGGTTCTGGTCGCGAGTGTGACGGTGATGTATGCAGGCTCCCAAAGATCAGAGCATAGAGCCTAGAATACACCACACAGACACACACACCTTGTTGATGACTTTAAACTAAGCTAATTGGATGCAATTAGCTGGACTAGATGACAAACCGATGAAAATTGAAAAATGATAGACTTGTATTCACTCTGACACAGACAGACCACAGAATGATCACAAGGGCAAGGACTTAGTTACCTCAATAGCTACAGACACACCACCATTGAAGCACTTAAGCTCTACACACAACACCAGGCTTGCCAGCTTATGGATACTGAAGTAGATTTAACCCCAAATGAGAGTTTGCTGACACTCACAAACGAGAGGCTCAACTAAGGCACTCAAACTTCTATTGAAAATATCACTGATTGTGTTTGCAAGCTGCTGAATACATCAGTATATATAGCTAACCTAATCAATTAGATTAGAGGCACTTAATTAAAGTAACCTGCTAATCTCCCTTCTAAGCTAGCTGCTGAACTAAAACAAATACATTACATTACATCTTAATCTAGCTAATATTATCCGGATACAATTGAAAATGAAAAGGAAAACAAAGCTTGCTTCTGATTGGACCAAAACCCCAAAGGTTGGTAGTTTCAACCAATCATGGCCTTTCCTAGCTGGGAGAGAATTCTTAAGTTACCTCAGTAACTTTCCCAGGCTTTCTTAAGCTAGATGTAATCTCAATAGCTTAAGGAAGGCTGGAAAAGACTTAGATAACCCTCATTGTAGCTGAATCAAAATAACTTAGCCACAGGACTGGGGTTCTGGAAAAACTGATAACAAACAATCCTTTTGGGATTGTCTGTTCTGGTGTCTGTAACTTGATGCTTCCTTGCTCGATCATGCTGGGACTTGACTTGTCCTTGGAAAATACATGACAAGGAACAAAAAACTCCTGGGGAACCTTTGCTGAATCTCACTCAACTCAAAGATACAGAGTTGAGAAAGATGTCTGCTTGGACTGTTTGTGCTGGGAACTGATTTTGGCCTGGATGGCCAATGCTGGTGGGATGAGTGGTTGTGCTGGCCAGGACTTGCCTTACCAAGGTATAGCAAGTCTGGATGGATGAAGTTGGTGGGCTAGTGGCTACTGTAGACTCCTTGAATTGCTGTTGAGAATGGAAGCCTGCCATTTCTGCTGGAAATGCTCCAACGGCTGCTGAGTTTGGCTTAGGAAGGCTTGCTGCTGTCAATGCTGGTGCTGAAGTTGCTACTTGAACCTCCTTGGGTGATGAAGATGATGTATGAGTTGCTCGATCTGTTGCTGTTTGATAAGTCATTTTTATATAGAGATTTTAGGGCTCAAAACATGTCATTTTCATGCCTTTTATATCCGATATCTCGTATTTTTATGTCAATTTCCGTGATTTATACACTTGTTCGCGAGTTTGGTATGTTTTACAGGAATTGGTAGAATTATATCAAAAAACATGAAGAATTGGAGAAGAAATAGCAAAAATCATGGAAAATTAAAAAAAAAAGATGTTGAAGAGAAAGAAAGAAAGGATGGAGAACGACCCAAAATCACACGGCCCAAACCCAATTAGGGCGGAAGAACAACGCGCAGGCAGCGTTTTAGAAAGGCAGCCCGCGCCTCGTCCAGAAGCATCAAAAAGCGAGCAGAACCAAAACGCAGGCCACATTTTTCATATGCAGCCAGCGCCCTCTCACTGAGACATCACTTTTTGGGCAAAATGCAGCCAGCATTTCAAAAATGCAGCCGCCTTTTGTTCCCTAATCGCGCATTATAAAAGGACTATTTCACCGTTCAATTGGACAACTTTTAACTATTCAGAGTTTTATTTCCGCCGTTTACTATAGGTTTTCTCTGTATTTTTCCTTCCTTCGGGGACCCGTTCTAGTAGATTAGGAACGAAAGAGGAGAAGAAGGAGATCGAATCGAGTGACACGAAGAGATCGAATTTGCGACTCGAACGTTCTGTTTAATTTCTATTTACTTCATGCTTCGTTATTCAGATTTTATTATCGCTTTCTTAGTTTTTATTATGAGTAGCTAAATTCCCTTTGTTTGGGGGATAAACTCGATGACTTTTGATTGAATTTGAATACAGTTTCGGTGTTAGGTTATCTTTTTATTCGTTTAATTTACGTGCAATGTATGTCATGGTAATTTGGCAACAAAACGACAATTTGAGCCTGTACCTGGTTTTAGATTCTCGACAACAGAACGACAGTTTGAGTCTTGAATTGGAAGGCGTAGATTGAATAGGTTTAGAAAATAGTTAGACATAATGATTCTTGCCTAGGGTCAATTTATAATCAGTTCTTTATATTTGTTTAAATTAAATAGTTAGAAATAATGTTTAGTTTAATCACTGTAACTCACCTAGGATCAAAAGATCGAAGTGATAAGGCCTAGAAAGATTGTAGACCCCGAATTATCTTGTTACCTGCACCTGGATTGTTGATAATTTAATTGATTGACTAGAGTAGACTCCCCTAAACTCTTTTAATTATTTGGTTGAATATTTTAGTTTCCTGCTTCCTTAGTTAATTATTTGAATCATTACCCACAACCCTTTGATCGACCTAGCATCCTTTGTAGTGAACTAGTTTAGTGCGTAGTTGAACACAAGTCCCTGAGAGAGAACAATATTTTTATTACTACACAGACCCGTACACTTGCGGTACACAGACGACACCTATATGTTTTAGGTCTGTCAAGTTTTTGGCGCTGTTGTCGGGGACTTGTTTCCCCAACCATCATTAGACGAACGCACTCTGGTTGACTAGGTTTTTATTGCTTTTCTTTAAACCCTAAAAATCAAATAAAAATTAAAAAAATTTTAAAATCCAAAAATATGGCAATTCTTGATTTTCTTGATTTACCTCAATATATTTTCTTTATCTTCTTTATTATCACTTTTGATTACGCTTGGTATTCTTGTTTTTGTCCTTTTCCAGGTTTACATAAAAAGATTTCTTATTCGGATTCGATCCCGAGACTTGACGAACCCCACGAGAAAGAAGCAAAAAGCAAGGAACAGGAGAAAGAACAACAACAAGAAGGAGAAGCTAGGTGGGAAGCGGAAGAGATGACCAATCAACCGCAAACACTGGGCCAGTACATGACACCCACTGAACCCTAGTACGCAATCGCAGTCCCCGCCATTGCAGCTGATGACTTCGAATGCGGGAATCGCTAATCAACTTAGTATCCAAGGAACCTTTCCATGGACATCCAAGCGAAGATCTAAATCGTCACCTACGCCTCTTCAACCAAGCCTGTGATAACTTCAAGACCAACAACGTCTCGGAAGATGCTATCAAACTGAGGCTCTTCCCGTTTTCTTTAGAAGGCGAAGCATGGGAGTGGCTTGACTCACTCCCTCCCAACTCAATCACCATGTTCAGCGAACTCGCAACCACGTTCTTGGCAAGATATTTTCCTCTCAGCAAGCTTACTAGCTTGAGGAACCGGATTTCGACGTTCACCCATGAACCTGACGAGCCACTCTATGAAGTTTGGGATAGATTCAAGGACCTTCTCCGCCAATGTCCTCAACACGGATTCGAACCTTGGGTTCCAATCAAGTCATTCTTTGACAGAATAAACAAATCAACGAGAGAAAGCATTCTCTCAGCAGATGGAGGAGATATTATGAACAAGACTATACCTGAGATGACGGACTTGATCGAAAATTTGGCGAACAATTCACGTCAATGGTCGGAACCCCGCCATAGTGCGGGAGGTAAGCAAAGTATTAATGCTATTTCTTTATTAACTGCTAAACTTGATACTTTGGTAAAAAGAATAGACCGTCAGGACTCACTTGTACCTGTCACCTTCACCTTCGTAACTCGACCAAGCATGAGACTTTAGCATGTCCTACGAAAATAGCCTGTAACGACTAGACCCAACAAGTCCACTCTGTTGACCGAAACTCGAACTTAGAATCTATAGTGAAAAGTCTTGTGTCAATCCAGCAAGAACAAAAAGAGACTATTAAGAATCTTTTGGAGATAGAGGTCCTGACATATCAAAATAAAAATCTAGAGACTCAATTAACTGACCAGAACACCTCCCCTAACTCTTCTACTGTGAATACAATGGAACACTGTAATGCTTTGACTCTTAGGAATGGAAAACAATTAGATGAACCCAAGAGAAGCCAACCTGAGAGTAGAGGGCCTGAACCCGAAAAAGAACCTACAGTAGATGTTGCTATCCACGGGGATAAAATAGAACAAGGTGACCCACCAGTAACTAACCAAAGAATCTATATACCACCCATACCATTTCCTCAAAGGCTACTCAAGGCACATCTAGCCAAAGCAAAACTCGACTTTATGACCCGGTATGAGGTGAGTGATCCTATTGGGTTAGATACTAGGTACGAAGATAATTTTACCATGAGTCACTTGATTTTGTTCATGAGGAATCTAGCGATGAAATTAGTAGTGAGATAAATTTTCCAAACGAGAATCTTGCTTACCTTGTACCCTTTGAATCCGATGATTTATTTGATTATTTTCTCGATGATCCTAGTCCTTGTTTACCACCTTCGGTTTCACCTGAAATCCTTGAGAAACCCATACCTGATCAAAAGACCTTAGATGATCATGTTAATATAGGATATGAGGTTAATTTTTGTGAAACCTATGATATTTTTAATGAGTTGTCCTTAGGTAAGTCTAGAAGTTATAAGCCCTACCTCGATCCTTATCATATATACCTAGAGAACTATCCTAGAAAAATTCCGTGGACCAAATATTTTGAATCTTTTGATTTTTCTAGAGTATTTGATTTATTACTGAGAACTTTACTAATGTTTTATTTTATAAGTTTTCAGTTGATTTCTAACCTGCTAGCTTGCAAACCGCATGAAGAGGAGTTTGGCAAGCTACTAAGGGCTTTGACATCATTCAGAACGGAGACCATGATCCTAACTTTCTATCTGAGACTATTTTAATTTTCTAGAGTTTTTTTAAATTTCCGTTTGATTCTGCTAAATTTCGTTTTCGTTTCTGATTTTCTCTTTGATAATTAGATTCCGTAAATTTTTAGTCAAGTTTTTGGTTATTTATTGAAATTATTATTTCTAACATATTAATTTTTGAGTTGGTAGATGTTTGTAGGGATTTTTGGTATGTCAGGGAAACTAAGGAGCAAACAAAGAAGAAAGGAGAAAACAAGCAAAAAGCTGCAAAAATCGAATTACTTGCATCAGGTAGGAAAACGCTACTGCGTTTTCCAGGCGCTGGCTGCGTCTCGTCCATAACATCCAGGTAATGCCTTTTTGCAAAATCCAGGCCACGTTTTAAAAACGCAGGCTGCGTTTTGCCGTTTTGCCCAGTTCTTTTGCCCGCCTCTTTTAATTTAGTCGGGCCCCCCTTTTTCTTTCTTTCAAAACAAAACCTTCTCCTTGCTTTTGCCCTAACACCCCACAACGCTACTCACCCCTCCCCTTTCTCTTCTTCCTTCTCGTTCTTCCTTCATCTCACACTCACATTTTACTTCCTTTCTACTCCATTGCACTTCACCGAACCCTAACCTCAAACAAATTCACACAGAACCACCAAATTTGGTCCAAATTTCAGCCCTAACTCTGAAAGCTTTCGAATATCCATTACTTGCAATTCTCAATTTTTACTTGCATTCAAAGAATTAAAGGTATGATTCTAACTTATCTTTCACCTCCATTGTTACTTACTAGTATTTCTTGGTGTGTTTATGCAAATTTCATGAGTTATGCTCGGAAATTTAGTTTAAATTCACCATGGTTCATGCTTAGGTTTGGTGCACTACTTGAGTAATTTTTGATACTAGTTAGTAATTTTTGGTTGTTTGATTTGGAAAATTTCATATCCTTGTTGATTGTTATGCAAATTGGAAGTAATATGGTTGTATTTAGAGGTGAATGATATGAATTCTGAGGATTGGTTGTTTGAACATATTGAACCTCTGTTGAGAGTGTGGAGTTGGATTGTACTGTCTTTGAGTAGTAGAATGGGTGTTTGAGATGAGGACTTTGAATCTTGAATCGATAATGTGTAGATGTTGGAGGAATATGACTATTTGGATCTGTCATAAATTTTTCTGTGTGGAAATTTCAGTTTTTGAACACATTGTCAATGATGGTAGTTCTTGTTGAGATTTCACCTTAAACTAATCTTTACTTTGTTGTAATCTTCACCTCACCTCTCATAGTCAATCACTAGTATTTTGTGGTGTCATTATGCATAATTTCTCAAGCTACTTGATGAATTTATTCAGTAAACCACATTTCTTACTCGAGGATGTCATGATACTTGAGTTTGTTTTTGATACTAGTTGTTTATCTAGGATGAGTAAGTTCAATAAAAAAAATTATATTTTTGTTGCTTTGGTGAGTGAAATTTTATGACATTGATAGAAATAAGCTTAAGGTGTTGAAATTTGGGTCCAATTTTGAGTTATATGTGGATTGTTGAGCGGATTTGACTACTATACTTTGCTTTAGTGCTTGCTTGAACTAGTGTTGGTACCCTCTAAGTATCAAGCAAGCATGGGGGTGTCTAAGTACGTATGATTATTATGCTCACATTCAATTGATGTTTAGATGGTGAGAACGAAGAACCCAAGTTTCACGGCTGGAGATCAGGGCAATGATGGAGCCCCAGGGAAACTGAAAAGAGAAGAAAAAACAAAAAGCTACCCCATCCCGGGATTCTAGGAGCTCCAACCCTTTCAATTTCGAAGGGAGGTCAAAGCGAGGTATGATTCTCTTTCTAGAAGAGCTTTGATACCTACTAAATATTTGAGTGAGAATTTCTTGAGGAATTGTGGTATGCTTGATGATGTTTTGTGGTTGTTAGGATGTGCGCAAATAACTATTTCCACCGTTGTCTTCTGCATTGAGGACCATGCAGTGTTTAAGCATGGGGGGGGGGGGGTGTTTATATCCACTTGATGTATTTGCGCATATTTTCTTTCTTTCCTTTGTTTCTCTTTGATTTTCTATGTTTTTCCTTTGCTTTTCTTATTCTAGTTTGATTTTCATGATTAGTGTGTTTACTTGTTTTCGTGTTATTTTCTTGACTAGTGTGATTTTCTTGTTTCTTGCTTTATTTTTCCTGCTTTAATGTGTCTTTGTTTGTTTGTTTCTAGTTTTTTCTCTCTAAGTTTTCCTTTTTAGTTTTTCTTCTTAGTTTTTCCTTTAGTTTTTAGATTTGCATTCACCTAGGTTGCATTAGTTAGAGCATATAGATTTTTCTTTTCCTTCTTTTCTTAGTTTGTTTTCTTTTTCTTCTTTTGCATTCACCTTTGAAAAATCCAAAAGAAATCAGAAAATTGGAAAAAGACCAAAAAAAAAAAATTAGAAAAGGCAAAAATCCAAAAAAATATAGGATTGGGATTAGCCTGTCCGGAACACCCTCGGTGATGATTTGTAAACCGATTAGACTTTCAGTTTGTCTTGCTTTACCTAGAAAAGCCTGGATGAGAACTTAAAAGTTTTTGAAATCCTTTTTCTTCAAATCTTCTGATTTTGAGTCAAGTTATGAATATTGTGCCTAACTGCTTTGACTATCTTAGTAATTGTAAATATGCGTGCCGCAAATCTTTGGGCTAGGTTTAGTTGATTGAGCCCTATCCCGTGAGTCCACAAAGCCTTAAAGTATGAATTGATCATTTTTATCAATTCCTTTATTTCTTGAGTGACTCACCACTAGTTACACCTCTAGAACTTGTTTGCATCTTGTTTGAAACTGCACCTTTGCATTGCATATTGTGACAAAGTGGTTAAGGCATTCATTTCTTTATTAATTAAACTACATAGCCAAATAGCCTTCCTAACAATTTTATTACCGTTCTTTAGCCCCACCTAGCCTTTGAATACCTTTCTTTTTGTGATGTAACCTTGATAATACAAGCCTTGGCCTATATTAACTCCTACCCTCTGCCTTGCTTGGATGTGTGAGAGTTCATTATTCCGGGAGCGAAAATTGGTTCGGTGTTGCTATGAATTGAAATTGAGAAGTTGTGGAGTAACTATGATCTTTGATTTAAATTGGGATAGTTTATATTTCCCAATAATTATGAGTTAGCTAATTGGTTATGAAGTTCTTTTGACATATATTGAGGTCGAAGGTATAGTTTTATATTTCTTCTCCCCTGATCACCCACCAAAAATAGAAGTAAAAAAAAAATGAAAAAAAGAGAAAAGAGAAAAAGAGAAAAGGGTGATTAGGGAGATTCAATTGGAATTTGAGAAATCCTTTGACCTGGTTGTAAGGTTTGATGAAGTAGTGTTTAATATCAATGAGGGAGAAAAGTGAGTTCCTAGCATACATTAAGCAAGAAGGTGAGTTGAGAGCGAGTTTTTATTTTAGAATCAATCCAAGCATGGCTTTTTAACTCCTCATTCCCAAATATTACAACTCCTTTCCCCTAACCTAAGCCTCATTACAACCCTAAAAGTCCTCTTGATTGTCACTTGTGTCTTTGCAAACTAGCAGTAGAGAGCGAGATTCTTACCAAGCCTATGGTAGGTTGTTTCTTTTGGTCTGAGTATGAGAAAAACCCACATACATTCAAAATTGAGTGTTTGAGCGTTAAGTTTTTATCCTAAAGTGAGGTTTGCTCTTTTGACTGGCCTACGTCCATAATCAACCGCGCATACTGTTGGCGTTTTTTCGCATTTGAAGTACTTGTTCTCTCCACTTTATTTCGAAAACTTCATTCTCTCTATTATATACTGATTTTGTTCTCTTCCAAACTAATCTTGGTGTTTGCTTGATAGATTGATGTGTCTGATTGGTTAGCCTGAGGGGGTGTTCAATTTGTTTTTAACCATATGTTAACCTCTATCAATCCTCTTTCTTTCAGTCCCTTTTCTTGTTTGAGCCCTTTCGTCTGTTTTTCATTCTGACTTGCTTGGGGACAAGCAAGAGCTAAGCATGGGGGGATTTGATAAGTCATTTTTATATAGAGATTTTAGGGCTCAAAACATGTTAATTTCATGCCTTTTATATTCGATATCTCTATTTTTTATGTCAATTTCCGTGATTTATACACTTGTTCACAAGTTTGGTATGTTTTACAGGAATTGGTGGAATTATATCAAAAACCATGAAGAATTGGAGAAGAAATAGCAAAAATCATGGAAAATAAAAAAAAAAGATGTTGAAGAGAAAGAAAGAAAGGATGGAGAACGACCCAAAATCACACGGCCCAAACCCAATTAGGGCGGAAGAACAACGCGCAGGCAGCGTTTTAGAAAGGCAGCCCGCGCCTCGTCCAGAAGCATCAAAAAGCGAGCATAACCAAAACTCAGGCCGCGTTTTTCAGACGCAGCCAGCGCCCTCTCACGGAGACATCACTTTTTGGGCAAAATGCAGCCAGCGTTGCAAAAACGCAGGTCGCGTTTTGTGCCCTAATCGCGCATTATAAAAGGACTATTTCGCCGTTCAATTGGACAACTTTTAACTATTCAGAGTTTTATTTCCGCCGTTTAGTATAGGTTTTCTCTGTATTTTTCCTCCCTTCAGGGACCCGTTCTAGTAGATTAGGAACGAAAGAGGAGAAGAAGGAGATCGAATTGAGTGACACGAAGAGATCGAATTCGACGACTCGAACGTTCGGTTTAATTTCTATTTACTTTATGCTTCGTTATTCAGATTTATTATCGCTTTCTTAGTTTTTATTATGAGTAGCTAAATTCCCTTTGTTTGGGGGATAAACTCGATGACTTTTGATTGAATTTGAATACAGTTTCGGTGTTAGGTTATCTTTTTATTCGTTTAATTTACGTGCAATGTATGTCATGGTAATTTGGCAACAAAACGACAATTTGAGCCTGTATCTGGTTTTAGATTCTTGACAACAGACTAACAGTTTGAGTCTTGAATTGGAAGGCGTAGATTGAATAGGTTTAGAAAATAGTTAGACATAATGATTCTTGCCTAGGGTCAATTTATAATCAGTTCTTTATCTTTGTTTAAATTAAATAGTTAGAAATAATGTTTAGTTTAATCATTGTAACTCACCTAGGATCGAAAGATCAAAGTGATAAGGCCTAGAAAGATTATAGACCCCGAATTATCTTGTTACCTGCACCTGGATTGTTGATAATTTGATTGATTGACTAGAGTAGACTCCCCTAAACTCTTTTAATTATTTGGTTGAATCTTTTAATTTCCTGCTTCCTTAGTTAATTATCTGAATCATTACCCACAACCCTTTGATCGACCTAGCATCCTTTGTAGTGAACTAGTTTAGTGCGTAGTTGAACACAAGTCCCTGAGAGAGAACAATATTTTTATTACTATACAGACCCGTACACTTGCGGTACACATACACCTATATGTTTTAGGTCTGTCACTGTTGCTGGATCATCTTCCTCCTCCTGGTCTGAACTTGTTGGTGACACTTGGGCTGCTGTTGGACTTGCTGGATGGTCTCCATCATCCTCCCCAGGTTGAGGAAAGTTTGTCCTCAAACTTGGAAGGTCTTCATGTGTTGGGAAATAGGGCCTTAAGTATGCTATGTTGAAGGTAGCACTTCCTCCATAGTCTTCTGAAAGATCCAACTTGTTGGCATTATCTCCTATTCTCTCCAGGACTTCAAATGGGTCATCTGCTCTTGGAACTAGCTTTCCTTTCCTCTTTGCTGGGAACCTGTCCTTCCTTAGGTGTATCCACACTCGGTCTCCTGGCTTGAAAACCACTTTCCTCCTGTGCTTGTTGGCTGAAGTAGCTGCTTGCTCAGAGTACTTGATGATTTTCTCTCTAACCTGCTGATGAAGCTTCTTGATCTTCTCTGCATGTGTACCTGCTTCATAACTGAACTTTAAAGAATTGGTTAGTGGAGATAAATCCAAAGGAGTGATAGGATTTCTCCCATATACCACCTAAAATGGGGAAAGGCCAGTTGCCTTTGAAGGAGCTCTATTGAATGCAAATTCAGCATGGGGCAAAAGAGTGTCCCATCCTGTTTTATTTGTGTTTATCAGTGATCTCAATAGAATTCCCTGTGTCCTGTTGGTCACCTCTGTCTGTCCATTAGTCTGTGGATGGCATGTTGTGTTGTACTTAAGCTTTGTCCCTAGCTTCTTCCATAGAGTCACCCAAAAATGACTCAAAAATTTGACATCCTTATCAGATACCATGCTCTTAGGGACTCCATGAAGTCTCACCACTTCCTGGAAGTATAGCTCAGCTACTCTTACTGCATCATTGGTGGTATTGCATGGAACAAAATGGGCCATCTTGCTGAACCTGTCTACCACCACCATCATTGAGTCTTTTCCCCTTTGTGATCTTGGCAGACCAACAATAAAGTCCAAACTTACATCTTCCCATGGGCTTGTAGACACTGGTAATGGAGTATACAACCCTTGAGGTAGGCTGTGGCTTTTTGCTATCCGACAAACTGCACACCTTTTAACCTAGTGCTCTACATCTTTTCTCATTCTAGGCCAACAGTAATGCTCCTTCATCATGAGAGGGGTTTTCTCAATGCCAAAGTGGCCTGCTAGACATCCTCCATGGACTTCTGAAAGCAGTAGCTCCCTGAAACAACTCTTGGGAATGCATAATCTGGCTCCCTTGAAAAGAAACCCTTGGTCTATATGATACAAACTCTGGGGGTGTTATTGGCGTTTCTGGAAAATCTCACCAAAGTCTTCATCCTCTTCGTACAAGGCTTTCAACTGCTCAAAGCCAAGTACCCTTGCATCTAACACCTGTAATAGCAAATATCTCCTTGATAGAGCATCAACTCCCTTATTCAGCTTCCCTGACTTGTGGTGGATCTTGAAATGAAACTGCTGCATGAACTCTACCCAAGCAGCATGCCTGGTGTTGAGTTTGTGCTGTCCTTGAATGAATTTCAAGGCTTCATGATCACTGTGCAATATGAACTCAGCTCCAATTAGATAGTGCCTCCAGTGTTGAAGAGCTCTGATGATAGCATAGAACTCTTTATCATAGGTGTTGTATCTCCTCTTGGCATCATTCAATTTTTCATCAAGTAGGCAATGTGTTTGCCTTCTGGTCAGATCGCTCTATGCCAACAACTGAAGCATCACACTCTACTTCATAAACTTTGAAGAAGCTTGGCAAAGCCAGGACTGGTGCTGATTTAAGCTGCCTCTTAACTTCTTCAAATGCTTTCTGTGCTGTTGATGTCCAAGAGAAACCTTTTCCCTTCACTAGCTCTGTCATAGGGGCTAGGATGGTGCTAAAATTTCTCACAAACCTCCCGTAAAATGAAGCTAAACCATGAAAACTTCTAATTTGCTGAATTAAATTGGGAATAGGCCACTCCCTGATTGCCTTGACCTTTTCCTCATCCACTTGAATCCCTGCTGCTGTCACAATGTAGCCAAGAAAAGAGACTTGGCTTGCAAAGAATTGGCACTTCTTTAAATTCCCATACAAGTGCTCCCTGCTCAATATTTCCATCACACTCTTTAAGTGGTTAATATGCTCTAACTCAGATTGACTGTAAATAAGTATGTCATCAAAATAGACAACAACACACTTACCAATCAATGGCTTCAGAACTTGGTTCATTAGCCTCATGAATGTGGATGGTGCATTTGTCAGGCCAAAAGGCATGACTAACCACTAAAATAACCCTCATTTTGTCTTGAAAGCTGTCTTCCATTCATCCCCTTCACATATCCTGATCTGGTAGTAGCCACTTCTCAGATCAATCTTGGAAAACACCACTGAACCATGCAGTTCATCAAGCATATCTTCGAGCCTTGGGATTAGGTTCCTGTACTTAACATTTATCTTGTTAATAGCTCTACTGTCAATACACATTCTTTGACTGCCGTCCTTTTTAGTACCAATAAGGCTGGTACTGCACAGGGGCTCAGACTCTTCCTTATCATACCCTTCTCTAGTAGCTTATCAACCTGTCTTTGAATCTCATTTGTCTCAACTGGGGTCATTCTGTAGGCAGGTTTGTTGGGCAAAACAGATCCTAGGACAAGATCTATCTTGTGCTGTATGTCTCTCTTAGGGGGTAGGCCTGGGGGCATTTCTTCAGGAAAGACATGTAGATACTGGTTCAGGATAGGCTGAAAAAGGGGGTGGTCATTCTGTGTGGATAGGTCTTCCTCAATGTCAAGCAAAATGATTCCACTTTGCTCACTAAACTCATGTTGTTCAGCTGGCAAAAGGACATCAAGAGTAGGCTCAACAATAAGGTTCTTGGGTCTTTTTGTGAGTTGGGATGGTCTAAGAGGGGTAAGGGTGATCTTTTTGCTGTTTAGGCAAAGGGAATATCTGTTTGCTCTCCCATTATGGCTAATAGATCTGTCATACATCCAAGGTCTCCCTAACAATAGGTGACATGCATCCATAGGAACCACATCACACCAAACTTCATCTCTATAAGCTGGACCAATTGAGAAATTGACAAGGCATCTAGAAGAGATCTTGATACCTTTACTTTGGTTCAACCACTGTATGGTATAGGGGGCTGGATGGGTGCTGGTAGCCAAATTGAGCTTCTTCACCATGGTTTCAGAGGCGGCATTGGTGCAGCTTCCTCCATCTATGATCAAGGAGCAAATTTTCCCACCAACTGTGCATCTGGTGTGGAAAATATTCTCCCTTTGCTCTGCTGCTTCATCTACTGCTGAACTGCTCAAGATCCTCCTGATCACTAGCATCTCTCCTTCATCAGGACCTGCCTTAACCTCTTCTTCATCATACACAGGGTCTCCATGGGGCTCTTCATAATGTTCTTCCTCATCGAAAGATTCAGGATCAAGCAAAAGAGCTGCCTGAAACTCAGCCAAGGTGACTGCTCTCCTGTTGGGACATTCAGATGCTATGTGCCCAAGTCCTTGGCACCTGAAGCATCTTCTTTCTGGGAAAGCTTTGCTAACAAGGGCTGGGGTTCTTTGGGGGGCATTTTGTGGCTGATTTTGTGGGGGTCTTGGGGTTGGATATCTGGATTGAGGTGGGAGTGGGGGTGGATAGGCTCTTTGTGGGGGAATATAGGACTTGCTGTAGGGATTTGGCTTGGCTTGGGTGTAAGGTATCTGCTGCTGCAGTCTCTTGCTCTAGCATTCTTCTGCTGTTCCACTTTGTGAGCCAAAGAGCTCAAGCTCATCAAGGGAATCATAAACTTGCAGCTCAACAACATTCCTGATACTTTTATTCGAACCTGCAAGATATCTGATATAAGTTTGCACTTCATTCTCCTACATATTACACTTCCAAAGCAAGTGCTCAAATTCCTTAGTATAGTCTTCCACAGACTTGCTTCCCTGCACAAAATGCTGTAACTTGAAGTAGTTTTCCTTCATGTAATTATCTGGAAGGAACTTCTCTTTCAATTTCTGTCTCATCTCTACCCAGGTGCTCACTCTGTCCTCTCCAATCTCCATTCTTCTCCTCTGCAGATTAGTCCACCAAGTAGAAGCATACTTTTTCAACTTCAAGGCTACTAACTTCACTTTGTTTTCTTCTGAAACCTCCTTCAAGTCAAAAACCCTCTCTATTATCTGTAACCAATCTAGGAAAATATATGGATCTAATTCCCCTGCATATTCAGGTATCTCAATCTTAAAATATAGCTTCTCAACCCTCCTGTCTTCCCTCCTTACTTCTCTTTCACTCTCACTGTTCTCCTCAGGTTCACTGATCCTAGGTGATCTCCTAACTCTTCTCCTTCTTCTGTGTGTAGGCCTAGGACCTCGACGTCCTCTCCCTGTCCTACTAAAAGGATTCTCACCTTCTCCTTCCTCCATTTCTTCATCAGTCTCTCTATTCAACTCATTTCTATGCAATCTCATGTAATACTGCAATTGCTCACTCAAGAACTTCATTTTCTGTTCTAGCTGGGAGAGAATTCTTAAGTTACCTCAGTAACTTTCCCAGGCTTTCTTAAGCTAGATGTAATCTCAATAGCTTAAGGAAGGCTGGAAAAGACTTAGATAACCCTCATTGTAGCTGAATCAAAATAACTTAGCCACAGGACTAGGGTTTTGGAAAAACTGATAACAAACAATCCTTTTGGGATTGTCTGTTCTGGTGCCTGTAACTTGATGCTTCCTTGCTCGATCATGCTGGGACTTGACTTGTCCTTGGAAAATACATGACAAGGAACAAAAAACTCCTGGGGAACCTTTGCTAAATCTCACTCAACTCAAAGATACAGAGTTGAGAAAGATGCCTGCTTAGACTGTTTGTGTTGGGAACTGATTTTGGCCTGGATGGCCAATGCTAGTGGGATGAGTAGCTGTGCTGCCAGGACTTGCCTTACCAAGGTATAGCAAGTCTGGATGGATGAAGTTGGTGGGCTGGTGGCTGCTGTAGACTCCTTGAACTACTGCTGAGAATGGAAGCCTGCCATTTCTACTGGAAATGCTCCAACAGCTACTGAGTTTGTCTTAGGAAGGCTTGCTGCTGTCAATGTTGGTGCTGAAGCTGCTGCTTGAACCTCTTTGGGTGATGAAGATGATGTATGAGTTGCTCGAGCTGTTGCTGTTGCTGGATCATCTTCCTCCTCCTGGTCTGAACTTGCTGGTGACACTTGGGCTGCTGCTGGATTTGCTAGATGGTCTCCATCCGACGGCCATTGTCGCGGGCGCGAGCGTAAGAAGACAGCCCAGGCGATTTCAGTTAGCGAGAGGTAGTGGGCGGCACCAGAATGTTCGCGGGCGCGACTCAGCGAAAAGCAGCTAGGCGATTTTATTCTTCGTGAGGTCGCGGGTGTGAAAACATGGGTAGCAGGCGCGACATCCATCTGCCTCCTTCCCTTCTTCCTTCCTTGGGCAATAGCGCCCGCTACAAGGGTTGTAGCAGGTGTTACGCCATTGTTTCGCACAGAAAATGGGAATATATATTATGTGCTCCTGGAGCACATACTCCAGATCCTACGTGGCAGACTCATTTTCCAAGCTGGCAACTTATCTGACAAAAATAAAATCAAATCCCTGAGTAACCATTCACAATTCCAATTTCAATTTTGAAGTTATTTGTGCTGCTAACCGCCATTCACCAGACCTTCGTTCACTTGTGAGTCTACTCCCGGACGTTAAATCTTCTCTCCCGCTGCTCCGCCGCCGATGGCTTCGTCATTGCCACAACAACCTCCCGGCCGACCGTCAAATCGTCTAACCGACCGCTCTGTCACTTCTTCTCTTCCTCAGTCCATCATTATTCATCTTCTTCTCTGTTTTTGCTTCAATTAGTTGGAGGCTTGGAGTAACCATGGAAGAATTGATTTTGCCAAATATAAACAAGACTTACCACCGCAGGAAACGGAAGACACCGATGGAACAAAAAAAAAAAACAGTGAGTGTGTATAATTCGCAAGCCCTAAAACATGTATTTTCAGTCCTTATTTGTTTTGTCATCGTACTCTGCTTTGAAACATGATATGTATAAATATATTGCTTGTCAACTACAATTTTCTTTTTTCAATTAGATTTAAGAATGTAAATATATTCACTATTGTGCATGCATCATATGATTATGAGATTTCCATTGCCCTACATTCAAAAATCCAATCTTTGACATCAGTCAACACCATGGATGCAACGAGTGAACAACTTGGACATGCTAAGTCAACAACTTAACATGAATGAACATTTTTGGCATCCCTTGATACTTATAAATGTGTAAATTGTTCCTGTCAAATTGATCATCATTTTCACACCCTAAAAACATGTAATCGAATGGATGGAACAAGCTGTGTTTGCTGAGTGAACAATGTTTACATGAATTTTCGAATTGTTATGAGCTCAAAAATTAGTGAACAACATTGATAGTATTGGTGAACATATGTATATATCATGAAATTCCATGTTATTTGAATGAATTGCCACTTGTTTACCTGGTAGTTATGGTTGTCTGAATTGATTTATATCAAAGTGTGAACATAGTTCGATTCATGTGAATATTAGATCCAATGAAGATGCAGCTGGTGAAACAGAGGACGTTAATCTAAACATTGAGCAACTTGCTCATGAAGATGATACCATATCTACCAAAGGACAAAGGTAATCTTCAATTATATTAGTGAACAATAATATGAAATTAGTGAACAATTACAATGACAGAATAATTTATGTTATAGTGAACAATTTGGACACGCTGAGTGAATAACTTTACCTTAATGAAAATTTTTTGCATTCCCTAATACTTATAAATGTGTGAATCATTCCTGAAAAATTGATGATATATTTTTCAAACCTTAAAAGCATGTATTTGAGTGAATGAACAACTTGTGCTTGCTGAGTGAACAATTTTTAGTGAATCGTCCAAGTGGTATGACTTTGGACATTTTGTGTGAAATATAGAACAATGAAGAAGCAATTGCTGCCACAACAAATATGGGAGACAAAAATGTTCAACAACAGGCACCTCCAGATGAAATTGATGTTGCAAAACACGGAAGGTAAATCTTTTTATTGCATCTGAACATCTTTCCCATTAGCAGTGAACAGTTTTCCCATGAGCAGTGAACAATTAACCATGTAAGCTTCAATTAGATTAGTGAATAGTAATATGAACACCAGTGAATAATTACAATGACAGAATAACTTATGTTATCACCAATTACAATATCGAGCAATTTGTGACCTTTGTGTTGTGAAAACGATTAAAAATTTAATTTGTGTGAAATATAGAACCACTGAAGAAGCGATTGCTGAGACAAGTGATATGGGAGACAAAAATGATTGGCAAGAGGAACTTCCAGATGAAAATGTTGGTGAAGCACACGGAAGGTAAATGTATATCGCTTCATTTTGTCATTTTCTCATTTTTCGTGGCTCCCTTGATAAGCGGACAATTTTCCTTTGAGCAATGAACAATTTTCGTTTGAGCAGTGAACAATTTTCCTTGGAGCAGTGAATAATATTCAGATGATAAGTGAACAACAAGATCAACCTTAATAAAATAATTTATGTGATCTTCATAGCTAATGAAGCTATTTATTGTAATATAAGCAATCATAGAAAGGATTGAGACCAATGTTTCGATGTTTCACACATAATTGTTCACTGCCTTCGATCAATAATATGAACATATGATCACTAATCTGGACTAACTCAATGGAAACCTCATATGCAACATGCCAAAAGGACGGAAGGTCATGCGACAAGATAACAATGAACATGCATCAGCCCCACACTCGAAGGCATATAAACAGAAGTCGTCCAACAAGCATATGAGTTCAAAGGCCATTGCAAGTGACAAGGCTCCCAAGTCGGGTGGAAAGTTATCAATCCCAACATGTCAGTCATAGTGACAAACTCATGGTGCGAACTACTACACCATAGGATGTCACCACAGAAGTTGCTGGAAGTTAGTGGAAGTCATCATTTTGGTGTATTTTCTTGTGTTAGAAACATAGCATTTAAATAGATCTATGCCATATTAGAATGACCTATTTTTGTCAAAAGATTGTAACCACAAGTGCAAACATAGCACCGCTTTTGGTAATCAATATGTTACTTGTTTTGATGAAACGAACCCAAAATTGGAGCATAACAACATGTTGGTGTATTTTCTTTAGTTATAAAAATATCATTTAAATAGCTCTATGCTAAGTTACATGTTGTTGTTCACTGAGTTACATGTAGTTGTTCACTAAGTTACAGGTTGTTGTTCACTGAGTTACAGGCTGTTGTTCACTAAGTAACAAGTAGTTGTTCACTAAGTTACAGGATATTGTTCACTATGTTACAAGTTGATGTTCACTAAGTTACAAGTTACAAGTCATTGTTGTTCACTAAGTTACAAGTTCTTGTTCACTACTATGCACAAGGATATTCAATGGGGTTACGCTTGGTTATTAATCGTTGTGGTAATGATCATTGCTCAATGTCATGTCAACTATCGTTCATTGAGATATTCAATGTTGTTCACTAAATCTCAAATATATGTTCTCTGCTATACAGAATCATATTCAATGTTGTTCATCGCATTACTTACCATTATTCACTATTGTTCATTGATGATATACAGAATCATATTTAATGTCGTTCATTGACATATTCAATGTTGTTCATCGCATTACTCACCATTGTTCACAGAAACATATTTTTTACTAATTAATATAATGGATAGTAGTTTGTAGGTGAACATACATTGTTCACTGATTAGTGGAAGTTCATTTCGCACCATTGTATTATTCTTCCGGTGAACAATTGTATTATACTCAGTGAACAATCGCGATTGACATTGTTCAGTTAACGATTAAGTAACCGTTTCGATTTCTTCTGGTGAACAATTGTATTATACTCAGTGAACAATCAAGATTGACATTGTTCAGTTAACGCACGCCCTTAACTGCTGCCTATAACTGCCCATATTGTTGCTGGTTTTTTTTTTAAAAAAAAATGTATATATGTGACATGTCTGCCACGTCAGCCGTTGGAGCACATGCTCCAGGAGCACACAATAATTTGCAGAAAATGGGGAAAGGGTTTTCGTGTTGGTTTCGCTTCGGTTCTGGCTCGGGTCGGCTCGGGAAATAAGTCAGGATTCCCTCAAAAGCTTCGATTTATCTCTTTTTCCTTCTAACTCTTTATTATCCTAAAAAAACACAAAATCATCATATCTATTATATAATCCAAGGGCTAAAACAAGCAAAACACCTTATAAAATGATATAAATTCGGCTCGAAACGAGACGAACAAATCCCCCGCCATTTCAAGAGTACCACTTGAAATAGCCCGGGATCCCTCACTTGGGTAAAAAATACCCCCGCCATACATGGCGACTTCTAGAAAGACTCAACACCCGAGAAATCAAGGAGTTGTTATGTTTCATGAAAGTGCCTTTCAACTTGAACTTCCACTTAGTGTACATAAATTCAATTCATATGAATGTATAAGTAGACAAGTCTTTGAACTTTACATTCTTGAATAACTAATTGGATACATGTTCGGTTGTAGAATTTGGGGAAAAAGAGTAGGGTTGTCGAATTCACAGGGATGGTGTGTTAGGTTACTAGGAAATTGGTTTGATTTGGTTTCAAATTGCAGGAAGCAAAAAATCATTTAAACTAAACTAATTATGAATTGAAAACAATGGAAACTAAAGAAAAACAAGAAGTTAAAAACAAAACCTAATCTAAAAGAACAAGAACAAGAAACTAAAACAAGTAATCGAAAACATAATCAAGGAAGCAATTAAAAACACTCAAGAGCGATGAATGTAAAAAAAAAAAACCCTGAATTAATTACTGAAATTAAGGAAAAAAAATTATACCTAGCATGCATGGTACTAATCTTGAATTTTGAAATCTTGAATTTTGAATCACGAATCTTCTTTCGAACAAATAAGAAAAAACGTGATTTGGATTACTAAGACTGCTCGAATCCTCATTTGAAGGGAGAATCCGAGGAACCTTAATCCTCCTCTTCAATAAAAATTGGATTTTTGGTGTGGACTATACTGAGTGAAAACGAAAGACAAGAATCGAAAGAGAAAACAAGAACAAGAATGATAGGCCGTAAGTGCACGGGTGTACGTGTAGCAAGTATCAAGGTCAATCTCACAAGGACTTTACTAACTACGCACCAAACTAGCCTCCTAGGTGATTGCTAAATCGGTCGGGTTTTAGATTGAGAATAACTAATCCTATTTCTAATCACTAAAAAGGTCAAATAATCAAATATTCACACAAACTTTTCTGGATTAATCAATATAAAAAGACGTTCAAGGGATAAAATCTAAGTAACTCTGAATCAAACAAGTGGATTGAACATGTATGTCACTAATTTGGTACATTTTAGGGTCTATAATCTCATAAATTCTTCCGTAGGGAGCTTTTGGCAATGAAACGGATTGCTTAGTAAAATTGATCTCTTGGACTCTTTATTGTGTCAATTTTATCTAAGTTAAAGATCAAATTATCCAATGACCCCTAATCACAAAGTCTTCTATCTCTAGTTTACTTCATAAACCAGTTTAATCCTAAGGGCTCCAATTATCGAATTTCTCCGTTCGGTACTTCATTCAACAATCTGAATCCATGCTAATGGTGATCAAGCAAAAGCAATGTCATACATATTTAAAGGATAAATAAAATGCATTCAAACTAGATAAACAAACTTGTTCAATCCAGCAATACTCAATCCATAAGAGAAACTTGAAAGGGATTATCCCCCAAACTAAAAGAAACTACTCACTACTCATGTTCAAAACACAAAACATATCAAAATCTATTCTAGAAAGCATGTAAATCTAAAGAGAATGAAGAAATAACCAAAGATATGCAGAAAACACTTGAAAGAATTTGGTAATTGTGGACTTTTGCTCCTCCAACACCGTACCGATCTTGAGTAATCATTAGTCTTTAATTTCCTCTCAAACTCTTGATTATTGTGGGATTATGGGAGATGGATGATGGTAGAGATGGAGATGGATGATGGTAGAGATGGAGATGGATGGTATGGAAGGAATTGATGGTGGTGAATGATGGTGGATGAAGGTGGATGATGATGGATGAAGATGGATGACCCATGGAAACAGCCATAGCAGCAATTATATAGCAATTAAGAGCAATTGAAACGTAAAAAACGCCATAACAACCCTCACCACGGACCGTTTCACAGCACCACGGTCTGTGTTGCTTACACCACGATCCGTGGTGAATTGGCACGGGTCGTGGTGGTTGTTTCTTCAAATTCTACTGCTCTCTGGACCCTGGCACGGGTCGTGTTGGTTGAATAGGCATCCGTGTTGATGCCTAATGGTATCCTAGGGCCTAAATTTGGGCCTAGGGATGGATATGTCGCTTGATTTGTGATCAACTTGGGCTTCAATACTTGGTTTTGAGCTTGATTTCTTCACTTTTCACACCAATTTCCTACAAAACTATACCAAATTCCAACCAAGCATAATATAGAGAATTTAAGTATAAAATAGTATATTCATATCAATAATCACTCAAATTAACTCTAAACAATCCGAGATCACATATATATAAAATACACTTGTCAAAGAACTTGAAGAATTAATCACTTGCGTTAATCTAGAAAAGTTGAATTACAATCGAAGGCTAAAGGAAACTAAGGAAATTCATTCTAAAACCTTAGTAAACTATGTATCTAAACTAAACTAATTAACTAATTATAAGACTAAGATGCTAGATTAAGTTCTCTAAGTATCCTTATAAATAAAATAATAGGGAAGGAAAATAATAAAAACTCCCCCAAAAACCCTAGTAGCCGCCGCACACTTTTGATTTCCGGAACTGGCGACTGTCGTGGGCACGACCCCTCTCTGCCCATCATCCATCACTCCTCATTTCAGATCGTCGCGGGTGCTACAAAATCTGTCGCGGGTGCAACAGTTTCTCGAAAAGTTGTCGATCGTCATCGCGGGTGTGACCAATTGCGTCTCGGGTGCGACCCCTTTCTGCTCGGCCTTCGCGGGTGCGATGCTTGTTTTGCGAGCGTGATGTTGTCCTGCCGGGGATGTAGCGGGCGCAACCCTGGTGTAGCAGGCGCGACCTTGCTGGATTTCGGGATGTTTTCTGTCTTTTTGCTCGGTTTTCCTTCTAACTCCTTATTATCCTACAAAAATACAAAATCATCATAACTAATATATAATTAAGGGGCTAAAACAAGCAAAACACTTTATAAAATGATATAAATTCGGCTCGAAACGAGACCGAACAATACATAACACATACACAACCCAAAACCTTGCTTAAATTTAAACACACTATTTTACAACCGGCCATGTGTCCCATACCCTCCGCGAGAACAATCAAGCCCAGTGATGTATAATGGGATCAAGAGAGCGGTTGATCAATTACACATCATAGGGGTGACGTGCAAACGATCTAAGAGTGGAATACCACACGAGAATCTAGGGTTAAGGTGGGGGTGGTTCACGTGTGAAAGAGGGAATAGTGAAAGGGAATTCTGCCGTGAGGGCTTTTGTGGTTTCAAGATTCAAGAAAGATTGAATCTTGAAAAGGGAAGGGATGATTCTTGGGATGGGAAAGGGCTAGAGTTGACGTGAAAGAGAGGGGAGAGAAAAAGAGGAGGGTTGACGTGAGGATTGAGGGAGAAAGAGAGTGGAGAGGTTGTTGGAGGTGAGAGAAAGTTGTTATGAGGTTGTTATGGAGAGAGAGGGAGTTGGTTGAGCTATTTGTGAGAGAGAGAAGGGGGTGGACGATTTGGAGAGGTGAGAGGGATGAGGGTGGCGTTGAGTTGAAGATGGGATGGGGGGTAGATATTATCTTTCTAAGAGATAGAAAGATAAAGGGATAGAACTAGATTTCCTACTTGAATCCACAAGAATGACAATCTAGGGTTTCTTGATCTAGACCGCAACCTAGGATCAAGTTCTTCCTAAACCACTTGGTTACCACACCAAGATACAATAGAAGAGGGGTTGAGAGTTAATCCAAACACTCAGGGGGTAAGCTCAAAGCTTGATTCATATTTCTAAACTGGAATGATTGAAAAGATTACAAGCCTAGGCTATTTATACTAGACTTGAACCTAGGGTTTCTAACAAACCCTAGCCTTGGCGTGCAAGCCAAGTCTTCTAATCCTAGACGCCTACCTTATACTACTCTCCCTTGGATTAAGACTCCTTATCCTAAGGGGAGTTGGTTACAAACTACTTATCCTAATAGGTTTAGGCTTTCCTAATCGAATATGGATTAGTTACAAAATAAGCCAACCTTATCTAGGATAACAACCAATTGGCGCCTAATACTACTCTACCACACGTCTACCTTATCCTTTCTAGAACATTCTAGAACAATTTAGAATGTTCTAGATTTATCTACTCCTAAAAACACACCAAAAATAATAAAAACTATAAAATAAAAATACATCCAAAAAGAACTCAAATGACGATTTTGGCCTTCATGGACGTGACCTTGGGCCTTTCTTGGGCTTGATTGGCGTGTTGTAGTAGACCCTAGGATGTTTGGACATCCTCTTGCCATAAGGAGCACACAATATGTTTGGGCCTTTGGGCCTCTATGCTCAACTTCTCCTCCATTGCTTGCCTTGTTCCTTGGGAATTGAATTGGGCCTTTAAGAATGTATTTGGCGTGGGCCAAAATACATCACCCAGCCCTAGGCTATCTGAAGCAGCCCACTTCATGTCCTCGCATAGGTAAACTTTTACACCCCGTAATACAGTTCCCTATCTCATCGATTCAAAGTATGTTAATGAGTCATAGACTCAAACCTCTTGAACATTACAGTTCTTGAGCATCATCTTGTCCTTGGGATGATTTATCTTGAAAATTTGATGCTCCCATTGTCATTCAACTTCGTCGACCATTGAACTCAGGCTTAACTAAGAGTGTTAAGCGTGAGTTGGAGCTTCGTTGATGGTAATATTTTAGTGGGCTCTACTCCCATCCCCTTTGATGATTTAATCACCAAATCCTTGTTCAATCCTAAAGTGAAAGGATCGGCCAAATTCTCACTTGTCTTGACATAATTTACCGCCACAACTCCATCCTTGATGAGTTGATGAACATAAGCGTGTAACCCAATGTGCCTTGACTTGCCATTGTAGACACAGTTATAAACACTTGCAATTGTGGCATTGTTATCACAATAGAGTGTTGTTAGAGGCATAGGCTTCTTCCATAGAGGAATTTCCAACAACAAGTTTCGTAGCCATTCCACCTCCTTACAAGCGGTGGCCAACGCTACGAACTCGGAAGCCATGGTGGAGTCCGAAATACATGCTTTCTTCTTAGAACCCCATGAAACAACACATCCACCAAGTAGAAACACCCAACCGGAAGTTGAGGTGTAATCATCCTTGTCACTTATCCAACTTGCTTCGGAGTATCCTTTTAAAACCGAAGGTTCTCCCTTGAAGCGCAAGCTGTAGTTTTGGGTAAGCTTGAGGTATCCCAAAACTCTTCTTATGGCTCGCCAACGCTCATTGCTTGGGTTGCTAGTATATCTACTAAGCTTTCCCACCGCAAAGGTGATATCCGGCCTAGTACAAGTCATAGCATCCATTAGACTACCTATGACTTTTGCATTTTCCAATTGGGCAATGGGTCTACCATCATTTTTCTTCGGTTTGATGTTTAAATCAAACGGGTTAGTTGCCACATAGGAGCTCTTGTGGAACTTTCCTAAAACCTTTTCCACATAGTGTGATTGTGTTAGACTTATTTCATCATTATTTCTAATGATCTTAATACCAAGTATCACATCCGCCTCTCCCAAGTCCTTCATAGAGAACTTGGCGAATAGAAAACTTTTAGTTTTCTCAATTTGTTTCATGTCGGTCCCAAAAATCAACATGTCATCAACATATAGGCATATTATCACCCCCTTTCCATTCTCAAACTTAGATTAGACACACTTATCCGACTCATTGATCTTAAAACCAAATTCAAGCACTACTTCATCTAACTTGTGATGCCATTACTTTAGGTGCTTGCTTTCCATATACACCTCCTCTTCTAGTTCTCCATTTAGGAATGCCGTTTTGACATCCATTTGATGGATCACTAGCTTATGGATAGTGGCTAAAGCTATAAGTACTCTTATAGTTGCAATCCTAGCCACGGGTGCATAAGTATCAAAGTAATCGATACCATACCTTTGTGTAAAGCCCCTTACTACTAACCAGGCTTTAAACCTTTCTATGGTACCATCTACTTTCTTTTTATGCTTAAAAATCCATTTTAATGTAATTGGTTTACATCCCGATGGTAAATCTACTAAGACCCAAACGTTATTTTCTTTAATGGAGTCTATCTCATCTTGTACTGCTTCCTTCCAAAAGGAAGCATCTTGTGACTCCATGGCCTCCTTGAAAGAATTAGGATCCTCATCTACATTGTAGATATAGGGAGTCTCATACTCAATAGAGTTCATGTTTCCCTCTACCAAATAGACAAAGAAATCTTATCCATAATTCTTGGATTTCTTTATCCTCTTACTCCTCCTTATCTCCTCAACATTTTGTTGAGTTTCTTGAATAGCATCCTTTGGAGCCATGCCATGAATGACATCCTTGGGTCTAGGAATTAAAGAGAACCGAGTCTCATCAAATATTGCATCTATTGACTCTATGACGGTGTTCACCATGTAGTCATTTGGTTCGATGACCATAAACCTATAGGCTTTGCTTTCAAAAGCATAGCCTATAAAGATGCACTCAATTCCTCTTTCACCCAATTTTCTTTTCTTTGGTTCTAGGACCCTTACAATGGCCTGACACCCCCATACCCTAAAATGCTTTAGAGTTGGCTTTCTTTTGTTCCAAATTTTGTATGGGGTTTTAAGGTTCCCTTTTAAAGGTACTCTATTTAATACATAACAAGTCGTTAATAAGGCTTCACCCCAAAATCCTTCACTTAAACCAGAGTAAGATAACATGGAATTAACCATTTCTTTTAGAGTCTTATTTTTCCTTTTGGCCACACCATTTTGTTGAGGTGTGTAAGGTGTTGTTGTCTCGTGCACCACACCACAACCTTGGAAATAATATGGATCATAATATTCACCACCCCTATCGGATCTTAATCTTTTTATTAGGGTCTCACAATGCAACTCACTTTTAGCTTTGTATATTTTAAACTTGTCTAAAGTTTCATCTTTTGAATGCAAAAGAAAGACGTGGAAATACTTAGAGAAGTCATCAATGAAAGCCACATAGTATCTTTTACCTCATATAAAAGGAATGCTATGGAAATCTCCTAAATCACTATGAATTAATTCAAGCAATTTAGAATTTCTCATAATGCTTGGAAAGGAACTTTTATTGATCTTAGTCAACATGCATGTTCTACACTTCTCTATCTCTTCATCCAATGTTGGAATTAACTCAAGATTAGACATGTACTTAAGCTTTTTGTAATTAACATGTCCAAGTCTTAAATGCCAAAGAGAAGAATTTAAACAAGGACCAAGCAAGTAAACAGAAACATTAGTCTTATTGCCACTTGTAGCGTTTAGTTTGAACATATCACCACATGCATAACCTTTACCTACAAAGACCCCTCCCTTAGACAAAACATCATTGTCCCCTTCATACACTTGCTTAAAACCATGCTTACTTAGAAGGAAACTCGAAACAAGATTCTTACATATTTTCGGAGCCAAGTACACTGTACACATCATTCAATAGAAGTGTCTTTCCGGAAGTAAACACAAGTTCAACTTGTCCTATCCCTTCAACCTTGACCAGGGAGTTGTTTCCTATAAAGAGATTCCTCCCCTCTTCGGCGGGTTGGATAGTTTTGAAGAGAGAACGCTCAATGCACACGTGCCTTGTCGCACCCGAATCAACCCACCAAATATCGTCGCTAGAAAACAACATTAATTTGGTCTTTTTTTCATGGCTACGAAGGGTCAATTGGAATCCTTCTTACCACCATGATTCTTAGTGCCGTTGTTCATAAGCCCGTGCTTTTTCCTCCAAACCAGACATTCCCTCTTGGGGTGACCCGGCGTGCCGCATTCCCAACAAACCATTTTTGGTTTCTTGTTGCTCTTGTTCTCAAATTTATTCTTGTTCTTTGTTCTCTTTGTGTTCTCTTGAACCACATGAACCTTGGAGGGATTCTCCTTGGTGTCATCCTGCATTCTCAATTCCTCCTCAATACGGTGATGGTTAGCTAAACCCTCAAGAGAGATGGGTTCCTTAGAATGCATTAAAGTTCTTTTGGTTTCTTTCCATGAAGGTGGGAGCTTGCCTATAATTGAAGATATAATATAGGCCTCATCTATGCGGATCTTATGTTGAACAAAATTGCTTAATATATGTTGAATTTCATGAAATTGGTCAAGAACTTTTCTACCTTCAACCATTTTAAAATTATTAAATTGGCTAACAAGAAAGTTCTTACTTGTGGAATCCTCCGACATATATTTACCTTCGAGCATCTCCCGAAGCTCCTTGGCGGACACGACATTTTGATAAACGTCGAAGAGAGCATCAGTCCTTCCGTTGAGAATGTGGCCTACACAAATGTAGTTGTCGTTCGCCATCTTGAGTCGATGCCTCGTTTGCTCCGCCGTCTCGTCTTCACCCTCCACCGGAACATCTTGGGTGAGCATATACACCACCTTGAGAGTGGTGAGCATGAAGTAAATCTTCTTTTGTCATCTACGAAAATCGATCCTCTCAAACTTGTCCAACTTTTGGAAGTTGTTGGTCATGTCTTTCAACGAGTGAGACATCGTTGATAAGTCTTAAGATTGTTGGGAAAAACAATGAGATGGAACAAAGAAACCACGGAAGATGGGGATCACTTGGGTGGCTAGGAGTCTACGGATTACCCGACTCGCCTTAAGACTTATTCACTAGACCGTGAAAAGAATAAAGTTAAAACCTATTTTCTTGTAAGCAAAGTTACAAGATTTCTCAATGAACTCTCAAAGAGTTACTGCATTCAACACCTTAAAAGAATGTGTTGAAAGCTCTCTAGAAATGAAAGGAAGATGATTGAGGGTGTGGATGAATGTGCAATTCATCCACCTTTTATAGTGATCTTTTGAAGCCAAAAGAGAGTCAAACTTACCAATTACATAGAGCATAATCCAAAGGATTGGTTTGAATAACATTGATGAGAAATCATGACTGATTTCTCAGTAAAATGTTATCCAAAACATGTTCAATATCAATTGACCACGAGGCATAAATCAAGGGATTACAAAATCAATCCCGACTGTGCTCAACACGATCCGTGTTAGATCAACACGGTCCGTGTTGAAGCCAACACGACCCGTGTTGGATCAGCACGATCCCTGTTGATCCTGTGCACACTTTCTGTGCTCTCTGGGCTCCAACACGAGTCATGTCATACTGAGCACGATCCGTGTTGAGCCCCTTTTCTTTGTTAAGCTTATATTCGACCTCTCCATCGATTCTATGCTTATAACTTATACTTTTATGCCTCTTAACTCTTGAAATACTTTAACAGATTAAGTCCCATATTGATGGAGATCATCCCGGCTCTCCCAATAAGAAGGTCCAATTCATACACATTGAAGTGGAGAAGTCCTTAGAAGAACAATGCGTTGGGGCATAATGCCAGCCCATGTATTGTGCTCCATATCTCAAGATCACGTCCAAGCAAGTTAAAGGGAGCCCAAGTCACGTGAAAGAGACGTCCATAGAAGTTATGGTAGTATTTGTATTTTCCTTATTAGTAGCTAAGTTTGTTAGAAGGCATAATGCCAAGTTAATCTAGTTAGTTAGGCATCAAGTTAGAAGAGTTTAGAAGAGTATAGAAGGGGAGAATCCTAGTAGGATTCAATCTCAGTCTTGGACGCCAATTTTGGCTAATCCTAGCAGGATTAGGAAAGCCAAAGGGAATCTTAGAAGGATTCATCCTTAGGCTGCTTAGGCGCCAATCTTAGTAGTCCTAGAAGAATTAGGTTTTAGTCTAGTATAAATTGGGAAGCTTGTAACGTCTAAAGACACAGTTTATGCAATGAATACAAACGAGCTTTTGCTTATCCTGAGAGTTTTCTATAATCCTCTTTCCTTTTTTACTATTGTATCTTGAATTGGCTATTCAAGTGTGAGGTAGAACTTGTCTCCTATACTTAAAAGGTGTTTCTGTAACTAAGTAGAAGAGCAAGAAGCGCTAGGGATTCAACTTATGGTGATTCTGTATCAAGTTCGATTCTCTTGATATATCTAAATTATCTATCTTGTTGAGCTATTCCTATAGCAACCATGGGCTTTACGTAACCCTACCTAACCCCTAGATTGGTTGCACGTCACTCTTGATGTGTAATTGATTCTCAACCCTAGCTTTGCATCAATTATACATCAAAATTGGTATCGGAGCTTAGGTTTCTTCTCAGTGCAACGGCCTAAACACATTACCGTTATCATGGCCAGTGGTAGCAGCAACAACATCAACACTCCTAATGAGCAACTATTGAAGGAGAAGGAAGACTTGGAGAAGAAGGTGGAGTTGATATCCGCCCAATTAAAGCGTTTCATGCATCTACAACAAAAGGAGCTTAGAGATACAGAAGAAGAGGAGAGTGAAGAAGTAGAAGCCATGAGCCCTCGTAGAAGGTTTCGTCAACCACGACGTGAACCAAGGGATGAGAGACTTGATTTCAAAATTGATAAATCCCATAATTTGAAGGTAATCTTGACCCTGAAGTTTTCCTTGATTGGATTCAAACTGTGGAGAGAGTCTTTGATATGAAAGACGTCCCTGATGATAAGAAGGTCAAGTATATTGCCCTTAAACTTAAGAAGCATGCTAGTATTTGGTGGACTAACTTACAGAAGAAGAGACATCATGTTGGGAAAGAAAAGATTAGAACTTGGGAGAAGGTGAAGAAGAAACTTCACTCTAAGTTTCTTCCTGTGAGCTATTTCAAGGACAATTATTTCAAGCTTCAACAACTCGTCCAAGGAGGTAGAAGTGTTGAAGAGTACACCAAAGAATTTGAGTACTTGCTGTGGAGATGTGATCTAAAGGAGGATGAACCACAAACCCTTGTTAGGTACTTAGCTGGATTGGACGAAAGGATAAGGTATGTTGTGGAACTTCAACTATATACTACAATTGATGAATTGAGTACTTTGGCTCATAAGGTTGAACAACAACGTAGTAGAAGGGGAAAGGAGATGTCGAACAAACCCTCTACAAACCAAAGAACCCCATACTCACCCCGTCCACACACTCCACAAAAGAATACTGTTCCACCCAAAGTACCATCCACAAAAACTCCATAAAATAGCCAACCCCAAACACGTCAAAAACCTGTATCCACGCCCATAGATAAGAGGAGATGCTTTAGGTGCCAAGGACTTGGCCATATAGCATCCGAATGCCCCAACAAGAGAGTAGTCACCCTCATGGAGTGCCAACCCAGCTGAGACAGAGCAACAAGGCGCAGCCAGCGTTTTGAAAACGCAGCCAACGCCTTGTCCAGAAACTTCAAAAGTCGAGCAAAACCAAAACGCTACCGGTGCTTTTCGGGCGCTGCCTGCGCCAAGACACGGAGGAATCCTACTTTTGAACTAAATACATCCAGCGTTTCCAAAACGTAGCCAGCGTTTTGTGCCCTAATTTGGCCCTATAAAAGGGATTCATATCCGCCGTTTTGGGACACAGAGAGTTTGGGATAGAGTCGAAGGTTTTTATCGGAGATTAGAGTAGTTTTAGACTTGTTTTTAGCATAGCTTTTTAGGGTAGATTTCAGATACTTTCTTTCCAGTTAATTCACAAACAATGTTATTAGATTTAGATTGTTGCTTGTGATCGAAGAACACGAAAGAGATCGATTCGGGTGACACGAAGAGATCGATTCCGCTAATTTGAACACGGTTATTTCTATTTTACTTTTATGCTTTCTTGTTCTTGTTTAGATTTTGCGATGTTTACTTTCAATAATTTGAGTAGCTAATTTCCTTTGTTTGGGGGATAAACTCGATGTCTATTAATTGAATTTGAATACAGTCTCGATGTTAGGTTATCCTTTTAATCGTTTAATTTGCGTGTATTGTATGTCATGGTAATTTGGCAACAGAACGATAGTTGGAGTCTTTACCTGGTTTTAGATTCTCGACAACAGAACGACGGTTTGAGTCTTGAATTGGAAGGCGTAGATTGAATAGGTTTAGTAAATTGTTAGACATAATGATTCTTGCCTAGGGTCAATTTATAATCAGTTCTTTATCTTTGATTGGATTAAATAGTTAGAAATAATGTTTAGTTTAATCACTGTAACTCACCTCGGATCGAAAGATCGATGTGATAAGGCCTAGAAAGATTATAGACCCCGAATTATCTTGTTACCTGCACCGGGATTGTTGATAGTTTGATTGATTGACTAGAGTGGACTCCCCTGAACGCTTTTAATTAATTGGTCAAACCCTAAAAATTCCTGCTTTCTTAGTTTAGTTTTAGAAAACCTTACCAAAACCCTTGGATCGACCTAGCATTCTTTGTAGCGAACTAGTTCAGTGCATGGTTGAACGCAAATCCCTGAGAGAGGATAATATTTTATTACTACACAGACCCGTACACTTGCGGTACACAGACACTTATACGTTTTAGGTCTGTCATCGTCATTGAAGAATATATGGTGCATCCTACAATCAAAGAAAGGGAAGAGAGGAAGGACAATTCAATTACGAGGAAAACTTAAAGGTTAGTATTTTAATACATCCGTTCAGTGTACCCTAAAATTCATGGATAGTTAATCAACCTTTTAAATCAACCAGTTATAAGAATATGGCAAAGATGAGTCCGTGAAGTGATTATATTAGAATCAGAATAACAAATAGCCTTGATTTTATTTACATAATGATGATAAAGTTGGAGATTTTAGGGAACCCGAGGTCAATTATGAAAGAAATAAGGAAAGTGTGTACACAATTATAATAATAATAATAAAAAAATGATGATGATGATCCGCCAGAGACATAAGTAAATTGCGAAGAGGTAATGTGGCAACAACAAACTAGGGCTTGAGAATTTAACTCTATGATGATGATGATGACTGTATGGTGGTCATGATAATGATGGTACAGTGGAGATTTAATTTAGTCAAATTGGATGTTTTGTTTTATGATAGAAATCTGTGAGTTTAAGGAAGAGGCAAGGACACTAACGGCAATAGTGTAGTCTAGGACCCATGGTAGTTTTAATTACAATTTTAATCATTCCATGGATTCTCTCAGTTGCTTCAGAAATTAATTGAGGTCGAATTACGGTAGATTAATTAGTATCATCCAAAACCCCAATTTGCAATTATTTTTGAGAAAGGTTATTGTGTGCCATTAGCCAAATTCCATGGATCCTCTGTACAGTCGTCGTCCTTCGTAGCTTGTCGGCCCGTCATAGTTATCAAGAATTAGGTCTATGGTCTACTACTCAAGTGTAATTATAATTGTACGTTGTTGATATTTTTCTAGCCAATGGTAAATTAGTACGAGTTTATACTAATATGGAATCCTTATATGAACTATAGGTATTTTCTTAGATGACGGAGCTTGTCATATTAGGTTGTGTTCCAAGTAAGTGGTGTGATACTCTTTTAGTATTCCTTTCTATCCAAAATATTATTTTGTAAAGTCTTTTTCGTAAAGTGATTTTATTAAATCAGGTTGACATGCTATTGTTTCAGTATATTATATTTGGTTATTTTTATGTCTAAAAGATTTGATCAACTCCGTAATGATTTATATGTTTATAAAGTGAACCTTTCGACGTCAATCTATAAGTTAAGTTCGTATTTTGACATATACTTAATATTCAAATATTCGAACTTTTGGTAATAACTTTTGGACGTCAATAATATCAACTTTAGGGGTATTGGAGACTAATAATACAAACTATTTTCTTTAACACTAGCAGTACCAACTATCGACCTATTTTCCTCCAACAGTACACCGGCGAGTTGTTATGGTTTTAACTCATCGAAAAGATGACGTCACTCTATAATGTGTGACATGGAAGGCATGTTAGTGTCCATGTCAACGTTTTCTACCCAAGCACCATGATAAATCAATATTTTATAGTAATTATTGGGGCTAAAACATGTGTATTTCGTGCAATTAACGTCCTAAACTCCACAGTTTTACACCGAATTTTGTGATTTCTTCACTTGGTTTTGGAGATCGATATGTTTTGCAGGATTGAATGAAAATCCACTTCAAAGCATGAAGAATTGAAGGAAAAGTGGTGAAGAAGAGAAGAATTGAGAAGAGAAGAATTGAAGGAAGGAAGGAAACCAGCCCAACTGCGCACCCCAACCCAATTTTGGGCGAAGAAGCCAAACGCTGCCAGCGCCCAGGGCAGAAGCTCCCAAAAATCGTCGCATTCTTCAAACGCTTCCAAGGAGGAAACCATCAGTGCCGGCGCCCAACTACGGAAAGTAAAGCGGAGGGGCCAGACGCGGCTAACGTCTCATACAACGCTGCCAGCGTCTGGTGCCCTAGCCAAATATTATAAAAGGGCCATCGCCTTGCCGCAGGAAGGGAGAACTTTTTGTTAAGATTTTACTCACCGTTTCTCAACAGTTTTTCTTAGTTTTAGTTTTTCCACTAGTATTAGTTTAGAGATTTGTTAGAGTGATTGAAGAGGACAAGAAGATCGAATCGGGTGACACGAAGAGATCGACTCCGCTGCCTCGAACACTCGGTTATATCTATTTACATTACGTCTTTTGATTTGAATTCAATTTTTATATTGTTAGTTTCTATTATTACGAGTAGCTAAATCCCTTTGTTTGGGGGATAAAACTTAACGTCTTTTGATTGATTATGAATGCGATCTTGGTGTGACGTTATATTTAATCGTTTAATCTTCGCATTATATATGTCATGGTAATTGGTTGATCACCTTTTGCTTGGTCTAGATTCTTAATATCGGAACGACAGTTTGTTATTTTGAATTGGAAAGACGAAGATTGAATAAGCGTAGAAAACAGTTAGAAATAATTGGTTCACGCTTAGGGTCAAGTTATAATCGGTTCTTATTTGATACGAAGATTGCCACCCATGGTGGTCTTTCTATCGGAGACCAAAAGAACTTATCAAGAATTGATGGAAGTATGGAGAAGACTGAGAGGATATGTTGGAGTTAATGTAGACCCGAGAGGGAGAGCGGGTTGTCTAGCAATGCTGTGGAAGAAAGAAAGTTCGGTGACGGTTGTATCTAGATCGGAGCATCATATTGATGTGGTGATCCAATCGGAGCGAGAAGGCAGTTGGCGTTTTTCAGGGATATACAGTTGGCCAGAAGCGGGGGCTAAGCTGAAAACCTGTGACCTCCTAAAAGATCTCAGCACCCACTCGGATCTCCCATGGCTGATTGGGGGAGATCTCAATGAGATTTGCAACAATTTTGAGAAAAAGGGAGGGGCTCTAAAACAACAAAGCATTTTGGAAAGCTTCTGCAATACCTTAGAGGAGCTAGGGCTGTTCGATATGGGCTATGAAGGATATGACTTTACATGGGGCAATAGGAGAGAAGGGGAAGAGCTAGTAGAGGAACGTTTAGATAGGTATTGTGCTTCTTGGTATTGGATGGCCCTTTTTCCAGATGCAAAAGTCTTTCACATGGACGAGGACGTTTCTGATCACTTACCAATTCTCTTGAAGCTGCATGGTGATAGGAGACGATGGAGGAAAGGGGAAAAACAATTCAGATTCGAGAATATGTGGATTGAGGATAATAGGTGTCGTGAAGAGATCCTAAAAGCGTGGGGAGATGAAGAGCTAGATGACCCTTGGCAGACAGTTGCAGCTAAGACAGATAGATGTATAACCGCCTTGCAGAAATGGAGTAGGGAGAAATATGGGTCAATAAAGGGAGAAATAAAGAAACTGGAGGAGAAAGTAAAAAGAGAAAGAGATTACAATATTCGGACAACAACTCTGAAGGAGATAAGCAATCTAAGGCGAAAAAAGGAAATTTTTTAGGCACAACGGTCGAGAGTCTAGTTCCTTAAACATGGTGACTCAAATACCCGTTGGTTTCAAGCCAGAGAAACAGCACGACGAGCAACAAATACGATGAATAGACTGGAAAGAAATGACGGCACATTGGCAGAGTCAGAGGAAGAATTGGAGCAGATAATATTGGAGTATTTTTCAAACCTCTTCGCCACGGAAGGCTCTCGTCGAACTGAAGAAATCCTTGAATGTGTTGAGAGTAGGGTCTCAGAGGACATCAATTTGGAGTTAAATAAGCCTTACACCCAAGAAGAGATTTATACAGCGTTGATGGATATGAATCCCAATAAAGCTCCGGGTCCGGACGACCTGAATCCCCCTCTTCTATCAGCGACACTGGGACATTGTAGGAAGAGATGTGACAAAGTTGGTCACCCATATTTTACATGGAGGAGACATCCCAGAGGGTATGAACCACACTAATGTGGTATTAATTCCAAAAATATCAAATCCATGCTCAATGGCGAACTTCCACCCGATTAGTCTTTGTAACGTGTTGTACAAGATAATCACAAAGGCTATTTCAAGAAGGCTCAAAGCAACATTACCGAGGTTTATCTCAGAGGCACAAAGCGCTTTCACGCCAGGAAGATTAATTACAGATAACATCTTAATTGCATATGAGATATTCCACTCAATGCATACAAGAAGAGGAAGGAAAGGCACAATGGCAATCAAGTTAGATATGGCGAAGGCATATGACCGGGTCGAATGGCCGTTCCTGAGGAGTATTATGGTGAAAATGGGTTTCAAGGAGAGTTGGGTGAGTATGGTAATGAAGTGCGTGGAATCGGCGACGTTCTCCTTCATGTTAAATGGCCAACCAAAAGGAAAGCTAACTCCCAGCAGGGGTTTGAGACAAGGGGATCCCATATCTCCATATCTTTTTCTCTTTGTGACGGAATGATTAACTGCGTTGTTGAAGAAGGCGGAACAGGAAGGGAAGCTCCATGGCCATAAGGTTTGTCGAAATGCACCAAGTATTTCACACCTTTTATTTGCCGACGATTCCATTTTCTTTTGTCGTGCTACTGGGGAGCAGGCTGCCACGATTCAGAGTATACTAAAATTATATGAAGGCAAGTGGCCAAAAGGTGAACTTCCAAAAATCAACTGTTACTTTCAACAAAGGTATTGAAGGTCAAAGACGACAGGAAATTTCCACCCAGCTGGACATCAGAGAAGTCTTAGCGCAAGACAAATACTTGGGCTTACTGATGCACATCGGAGGCTCAAAAAACAAAGCCTTTGCATCAATAAAAGACAGAATTGCAAAACGACTGACTGGATGGCTTGATAGATTCGTTTCGTGGGTTGGAAGAGAGATGCTGATAAAGGCTGTGGCCCAAGCAATCCCCACCTACGCAATGAGCATTTTCAAGTTCCCCAGAGAGTTTTGTAATTCAATCCAATCTATCATCTGTCATTTCTGGTGGGGACAGAGTATAGAAAGAGGGAAAATTCATTGGGTTAGCCAAGCGCAGCTGTGCAAAAAGGAGGATGGTGGAATCGGATTCAGAGACATTGAAGCTTTTAATGATGCTCTTCTAGCTAAGCAAATTTGGAGGTTGACAAATGATGATCATTCACTGGTCTCAAGGGTGCTCAAGGCTAGGTACTTCCCGAATTGTAGTGTTTTAGAAGCGGACTTAGAGAGGCAGCCGAGTTTTACGTGGAGAAGTTTGTGGGGGGGCCCGGAAGATCATTGAAGCAGGGTCTAAATGGTTAGTGGGAGACGGTGGTAAGGCGAAGATGTGGAAACATAGGTGGATCCTGAGACCATACTCCTTCAAGCCTATCACTAGATGGAGGGAAGAATTGGGGGAGGAGGAGATGAAAGTTGAAGAACTCATAGACAAACAGGCTGGGAAGTGGAAGGAGACTCGAGTGAAGCAGATTTTTTGGCCTTGTGATGTGGAAAAATTCTAGAAATTCCCCTTTGTTCTTCTTGGCCAAATGATAAACTGATATGGCACTTTGAAGCAAATGGCAACTTCATAGTAAGATCGGCCTATCACCTGATATGTTCTCAGAAGCAAGAAAATTGTGCTTCGGCAAGTCGCAAAACAGATTGTGCCTTTTGGAAATACTTATGGAACTAGAGTGTGCCACCACGAATCAAAGTGCAAACATGGAGAGTGGCTAGAGGTGCACTACCAACTAAACAGAATCTGAACCGCAGAATTCCAACCATTGGGATGAGATGCGACATATGTGGAGGAGTGGATGAAACTGATAGCCATGCACTCACAAGTTGCCCCCTTGCTGCTGAGATATGGACGACCAGCCCTTTTAGTGAAGAAATTTGGGGCTTCAAAGTGCCTACCATGAAAGAGTACCTCATACATGCCATGGATGTGTTGAAAGAAGAAGAAGTAGGAGAGAGTTTATGGCAGTTCTATGGGAGGTATGGAATGCAAGAAACCGTTTTATCCATGGTTCAAAGGTGGGTTATCTTCCAAACCTTGCAAAGAGGGCAATCAATTTCGCCAGGAGCTTTCGGGAGTTGAAAGAAAACGACACTAGGACAACCCAGATTACTGAAAGTATCTGGAAACCTCCTGAGGCGGGAGTATTAAAACTGAATTTTGATGCTGGAAGAATAGGAGAAGAAGGGAAAGGATAGAGTTTCGTTTTGAGGGATTATATGGGAAATGTAATGTTATGTGGAGCTAAACAAGATTCTGGCTTCTATGGTGCAGAGATAGAAGAAGGCTTGGCATGTCAATTCGTAATCCAGCAAGTTATCGCAAAAGGCTATGGGAGGATATTGGTTGAAGGTGACAATAGCACAGTGATTAGCAATCTCAGCAAGAAGTCCTTTGCAAACTCATTTATAGATTTTGTTTTAGCAGATGTTTTAGAAATATGTAAACAGTTGGAGTTTTGTTCTTGGAACCATATTAGAAGAGAGGGTAACACTGTAGCATATGCACTTGCACACCTGCAGCCTGCTATAGGGGGCGAGAGGTTGTGGGAAATGGATTGGCCAGAAATTGTCAATGGTCTGGGTAATCAGGATATGTGTGTTTTCTTAAACTCTACTTTAATATAAGTCTTTTATGTTTTCCTCAAAAAAAAAAGATTATTGTGATAGGCTGTAGAAAGATTATAAACCTCGAATTCCTGTCACTACTTCACAACGGGATTGCTAATTAATTGGTTGATTGACTAGAGTCGACTCCCCAAAACTCCCTTAACTATTTGGTAAAACCCTAAAAATTATCGCTTTCTTAGTTTATAGTTTTAACTCACTATTTCACACAACTATTCAGTCGACCTAGCATCCTTTGAAGTGAACTAGTTTAGTGCGTAGTTGACACAAGTCTCTAAGAGATGACCTTGATGTACTACACTGACCCGTACACTTGTGGAGTACGTATTAAGTTTTTGGCGCCGTTGCCAGGGATTTGTTTCCCCAGCTGTCATTAAACGAAAGCACTCTGGTTGACTAGGTTATTTATTTTCTTTATTTTCTTTATTATCACTTTTAAATACGTTTGACATTCTTGTTTTTGTCCTTTTTCAGGTTTATGCAAAAAGACTTCTCTTTCGAATTCGACCCCGAGATCGAACGCACCCTGCAAGAGAGAAGGAAAAAGCAAAGACTGGAGAAAGAACAACAAGAAAAGCAAGAAGAGGAGCAAGCTATACACGAAGAAGAGATGGTCGAACAACAGCGAACATTAGGATAATATGTGACACACAACGTCACTAACCCCCAATCCGCCATCGCAGTCCCCGTTGTTGCAACAAATGACTTCGAACTGCGACATTCGCTGATCAACTTGGTGTCCAAGGCACCATTCCATGGGCTTCAGAATGAGGATCAAAATCGCTATCTACGCCTTTTCCGCCAAGCCTACAACATGTTCAAAGCAAACAACGTTTCGGAAGACGCAATCAAATTGAGGCTCTTCCCATTCTCTCTAGAAGGCAAAGCATGGGAGTGGCTCGACTCGCTCCCACCCAACTCAATCACAACGTTCAATGACCTCGCCAGCATGTTCTTGGCAAAGAACTTTCCTCCTAGCAAGCTGACTAGCTTAAGGAATCAGATATCAACGTTTACTCAAGAACCTGATTAATCACTTTACGAAGCTTGGGAAAGGTTCAAGGACCTCCTCCGTCAATGTCCTCAACACGGATTCGTACCATGGGTTCCAATCCAGTCATTCTTCAATGGAGTGAACGACTCAGCTAGAGGAAGCATCCTTTCAGCAGTTGGAGGCGATCTCATAAACAAAACTGTGCCTCAACTTACACATATGATCGAGCAATTGGCGAACAACTCGTACCAATTGTCTAAACCCCGCCATAGAGTGAGAGGTAAGCTAAATGTTGATGATGTTTCATTATTATCTTCTAAGCTTGATACTCTAACGCAAAAAATGGACCGTTGGAATTTGCATGCGAACCCTCCTCCACCACGCACCTCTTGTCAATCGACCGAACATGTCACCTTAATCTATCTCATAGGAGCAGTCAGTGATGACCAAACTCATCAAGTCAACTATGTTGGCAACCAAAGGCAAAACTATAACCTGAATTCTAACACTTACCACCTAAAATTAAGGAACCACCCGAATTTCTCTTACAGGAATAATAACCCCACTGGTCCTCTTCAAGGACAAGGGCAAAATTATGCACCCCCAGAATTTCAGAGACCTCCACCGCAAGGGCCTCCTAAAAAATCGAACCTAGAAATCATGATGGAGAGCCTTGTAGCAGGCCAACAAAAACAGGACGGGGTAATAAAAGATCTAACGAAAAAGGTAGAAGCCCTTGCGACCCACAAAAAGATTTTAGAAAACCAAATCGCTAATGCGATAGACTGCGAGGTACACAACCCTGGATATGATGCCCCTGAAAAGTCTAAAACACCATGAGTAGTTAAGGTACACATCAATCCCGACCAAAACGAGGAGACCAAAGCGCCCTTGGTAATGCCTAAAAGGGAAGACCCAGGGAGTTTCAAAATCCCTTGTCATTTAGATAGTGTGTCAACCGAATATGTGTTATATGACACGGGTTCTGGGGTGAATATCTTTCCAAAGTCCCTCCTAACGAGCTAAATCATAGGGAGTTAAAAGTGACTAGCACAACTCTTCACTTAGCTGATAAGACCTTTAGGCAACCCCTGGGAGTCTTAAATAACGTCCCTCTTAAGATAAGAGGACATCATGTCCCTGTCAACTTTATGGTTCTAGATACTGGAGAGGAATCCTCTACACAGATTATTCTAGGCAGGCCCTTCCTCGCGACTGTGAACTGCAGGACGAACATGAAGGAAAGGTTGATGGTCGTCGAGCTAGGAGAGTCGATGAAAGAATATAAGGTGCAAACAGACAAGAATATTTCAGTTCGAACATTAAACAAGATTCGAGACGTTGGTGGCCCCATTCTACAATCAACCCAAAGATGGCTCAAGACCCCGATGACTAGGGGTCAGTACCATCAAGTTAATGACATTAAACAAAGCACCTCGGGGAGGGTACATCACTCTTCTATTTTCTATTCCTCCCCATTCGATTTTTATTTCTTTTTATTATTCTTTTTAGTAATTTTTAATTTTTGTTTGTGTTACTTCACTAACTTTTCTTTTATTATGCAGAGAAAAAGAAGAAAAAGTTATGTTGATATAATGCACTTTTGTGTTTTTATTTCTAACCCGATAATTGTAGAGCAAGTGTGATGCATATAGGAACCCACAACGCGTTGAAAAGTAGAGGTAATAAGAGGAAAAAGGCGAGAATCAAGCGAAAGATTGTGCGAAAAGGTCAAGTGAGAAAGCGCTGCCAACACCCCACAACCGTTGGCAGCGTATGTTCCAGAGACTTTAGGTAAGGCAATTTCCCCAAACGTTGGCAACGTCTCCCTAGACTCTGGCCACATTTCCTGAAAATACTCATAATTTTTGCTTGCCTTTAGACATAAGTCGCCCCCCGGTCGTTTTTTGTTATTCTTTCAAAAACTTTCGAACCTTCAAAATATCTCACCCTTCCTCTCCCTCTCCCGACGCTGCCTCCCTTCCCCAAGTACTCCCTCCTCCTCCCTTGCCTCTACTTGTCGCCGCCGCCGACAGACCACCACCACCATCATCTTTTTCTTTCTCTCCTCCTCCCTTTCACTCACACTCTCACTCCTTCACCTTCAAGTTTCATTAGAATCTTTCTTTTCACAAGTTCAAGAAGGTAAAATTCTTCAATCTCCCTATTGTTCTTCAACAATTACTAGTATTTGTGGTATATTTTTTGTTAAATTCGTGAATTATTTAGTTAGTTTGTTGAATTTATTGGATATGCCATGTTCTTGCTCAAGATTACAAGTTATCTTGCTTGGGTTTGTTCTTGATGCTAGTTCTTGATCAGGGCATGATAAATTTGGTTGAATTTGTTCCTTGGTTGTTTAAAGATTGGGTTTTTATTGTGTTGGGAGTGTTATGGGAGTAATGTGATGGTAATTTGGTAGAAATTTTTGGATTGATTGTGTTGATGCTAACCTAGAGGTGTCATGCTCTGTTTTTGGAATTTTGATGGGGTTAGATTGGTTGAAGCACATTTTGTATCAGTTTAATTATGTTTTAGGTTAAATTATCAACGATGAGAAGTCTCCATAGTCTCAAGAGGATTTTCTAATGATGATAGATATAGCTTTAAAGACCTGTTTTGATTTACCGAAAGTCAGTATTTTGCTAAGTGTTTGGGTATTTCGCCGGTGATTCTACGAAGTAAAACTGGGCAATTTGGATTTTTGATGGATGCGATCGCAAAAGGATTACAGAGGTCGCGAGCTTCCTTGTTATCCTTAACGGGCATGTTAGCTTTGATTAATGCAGTGATATCAACTTTACATCAACACATTTTCGATGTTTACTAAATACTTCAATAGGAAGTGGAGAAAATCAATGCATTGATGATTCATTTGTTTTTGGTGGAATTCAAAAGGGAAGAATTTGGTGCATCGGGTTAAATGGGAGAAATTGTTTCAGTTAAAAGGAATGGGAGGGTAGGGAATCAAAGAGGTTCGTAGCTTTAATCATGCCCTTCTATTAAGACAGAGTTGAGAATGTTAAAGAATGAAAAATCTTTACTGGCACAAGTTTGGAAAGCTAGTATAAAGTGGACTCTCTTTTGCTTTTTCCGTTAGATTATAAAGTTTCATTCTTTGCGTCTTTACGCTTGGCGAAGTTTGTGTAATGTAAATAGAATTGTAAGTGACAAAGTCAAATGGAAAATTGATAATGGGAGATCTGTGTTGATTGGTGACCCGGGATGGTTAGATGGAGGGGAACTTGTTATAAATCCTGGAGTTGATCCATATATTCTTAGTAAGAGTGTGGCAGACTTGGTAATTGGTGAGGTTGGATCGAGAAGATAAAATAGCTCCTACATAGTTGATTTTTCTAAAGAAACAACACATAGTATTCTAACACTACATGTGCCAGCAGAGGAGGCGAATGAATCTTTATGTTGGGGAGAACAACAATCAGGAAATTATTCAGTAAAACTAGGATATCGAGTGATTGGTGTTCAATTAGGTCTCTTTTAAGATAATTTATCAGATGATCAAACATATATTTGGAGATGGTTTTGGCATGCTGATATTCCCCCTAAATGGAAAATGTTTATATGAAAATGTGCAACTGACGGTCTTCCGATTGGAGCAAATAGACGGGTAAGAGGATTTGACGATGAGAATCTTTGTTGGAGAGATGACCATCTAGAAACAATGTCTCACTTATTTAGAGATTGTGATATAACTCGACACTTTTGGAAAGCTACAAGATGTGGGCACGGATTTGGCATGGAGGAAGTGATTGGAGGATTAGTTAAAATACTTGATGAATTGAATACAGACAAGAATGGGGAACCTAGATTATTAGATTTTATGGCGCTGCTATGCAATTTATGGAAGGTTAGAAATATGGCAAAAATTGAGAAAAGTGACCTTAACTTAAGAGTATTAGAAAATACTCTTACATTAGCAATAACCCAAGGTCATTTGTGGAAGACTCGGTCTAAACGAAAGGGAAGACTATATATGAATAAGAGGACTTTTGAGGAATTGATATATAATTTTGAAAACATGAATGTTGGCAAGGGGGTGTATATTGTTAATGGGCCTTGGCACTCTACTACTCAAAAGGCAGCTGCATCCTAGATGCGACATATTCAGAGTTGGCTAAAACATTTGTGAGAGACTAGAGTAATTGTTGGACCGTTTGTTATCCATTAGTATGTAATATTAACAAATGACTAAAGTTGTTTGTTGGTTACAAGGTTAGGAAAGTAAATAGAGAATAGATAAAAGAATCTCATAAATTAGTTAGTTAGATATAAAAATAGGCAATGGTAATGTATTAATAATTTTGTATCAATAATTGTGTATCTCAATAAAATGACATTTTTGAAAAAAAGGGAAATTGGATTTAAATAATCTGAACTTTGGGTCATAGTAGACTTAATAATCTGAACTTTAGATTTGTTTCCGAATAATCTGATCTTTGGCACCCTTGGATTCTAGTAGCACGCCAACGAGTTAAGTGAATAATAATTCGGTGGCGTGCTGATGTAGTGGCAGAGGAGGTGTGTTGGCAATTTTAACTTGTCGTAGTCAGTTAAAACTTATCAACCTCACATTTCCCATTTTTTCCTCTTCTCCAACCCCTTTCTCTGTCTCCTCCCTCTCCTCTTCTTTCGGTTTCCCATGGCTGGCTTCTTCTTCATGCCCTTCTCTTTGTTCTTCTTCCTCCTCCCCCCTTTAAAATTCTCCCCTCTTGATCCATCTCCAGAGAATCCATCTCAAAGTCCAACTCCAAATCCGTCCTTCTCCCACCATGAATTGAAGATGTGAGGAAGAGTATTGAAGAATATGTGATGGAAATCAGCCCACCCTTGTTCCCCTAGGCCCAATCAAGAAGGTCCAATTAAAGGTCCATCATACTCATAGGGTCCTTCATCAAAGGACTGCAACTTATAAAGGGCCAACAGGGCATATTTGGTTCAACTACATCAAATGGGCCAACGAAGAAAGGTACAAAGTTGAACTACGAAGGCCCATTCATATGGTGTGCTTCATATTTCAAGAGGATTTCCAAACATCCTAGATGGGCCAAGGCCACACGCCAAGCCCAGGGAAGTTAGGCCTAGGTCACGCCAAGCCCAAAACACCAAGGTTACACGTCCAAGTCAAGTTTACAAGCCCAATTTTATGATCTTGATTTTTGGATGTAATTTAATTATTTTCAGCTTAATTAGTTTTTTGGTGTGTTTATTTCAATTGGGCTAGAATAGTCATGTGATTTAATTCCTAGTTAGGAATTGGCTAATTTTGTAACTAATCCAATCCGGATTAGGAAAGCCAAGATAATTAGGATAAGGTTTGTTACAACCAACTCCCCCTAGGATAAGGAATCCTAATCCAAGGAGGAGTAGAATGTATTAGGCATCTAGTAGTAGAACTCCTTGGCTTGCACGCCAAGTTAGAGAGTTCTAGTCCCTTTAGGACTCTCATAGTATAAATAGGGATGTAGCCTCTCAAGGCAAACAATCAATTCAGAAATATGAAACCCCTTAAGCTTTTAGCTTTCCCTTGAGCGTTTGGATAAACTCTTACCCTTTCTTCTATTGTATCTTGGTTTGGCACCCAAGTGGTTAGGAAGAGCTTGACCCTAGATTGCGGTCTAGGTCAATTAGCCCTAGGTTGTCCTTTTTGTGGATTCAATTAGGAAACCTAGATCTATCCGTTCTTACCTTTCTATTAATATAGTTAAGGTAATTATCCTGTGAGCTTTCTGTCAATACAGTTAAGTCACATTAATCCTATACCCTACCCCTTCATCCCCAACGCCACCTCCTATCACCCTCACCCCCCTCAAACGACTCCCACCTCCTCAAATACACTCCACCTCCTTTCTTTTCTCTCTCCATAACAACCTTCTCTCTCCTCCAACAACCTAACAACCTCACACTCTCTCTCCAACCAAACGCCATCCTCTCCCTCTCTCACCCCCATCCAAACGTCAACCTCTCCCTCACTCACCTCCCTTGATTCACGTCATCCCCCTTCAAACCCCCCCATCCAAGAATCATCCATCTCCCCTCTTTCCCATTCAAGATTCATCCCCACTTGAATCTTGAAACCACAAAAGCCCTCGCGGCAAAAATAACCCTCCATTAAACCCTAATTCACGAGAGCCTCCCCCTTTCTTTCTCCCTAATCTCGTGAACCATCCCATCCTCATTGTTTGGTTACACGTGTTTCATGTATTATTGGAATCAAGAACCTTTCTTGACCCGGTAATACATCAAAAGTGGTATCAGAGCTCTAGGTTAAGGTTGAGTGTAAACCAAACACGTAACCTTCTAATCCAAAAGCCTAAGCTGCCAATCCACAGGTTTAACCTGTAATCCAAACACGTAACCTTCAAACCTTCAGTACCAACCTGCAACCCAAAACTCCACAAACAGCCTAAACACATTACCCTCCCTTACCCAACGTCAACTGGACGTTCCAAACCCCTTCCATGGCATCTGACAGCAACAGTCACGAAGATGGAAATCCTACGGAGCAATGGAAACAAGAAAAGGCAGTACTGGAAGCACGAATCACTTATCTCTCTGATCAACTAAAGCAATACATGGACCTGCAATTCAGGACACTACGAGGGCAAGAAGAAGAAGAAGCCGTCCCCAGCAGCCCCAGCGAAACTGAGCAATCTACTAGCTCAAGCAGGAGGTCACGTCGCCCTAGACCCCCTCCAAGGGAAGAAAGACTCGACTTCAAAGTTGACATCCCTGAATTCGACGGTAATCTTGATCCTGAAATCTTCCTCGATTGGATCCAAACTGTCGAAGGAATCTTTGATTTGAAAGATGTCGCTAATGACAAGAAGGTTAAGTATATTGCTTTAAAACTTCGAAAGCATGCTAGTATATGGTGGACTAATTTATAGAAAAAGAGACAGCATGCCGGGAAAGAAAAGATCCGTACTTGGGAAAAGATGAGAAAGAAACTTCATTCAAAGTTTCTACCTGCAAGCTACTTCAAAGACAACTACTTCCGTCTACAACAACTATCCCAGGGATCTAAATCTGTTGAAGAATATACTAAGGAGTTCGAACACCTACTCTGGAGGTGTAACCTGAAAGAAGATGAACCTCAAACTCTTGTGAGGTATCTTGCTGTCTTGAACAAAAACATAAGGTATGTGGTGGAACTTCAACCTTATGAAACTCTTGATGAATTGAGTACTTTGGCTAACAAAGTGGAACAGCAAAAGAAAAGAAGAGGCAAAGAGGCGCCAACCAGAAACCCTAGCTCTCAAAGGGTCAACTACTCGCCTCAAACATACACTCCACAAAAAAGCCAAACCCACTCCTATCCGTCCGCCACAAAACGCCACTCCTACCCCTCAGCGCTAGATTCGTCCCGGCTCACGGACAAAAAGAGGTGTTTTAGGTGTCAAGGGCTCGGTCATATTGCTTCAGAGTGTCCAAACAAGAGGGCAATCACATTGTTAGAATTTCAGAATGCTCTGTTTGAACCCGAACCGACGGATGTCGAGGAGGAAACCCACGTCGGCCACAACGATTCTGAAGAAGAGGTCGTGGAAGAACCAGATCAAGGAGAGATGCTGGTTGTAAGGAGAATACTGAATAGTTCTCCAGTCCCTGAAGATCTGCAACAACGGGAAGTTATCTTCCATTCCCGCTGTACTGTGCAAGGGAACGTTTGTTCTTTGATCGTCGATGGTGGAAGCTGTACTAATGCAATTTCAACTACTATGGTGAACAAACTTCAGCTACCTACAAGCCCACATCCAACGCCATACACAGTCCAATGGATCAGCTCGGGTAAAGTCTTAAAGGTAACTCAGCGCTGTTTGGTAAGCTTTTCTATTGGAAAGTCTTATCAGGATTCTATCTGGTGTGATGTATTACCTATGGAAGCCTGTCATATTCTGCTTGGAAGACCATGGTTATTTGACAGGAGTGTAACACATGATGGAAGAGCTAACACCTACACATTAATGGTGAAAAACAAGAAGGTCACGTTAGCTCCCCTAAAGACATCACCAACGGCTCCTAAGAACGACTCAAAGATCATATCTTTCATGGTCACCAACGCATACGAGATCAGTGAACAAAAGGAAATTGTTCTATCACGTCTTGACCACGCAAAAACTGAAAAGAATTCTCCTATTGACGCTAATCATGAGAATTCAGTGGTGCAAGCCTCAAAGGAGTCCAGTCAACGTGAGCTTCAATCTGTGGAAGATCACGTGAACCCTAATACTGCCCCAAGGGTTCGAAATACAGCTGATGGTCACGCCAAGGGTATGGTCAAAAAGGAAACTGTTCTTCCAAGTTCCCTAGTGATCGCAAAGGAAATTAATCTGGTTCAGAATCAGCTAGGGATTATTGCTGCAGAAATCCCAAGAAGCCTCCCTGTATGGTTAGTCACACCTTGTGATCTGATCTATGTTCTTTATACTATTATGAGGCTTATGAATCAGGTTCTAAGTTCCTTCGTCAGCAAGTGTGTCCATGGCAGGTTCCTACACAGCAAGACTGTGAAAGATCGAATCTTTCACCACATAGAGGTACACGTGAAGGTCTTGATTCACGTGGAGGCTATTGACACAACTATAGTTCATGTGGAGGTCCTGATCTACGTGAAGATTCTAATTGGGCAATTTGAAGTCTTTGAACTTGAACCTCCAAGTTTGAGGACAAACTTCATTCAACTAGGGGGGAATGATGGAAATCAGCCAACGCTTGTTCCCGTAGGCCCAATCAAGAAGGCCCAATTAAAGGTCCATCATACTCATAGGGTCCTTCATCAAAGGACTACAACTTATAAAGGGCCAACAGGGCATATTTGGCTCAACTACATCAAATGGGCCAACGAAGAAAGGTACAAAGTTGAACTACGAAGGCCCATTCATATGGTGTGCTTCATATTTCAAGAGGATGTCCAAACATCCTAGATGGGCCAAGGCCACACGCCAAGCCCAGGGAAGTTGGGCCAATGTCACGCCAAGCCCAAAACACCAAGGTTACACGTCCAAGTCAAGTTTACAAGCCCAATTTTATGATCTTGATTTTTGGATGTAATTTAATTATTTTCAGCTTAATTAGTTTTTTGGTGTGTTTATTTTAATTAGGCTAGAATAGTCGTATGATTTAATTCCTAGTTAGGAATTGGCTAATTTTGTAACTAATCCAATCCGGATTAGGAAAGCCAAGATAATTAGGATAAGGTTTGTTACAACCAACTCCCCCTAGGATAAGGAATCCTAATCCAAGGAGGAGTAGAATAGATTAGGCATCTAGTAGTAGAACTCCTTGGCTTGCACGCCAAGTTGGAGAGTTCTAGTCCCTTTAGGACTCTCATAGTATAAAAAGGGATGTAGCCTCTCAAGGCAAACAATCAATTCAGAAATATGAAACCCCTTAAGCTTTTAGCTTTCCCTCGAGTGTTTGGATAAACTCTCACCCTTTCTTCTATTGTATCTTGGTTTGGCACCCAAGTGGTTAGGAAGAGCTTGACCCTAGGTTGCGGTCTAGGTCAATTAGCCCTAGGTTGTCCTTTTTGTGGATTCAATTAGGAAACCTAGATCTATCCGTTCTTACCTTTCTATCAATATAGTTAAGGTAATTACCCTGTGAGCTTTCTGTCAATACAGTTAAGTCACATTAATCCTATACCCTACCCCTTCATCCCCAACGCCACCTCCTATCACCCTCACCCCCCTCAAACGACTCCCACCTCCTCAAATACACTCCACCTCCTTTCTTTTCTCTCTCCATAACAACCTTCTCTCTCCTCCAACAACCTAACAACCTCACACTCTCTCTCCAACCAAACGCCATCCTCTCCCTCTCTCTCCCCCATCCAAACGTCAACCTCTCCCTCATTCACTTCCCTTGATTCACGTCATCCCCCTTCAAACCCCCCCATCCAAGAATCATCCATCTCCCCTCTTTCCCATTCAAGATTCATCCCCACTTGAATCTTGAAACCACAAAAGCCCTCGCGGCAAAAATAACCCTCTATTAAACCCTAATTCACGAGAGCCTCCCCCTTTCTTTCTCCCTAATCTCGTGAACCATCCCATCCTCATTGTTTGGTTACACGTGTTTCATGTATTATTGGAACCAAGAACCTTTCTTGACCCGGTAATACATCAATATGCCACAGTGAACTACTTAGGAAAACAATTTAACTATCCGGGAACAAAAAACTTTATTTAAGAGTGCATTTAAAGGGGAAAAATAAAGTGAGACAGCTAAAATCAGTTATCTTGTTTTGTAGTGTTTATGTATTCGTTTCCACACTAGATGTTCTCCCTCAATGAATCCCACATCCTCTGCATTCTCAATTCCTTTTGAGAGTGAGAGAGAGAGAGAGAGAGAGAGAGAGAGAGAGAGAGAGAGAGAGAATATGGCTACATAAGTATACAGAGGACAGAGAAAAGAAGACAAACAAGTTATGGTGCTCAATTAATTACCCACTTCAAGACATAAGTTATTGTGCCTTTTAACGAGGATCAAGCTCAATTGCCTCATCAAACTCAACAAGTGACCCCTTCCCATCACCCTTGAGTTGACAAAAGTCACAAAGAAAACGCTCCAAGTTTTATACTTGATGGTAACAAATATATGAATAAAGTAGGAAATGGGTAATTAAAAAGCAGGAAATTCACCTATCTAAAGAGCATCATTCTATGGCGAATAACTTGTACGGCTTAACAGGCATTGTTGGGGGCACCACCACCACCGGTCAATGCATCCCAAATGGAAGAAACTGAAGAAATAAAAATCCTTCGAGAGAGAGAGTGAGGAAAGACAGGAGGTAAGACTTGTGGGTTTGCAAAAGTAACTGAGATTGTAAATGCGAATTGAGGGGTAAGACCGGTGGGTTTGGAGATGGAGAGAGAGGGGAGAATTTGAAGGGGGAAGGAGGAAGAATATAGTGAAGAGCATGAAGAAGAAGCCAACCATGGGAGACTGAAAGAAGAGGAGAGGGAGGAGAGAGAGAAACGGGTTGGAGAAGAGGAAAAAAAAGGGAAATATGAGGTGGACAAATTTTAGCTGATTAGGTAAATTAAAAGAGGCAACACACCTCCTCCGCCGTCACGTCAGCACGCCACCGAATTATTATTCACTTAACATGATCGCGTGCTATTAGAATCCAAGGGGGTCAAAGTTCAGATTATAAAGAAACAAATCTAAAGTTCAGATTATTAAATTTACTCTAGCTCAAAGTTAAGATTATTTAAATCCAATTTTCTAAAAAAAATGATCTACTAATTGTTTGTCTCTAATTGTTTGTCAACAAAACTAATTTATCAAAACCAATGAGCATGAGAAATGAGGTGAAAAGTTTACAACTTGCCCAAAATATCCTTGATAATAGCCTTGGAATGAGGTAAAGAGCTTATTTACTAGGGATATAATTGATAATATGGTTGTTTAAATTGTAAAAGTTAGTTAATTTGACAAACAAAAAGAGGCGGAGAAATTAATTAATTTGATAAATAAAAAGACACGGAGGTAGTATGTTGTCATGTGGACCAAAAATTCAACGTTTCTATACATAATAAAAAGAAGCTTAACAGGGGGTGGGGGACGAAAAATTGTTTAAAAAAATCTGAGTTGCTTCTTGATTTCTATGCGCAGCCTGTGGCTTGCCACGTGTTGCCCACCCTCTCTTTTTATTTTTCTTTTCCTCTATTATATTCCCTCCTTTTCATATTATTATCATAATTTTTCCTTTTACGGTCTCCAATGTCATTATTTGATTGATAATTTTTTACATAATATGTTATTAACAATTGCAATATTATACTTTTATGATAATATTTTTCAATACGAATCTAATGACGGTAATTATATATAGCAACTCATTGTATATATTGAGAAATTTTTATTGAAAAAAAAAATTTTATTAAAAAAAAATTTGGGGTCAACATTTTTGAAATTTGACTGCACGATTTTCAAAGACATGTTAGGTGTATGTCTACATAAGGTAAATACGGGTCCGACATAATACGAGTTATGTGTATTTCGAGTTCGGGTCAATACAGATCATGTATACATATTTCGGGATCGGGTAAATACGGGTAGGATATTATTTAGCAATAGAAAGTGTTAAAAGTCTTAACATATGACAACTTTTAAAGCGTCATAATTTTTATAAGTATGTAAACTAAATTAGTTTGCATTGTATTTGAAAAATGAACATAGTATTACATATACAATTATAAATATTTGTATTGTTGTTTGTAATTTTTCATACTTATTGAAATCCAAGGTAAATTAAAATATGATTAATAAAGTATATTTTATGTGCATTATTACACCAAATATATATGATAAAACTGTAATTTCTAACCCGTGCTACAATAACTAAGGGGTCTAACATCAAATAAAATTTTATGTCCAAACTAATCAATCAATTCGGGAAGTAGGTTAAATATGTGTCGGTTGTATATCTAGATAAGATAAATACGGGTCTGATATATTTCGGGTCCGGGTAAATACGAGTTAGATGTATTTCGGGTTCAAGTAAATATGTGTTAGGTGTACTCCTATTTTGGGTCAATACAGGTCACATATATTTTCGAATTCGAGTAAATTCGGGCTGGATATTATTTGACAATAGAAAACATTAAGAGTCTTAACATATGACCAATTTTTAAATCAGTATAATTTTTATGTATGGAAACTTTAATGTGCATTGTATTTGAAAAATGAACATATATAATATTGCATATAAAATTATAAATATTTGTATTATTGTTTGTAACTTTTCATACTTATCAAAATGTAAGGTAAACTAAAATGTGTTTAATATAATATATTCCATGTGCATTCATACACCAAATATATACAAGAAAACTGTAAGATGGTTGTCGGGTGGGAAAGGTAGAATAGAGTTGATGGATGGGATAATGATTGACAATCTAAGTCACATCAGTTACGTCATTTATGTATATAAATTTTTAAATATAATAGTTTATAATTTTTACTAAGGTATTGTGAGTAAGTCAAATCACATCAATTTATTTATTAAATATATAAATTTTTAAATAGATATTATGTAAAATAATTTAGAAAGAATTTATAATGTAAAAAAGGCTGGAATAATGTAACTAAGAATATTATAGATAAGATAAATCTATAATATTCTTAGTATATTATAAAAGAACACGGCCTGACCCGACCACGAATCTAGTATTCGCCAAAAGATTGATATAAAAGTATAGCGTCTCTAATTTTCCCGCCATCCTCATTTCTCTTCCTTGTTTTTCGTCTCTACAATCGCCAGTAGCTGCTAGGGTTTCCTGAGGCATACATGGCAGAAGCCCATCAGATTGCTGATATGCTTAACCAAACTCTGAGCTTCGATGGAGAAGCTGTTCATAGAGCCACACAGCAGCTCGCTACTCTTTCTGTCTCTCCCGATTTCCCACTCTCTCTCCTCTCTCTTGTATCAGGTACCTCATCAATCTCTGTTTCTGATTTTGCTTTGAAATCCGTTGCATGAATTTCATGTTCGTAGCATAGGCCAGTCGAATTTTCTGCAGAAACTCTTAAATAATTGGGTTTTGAACAATGTAGGAGACGGAAACCAAGGGCAAAAAGTAGCTGCTGCTACATACCTTAACAATTTGATTAGGCGAAATGTGTACGAGGAGAGTCAATCTGCTCCTTTTGCTAATGAATTCAAGGACCGGTTGTTGGAATCTTTGCTCAGAGCAGAATTACCAGTTCTTAAAGTCTTGGTTGAAGGGGTAATCTTTAACATTGTCGGAACCAACTTTCTTGCTTTCATTATGCAATTCTTGTCTTAGATCACTATACTTTCATCTTCAACTTTGCAGTTCCGTTTCGTTGTTGATGCTGAGTTTGTGAAGAAAGACTCGTGGCCAGAGCTTGTGCCAAAGCTTCGTTATGCTATCCAAAATAGCGACGTTATTGATGGAAATGCAAATAGTGGGTGGTTGACATTTAATGTGCTTAAGGCTCTTCAAGCGGTTATTAGACCTTTCCAGGTAGCTTTGTTTTTCTGCAATGCTTATCCATACAGCGCCCGTGATGTATTGAATGAGTGCTTCAACAAAGAGTTAGCTATTTTTGTTAGAGTATAAAATTATTCCTGGGGCTTCAACCATCAGCTTAAGCTTTTGGTTGAGATGGTTCCACATGGTATCAGAGCCAAACCTGAACAAGATGTCTCAGGTTCGAATCTCAGCACCCCCCATATTTATTTGCACAAGGTGAAAGGGTCTTTGTAGCATCCACGCTTCAAGCCCAAAGGGCATTCGCGTGAGGAGGCGTGTTAGAGTATAAAACCATTCCTGGGGCTTCAACCATCAGCTTAAGCTTTTGGTTGAGATGGTTCCACAGTTTTTTCTCAGTCAAAATTAGTATTTACTGGGTCAATAATTAGTTGCATTTTCTGTTTGTTTCAGTTGAGAAAAATCAGTAGTGACTAATGAGTCATGTTTTCTACTTTGTTTTGATTCTTGACTTTTGAAATTCATTCGATGTGAGTCTATATAATGTACCATTGATTCAAAGAAAACCTGCAGTAAAAGTTTGCTTTTTCTATGGATAAACTCTCTGTCTACTCTCTCAGTTTAGTATTTTTTTTCAAACAAAATTTGGTACCAGAGCATATTGAGAAGTACTCAAGTGCAACCTATTCTCTCAAATTAGTTTTTTTTTTTTTATTTTCTTGAAGTTACCAGAGAGTTCTAAACACAGTGAGTGATACAATAATTGAGTGAAACAATGGCTAGCAATGGTGTAAACTCTTCCTCTCAACTCCTAATTCTTATTTTCAAAGAGGAGAAGTATCACATTTGGAGTCTCAAGATGCAAGCCCCGTTCAAGTCCCAAGAGCTATGGGACTTGGTGGAGAAGGGATGCACTGAGCCAAATCCAACATCGGCTCAACCTGACATGCAACTGCGAGAGACTCGTAAGAAAGATGCAAAAGTCTTGTTTCTCATCCAATCAACACTGGATGATGGAACTTTTCCTAGAATTGCAGCAATTACAACCTCCAATTAGGCATGGAAAATTCTAAAGCAGGAATTCTTGGGTGACAAAATGGTAATTGCAGTGAAATTGCAAACACTTCATCGTGAATTTGAGACAGTATTTATGAAGGAAAAGGCGTTAGTACAAGACTATTTGTCTAGGGTGTCTAGTCTTGTCTGTCAAATGAAATCCTATAGCGAATATGATGTTAAAAGTGAAACTATTGTTGGCAAGGTGTTAAGAAGTTTGATTAGGAAGTGTGATTTTATTGTTGATGCAATAGAAGAGCATATACCTTTGATGAACTAATGAGTTCCTTGCAAGCCCATTGAAGCTAGTGTTAGCAGGTCCTATGTAAAGGTCAAGGAAAAGGCCTTTCAGGTGAAGGGGGAGACATCGGAGAATTCTAGTCGTGGTTGTGGAAGAGGTGGTTCCCATGGCAGAGGGCGTGGTAAAGGTCAAGGAAAAGGCTAAGGTAGAGGAAGTTATAATGAGGTGAGGCAGAACATAAATTTCCTCTGTCGTTATTGTAAAAAACCAGGCCACAAGGAGGCATATTGCTGGCAGAAACAAAGAGATGAAGCCAACCAAGCCAATTTCGGAGAGAAAGCAGAGCAGGAAAGTAAACTTTTCATGGCTGTTTTTTTTCGGAGGATGCGAAGTCCAATGATGTTTGGTTCTAGACTGTGGTTGTTCCAATTACATGACTGGACCAAGGTCTTTATTCAAGGAGCTTGATGAGTCAAAATAATCAACAGTGAAGCTAGGAGACAACAAGGTTGTTTATGTCGAAATAAGAGATAGTGTGGGCATTACAACTGCTAAAGGTAATTCCAAGCTTTTGCACGATGTAATGCTTGTTCCTAGTTTGTTCTCCCATAATCTGCTTAGAGTTGGGCAATTCATGATGAGTGGATATTCTGTTTTGTTTGATAATGGCTATTGTGTTATTAGAGACAAAACTTATAGTCAGGTTATTGCTAAATTCTTAATGACATATAATGGAATGTTTCCCCTTGAAGTCTCTATAATTGAGAGGTGTGCTTTGGTCTCAAGTGCTGATGATGAGACTAGACTATGACATTTACGCTATGGGCACCTGAATATTAATGGGTTGAAGTTGCGGAGTAGAAAGAAGATGGTTTTCGGGTTACCAAAGGTGGAAAGTATTGGTTTTTGTGAAAGTTGTGCTTATGGCAAGCAAAGTCAAAAGCCTTTTCTTGTAAGTAAGGGTTGGAGGGCCTCTAAATGTCTTGAATTAGTGCATGCAGATTTGTGTGGACCAATGAGGATTGAAACCCTTGATGGAAGTCGCTATTTTATGTTGGTCACTGATGATTATAGTTGTATGAGCTGGGTTTATTTTTTTGGAAAACAAGTTTGAAGCTTTTGATAGGTTCAAGAAATTCGAAGCTTGTGTAGAGAGCCAAAGTGGTCTTTTGATAAAAAGGCTACGAGCTGGCAGAGGGGGAGAGTTTACCTCAACTGAGTTTACTGTTTCTTGTCAAGAAAGTGGAATTTGCAGGGAGCTAACAACACCACATACACCTGAGCATAGCAGTGTCGTTGAGAGGAAGAGCCAGGTAGTGGTATAACTGGCCATGAGTATGATGCAAGCTAAGGGTCTTCCTACTCATTTTTAGGTTGAAGCTATATCAACAGTAGTGTACATTCTAAATTTGTCCCTTAAAAAAGCAGTTCGTGATCGAACACCCTATGAAACATGAATAGGTAGAAGGCCAACCTGAAGGGTTTAATGATGAGACCTTCTCACTTGTGGCTCGCTTTGAAGCTGTAAGAATTTTTCTAACCTTAGCTGTTCCATTTTAATGGCCTGTATTTCAATTTGATGTGAAGTCTACTTTTTTAAATTGAGAATTTAATGAGGAGGTATATGTAACACAACCTGAAGGGTTTGTGATAAGAGGCGAGGAGAACAAAGTCTATAGGCTGAAAAGGCTTTGTATGGTCTAACACAGGCTCCACGTGCTTGGTATAATAAGATTGAAACTTTCTTTGTTGAAAATGATTTAAGAGAAATGCAAGTGAGCATACCCCTTATTTCAAGAAACAAGGTGATACTGATTTCTTGGTGGTTTGTCTTTTTGTTGATGAAATGATAAACGTGGGTTCTACGGAGTCTCTTGTTGACGAATTTAAATCATGCATGATGAAGACATTTGAGATGACAGATTTGGGATTGTTGCATTATTTTCTTGGGCTTGAGGTGAAACAAGGTATTGATGACATTTTTATCTCCCAACAAAAATATGCAATGGACCTCCTAAAGAGACACGACATGATGGGTTATAAAGTTGCAAGCACTCCTATCAATGTGAAGGAGGTGTTGAGGGCCGAAGATGGTACTGGAAAAAAGCTAATGCCACATACTGTCGAAGGATTGTGGATGTACTAAACTATCTCTCATACTCGACCTCACATTGCATTTTGTCAACGTGGTGTCCAGGTTCATGCACAACCCATTTGCACACCATTTGGGAGCTGCTATAAGGATTTTGCGCTATGTTTCTAGCACATTAGATTATGGAATTTGGTACAACAAGGTTGATGGTTTCGGGCTGTATGGTTTTACTAACAATGATTATGTAGGCTCCTTAGAAGATCGAAAGAGTACTTCAAGTCAAGTATTATTTCTTGGTCATGGAGCAGTCTCATAGAGCTCTAAGAAACAGGACACAGTAGCCTTATCCTCTTCAGAGGCTGAATACATAGCGGGGACTTCTACAACTTGTCAAGCAGTATGGCTAAGGAAGTTACTAGCTAATTTTGGGAAAGAACAAAATTGGAGCAGCAGAAATATTCTGTGACAAGTCAGCTATTGCAATGTCTCGAAGTCCAACTTTTCATAGTCGTACAAGCACATGGACGTTCGCTATCATTTCATTCGTGACCTGGCTACAAAGGGCGAGGTTGAACTGAAGCACTGTGGAACAAATCAATAAGTTGCTGATTTAATGACCAACTTTCTCCCTCCAGCCAAACATGATTATTTTAGAAAGAAGATGGGATTGACAAGTTTTGAAGCAAATGGGAGTGTTGAATGAGTGCTTCAGAAAAGTGTTAGTTGTTTTTTCTTTATTTTCAGTCAAAATTAGTATTTACTGGGTCAATAATTAGTTGCATTTTCTGTGTTTTTTTGGGTTGAGAAAAATCAGGAGTCGCGAGTCATATTTTCCACTTTGTTTTCAATTGCTGATTGTTAGGAAATTCAGTTCAGATGTGAGTCTATATATTGTACCATTGATTCAATGAAAACCTACAACAAAAGTTTGTTTTTGCTCTGGATAAACTTTCTGTCCACTCTCTCTGTTTAATTTTTTTCCAACATGATGTGTTGGATTTTGTTTTTTAGTTTTGTTGTGTGTGCATGGGCGTGACTCTGTCCTCGTGTGTTAGGATCTCAGGACGTTGTCAGCAGTATTAACAATGATAAATAGTAAAATTGAAAGTAAAGATTGATACAGGAGATCAGTTTGGAAAATCTCAAATCGAGATAAAATCACAAACGATGCACCATATCTAAGGATTGAAAATGTTTATCAGAGACTTTAAGATCTTTCACAACCTATCTCAATCTCCACAGAGCAACATGAGGACTCAACACATTCTCAATTGCGATGTGTTACCATAAGCCTAACATCAAGGCCTATTATATAGTACAAGCAAGGCTAATAACAATTTTAGGGCTTAATAACACTCCTTGGCATCTAAGGAATAAAAATAAGACAACAAAACAAACTAGGGTAAAAGAGCACACGCCAAACACTAGTAAAACCCGACGAGCACTTTAAAACTAGATGCCACGGTCCATGGTAAGCACCAAGGACTTGCTGTGGCAACCTTTGCCTGCTTCGTTGCTTCAAATTTCAATTTTCGTCTTTCGGCCCTAAACTTCCAATGCCCAATCATGCTACTTCTCACCCAAGACTCAAATTTGGGCTCCACATCATTTCAACCCAACAATCGCTCACTTGGAGAACAAATTGTCTTCGCAACCTTCATCGTTCATCGATCACAAATCCTCAAATCCTCTAATGCATCTTTCTCCAAATCACGCCCCTGCAATTTGAATGAGGCCTTTACCTGGGAATCAATTGAATCATGGTCACTAATTGTGCTCCTCCTTGTGCCCCTGGGTTTATGGCAATCCCTACGATTCACCACAACTCCAACTCAACACGCGTTCCATATTTCAGCTCCTTAAATTTAGATTAACATCAACTCGAGTTCCCACTCTTTCTCCTACCCCTAATAGACAAAGCATTCTTCGAAAACTGACAAGGCCGCAAGCACACGGGTACGATGTAGCGCGTCAAGGTCGATCCCACGGGGACTCAGTCTAGCAGCGCAGTGAACTAGTCCTCTACTTGATTGCTAAGTAAATCGATTTCAGAGATTTTGTTTGCTTTACATGAACTAATCCTAGCTAAAAAAAAACAAGGAAATAATTTAGGGTTTAATCAATGGGAAAAAATCTAAAGATTTGCTTTCCAGACAACGGGTTTGATTATTAAGACCTAGTTTGTGCAATTATTTTTTCATTCGAATCAAAAACCGATAATTGTATGAATTGTATCGCTCTTTGGATGCTTAGTATAATTACTCTAATTAGCCTAACTAACAACTTTCGTATGCTTTTCAAGTTAATCAAAGTTGAAGATCTTAAATTATCAAATTATCAAAGTGATTCCCTAATTTACTAGTCTTTTCTCAAATTTCACAAACTATGTAGAAAAGTCGGTAGTCAGATTATTCTAATTCACCTTTCACTACTTCTCATATTAATCTCAAAGTACAAGTATTCAAGGCCTTAAAAATACTTATAAACATGAAAAACACAACTTTCTATTGATTCAAAATAAGAATTCAAGCACAAACTATGAAAATTCTATTAAAACACCATTGTTTTGGTTTGCAAATCCTTAGAAGACTAAAATCTACTCACTAGTCACTAATGATTATTGAAAACATAATTAAAATTCTAAACATGATAATCAAACCTCAAAACACAAGAAGATGAATTAGGGTCGAGTAATCTTCAAGAATTCCACTTGAATATTTTCAATCTCCAGTGGAAATTCCTTCGAAATCGCGTCAATCATCTTTGTCGTTCTTCAACTTTGTGTTTCTTTGATTTGATATGGATGGATGGATGATTTTGAAGATGGAGATGGAGGATGGATCGGTTTCCAATAGGTTTTCGTGCTTAGATCTGCATAAAAACGCAATTTCAATACGTAAAAATGTCGAATTCTGCAAAACCGTACAAAGTGGGCTGAAAAAGGGGCCACCACGGACCGGAGTGGACACTAGGGGCAGCTTAGAGTGGCCTTTGTCCGGCTATTTTCAGCTCCAATTTCCTTGAAATTTTTACCATGGTTTGGTTGTCCATGGGGGAGGTCCGTGGTGTACTTGTTTTCGCCAAAATATTAGGGAATGATGCTGTTTTGGCCTCAAAACATATAAATTTGTATCAAAAACATCACCAAGTGTAATATGGAAATAGGGGTGTAAATCAATGTTTCTAATCAAAATAATCCCTAATCCACTATCAATTCTCGCTAAACATGTAGGTAAAATATGCACTTATCAAAGACTTAGGCACCGCACATCAAAATCTTTCCTACGGATACTTTCACTCAGGATTGCACTACACCAGTCAAACTTTACTTCTCCTTCCCACTAGAGGTACTAACGGTAGTTGCAAAGTTATCCCAAGATTTAGGTAGGGTAGCCAAAGCTAAATCTCACAGAATTCAATTTAGATAAGATCATGCTCAGTTCATTAACATGATCATGCATATTACCATACTCTTGCATCTTAAATTCAAACAGATGATGCAACACATGTACCTTGTTCACTATCGAAGGTTTCCCATATTTGTTCTTCGAGGCTTCAAGCAGACATTTCTTCTTTTTCTCGTCCTTCACGTTAAAAGCCATGTTTCTTGCTAACGTCAACCTCACTGAACTAAACACATGACAATTAAGCATGTTCTAGTCTTTCGGATCCATCTGATCTGACTTGTCCTCCAACGCAAGATGCAGCCTTTGTTGGTAGAGCACATTCTCAATTTGCAATCTCCACCAAGCGTAGTCTTTCCTATCAAACTTCGTAATCTTTATATTTCTTACCTATATTGCTTCTCAGCCTGCAAATCAACAACGCTCCCACCAAAGCTCTAATACCAGTTGTTAGGATCTCAGGGCATTGTTAGCAACACAAACAATAATAAATGTGAAAATTGAAAATAAAGATTGACTGACACAAGGGATTAGCGTGGAAAAACCCAAACCGGGAAAAATCACGAAGGATGCACTATATCAGAGGATAACAAGTGTTTATCAGAGATTTAAGAATCTTCACAATCTCTCTCAATCTCCCTGGAGTAAACCTAAGGACTCAACACTCACAGTTGATACGTCTCACACATCTCCCTTGGAGATATTGAGATTACAGGCCAATCTCTTATAATACAGATGAAACACTCTTAATTGCGATGTGTCATCATAGGCCTAACATCAAGGCCTATAGTACAAAGCTAGTAACAATTATTAGAATTTAATAACACTCCTTGGCAGCCAAGGAATTAGAATAAGACGGCAAGACAAGTTGGGCTAAAAGAGCACATGCCTGGCGCTAGGAAAAACCGACCACTGGTGAAAAATCAGCTGCTACTGTCCATGGTAAGCACCATGGACTGACTGTGGCAGCCTCTGCCTGCTTTGCTGCTTCAGATTTCCAATTTCTGTCTTTCGGCCCTTAACTTCCAATGCCCAATCACGCTACTTATGACCCAAGACTCAAATTTGGGTTCCACATCATTTCAACCCAACAGTGTGTTGTCTGTGTGGAGAAGACTCTGGAAACACTAGCCAGGATTTAGAAATTTAAAAAGGAACTAGGATTGAGTTCGTCTATGGACCTGGTCTGGTACTACCATATAGTTTACATGTTTTCTGTGTATCAGGAACTACTGTGTCCATATGTCAAGGTGTAGAATCTGATGATGGGATATCATATTCATACATTTCCTAAAGCTTGACTGGCTGTATTTTATTTTATTTTTTTGGGACTTTATTGGTCATGTTTCAGTTTTAATATTATCCAGTACTTCTTGAACCCAAAAGTTGCCAAGGAACCTGTCCCACAACAATTGGAGCTGATTGCAAGTGAGATCTTGGTGCCGTTGCTGACCATATTCCACAGTTTTATGGAGCAGGTTTACTTTTTTCCCTTCTTTCTTCACTTGCCCTTGTTGTTCTTTTTTAGTATTTAAGATATTATTCATTTGCCTTCAGGTGTTTGCAACTAGGGGGAGTTTGGATCTCAGACTGGAGCAATTTCTTCTCAATGTTTGCAAGTGCATATATTTTGCGGCAAGTCATGAAATTTTTTCTTATTTCTTTTGAAGGTTGTAGGCATCTCTTAGAATTGCTGGGTTGTAGTGCATGTGCAGTGGTAATAGTGCTGTTAATAGCATAAATTTCCGATAAATGAGCTTTCTCGCGGAGCTCTTTCTACAATTTCTTGTGTCTGTGTCTACTGTGCATTTTGTCATTTAGCATTGGCATTTTAATCGGTTTCACCATTCATTGTCACTGATTGAACATTCAATTTGTAGGTGAGATCTTATATGCCATCTTCAGTAGTACCACTACTTCATTCTTATTGTCATGACATTTGTGGCCTATTGGACCTATTAAACCTTGAGGAAGCAGTAGAAGGCACCCTGCAAGTGAGAATTAAGACGGGAAAGCGATCCTTGCTTATTTTCTCTTCCATGGTTACTCGGCATAGAAAGTACTCTGACAAGTGAGTGTGATGAAAGTGATTTAGTGCATTTATTTTTTATCATTGATTTCTGTGGGATAATTTTTTCTGCTTACTTTTCAGGATGATTCCAGATATCATTAAAAGTGCTCTGCGCATAGCCGGATGTAGCACAAACATAAGTGTATGTATTTTCAAATTTCACCTTTTCAAACTCCTCTGCAGGTTTTGAACTATTATGGCTAGATGTTTTAGACTAATCTAAGATATTATTTTTTATGTGTCAAATAAGATGATTGTGTCCATGGTGCGTTTGCTTTGTAAATGTAACTTGCTGTTAAAGGGAAAGAAGATGGGGAATAGGGGTGGGGGGGGGGGGGGACCCTCTAAGTCCCAAATCCCAGCCTTTCGCAAGACTTGCTAAACTACTTCATGGTGTTTCTAGTTATGTTCACATGTCTAATTTTGGCTGACATGCAGATAAAGTTGAGTAAATGGAAACTTTTAGCATTTGCAATTTACATCACAATTCCTGGCTGCGAAAAGTTGTACCCTTAGATAAAAAAAAGGCTAGAGGCAGACTTAAGCGAAAAGGGTAGTCAAGCTCAGGGGCGCAATTTTATACTGTTGGTGTACTTATTTTTTTTTTTTTTGGGGGGGGGGGGGTGGGGGGAATTAAGGGGCATCACACTCCCAAGTCCAAAACAAATTTTAAGGAATAATATGGTTGATGATCTTCTCTAGTTGATTGGATATCTATCCTTATAATTACAACAAAACACCAAAGATGGTCTTATATAGCATGAGCTAGTCTGAGTTCTTATTAGTTATATAATTTTAAAGCATTATATATGAGGAGAAATTAGAGAATTCATTATATTGGCTAACTTTACTTTTGATCCTTATTTTTTAATTCGTAGTGTTATTAGTCCAATATCAAACCGAATGATTCCATTATTATAGGAAAATTTGGTTCTTACAGAAAATTCATACAAGAGAAGAAATGCCACAAATAAATTAGTTTCATACATTTAGATGTTTCTCACTGTGTATCATTGGTAATGCATAGCCATAGAGTAACTCACCAACTCATAAACATGCTTAATGCCCTTGCCCTTTTATTTTATCAATCAACATGGGACTTAACCCCCTTCAAACATTTAACTACACCCCCTCACATTTGAGCTATTAATAAGGCTCAGCATATGCACTGCACTCTTAATTAAGAATGATACCATGTCAAATGTTAGAATGTTTCCTGTATTCCTGATTTTAATATTTTTCCCGATTGTTCATCCCTATTAGCTTATCTCTTTGTGGTATTGGGTATCATCCCAGGCTTTTTCTTAGAGTTACTGATATTATCTACTCATGCAGAAGCTGGACTGCTTATCAGAGAGGGTTATCTCTTTGTCATTAGATGTCATTTCCCATGTCCTTGAGTCTGGCCCAGTAAGTTTCTAGAGATTGGTTTCCTTACTACTAATTGGATGTTTGAGTATTTCTGATACCTACAGTAACTAAAATATCTTGTCTGCTGCTGCTGCTTTTTTACTTGTTTGGTTTTGATTGTAGTAGTTCATTTCCATCACATTCTTACAGTTCATTCTGAAACCAGGGATGGAGATTAGTTTCACCTCATTTTTCATCACTTTTGGACACTGCTATTTTTCCTGCACTCATGATGAATGCAAAGGTTGGTTTCTTAAATTGTTATTCCTAGTGCAAGTATTATTGGCTTCAAATAGGTGACACGGTAGCTATTTGGAGTAAACAAGCAATGCCATCCTTTTCTGTTCGTCTATAGACTCGAGCTTATGAGTCATTTAATGGAAACATTGTGACACAACATTTGGTTTGGAAAACCCTTCTGATTTGCAATGATTTCAGTGAATGGGTCTTGAAGTTATGATTACAAGTTTGATAGAAAGCATTAATAATCAAGAGTTTATCAATTGTCTTGTAGACTGAGACGAGTCACAGCAATTCCACCATCCAATAAGTTTTTTGGATGATTCCACCATAATTCACCTTTTCTGTTTTTTTGGGGACTTCCTGATTGTTGTTCTCAAATTAGGATATCTTGGAGTGGGATGAAGATGCTGATGAGTTCATAAGCAAGAATTTGCCATCAGATCTGGTATAACAACTTCTGCTAACTTTAGCTAAAGTTAATTCAGCTGTATGTTGACTACTTCAACTATCTTCAGGAAGAGGTTTCTGGATGGCGAGATGATCTATTCACAGCTAGGAAAAGTGCTATGAATCTGCTTGGTGTCATTTCAATGTCAAAGGTCAGCCTCCTATAATAGTGGAAGAAAAATGTAGTGTGGTCCCTTGGTTCATTTCAGAGCAAAAGAACTTATTTGTCATTTTCTTGTAGGGGCCTCCAGTTGTGACAAATAGTCAAGGAGCTTCATCTTTGTTAAAGCGTAAAAAGGGTGGAAAAAGGAAAGGAAAAGAGCAACGACATGCCATTGGAGAATTACTAGTACTTCCTTTCCTGTCCAAGTTTCCAATTCCTTCTGATGCAAATGCCTCTGATTCTAGTATTGTACAGAGGTTAGTTGTTAAGCTAACCTTCTTTTGTGGTTGCCAGTCCTAGCTATTCCTGCGCCTTAACCTCTAAGCTTCAAATATGGAAGAAATTCTTAATAAGCCTCCCTCTTCTTTGTTTGGGTCAATGCTTTGACTGCTTCAAAGTACATTGTTGACCGTTTTCTACCATACATTTAGAGAGTAAATTACATTTACCCTACCTGACGTTTGTGGTAATAATTTTTACACACTCTGCATTTGCGAAATAATTTTTACCTTACCCGACATTAAGTGTTCATATATTTAAACCTCCTAAGATATTTTATGTTTGATTTTTGTTGGATTTTCCGGCGAACATCAAAAAGATAAATATGACATTTTTACCCTTGATATTAATTCATTTTCATTATAAGATATTTCTTCTATTATAATTGATTTTTCACCCTTGATCAAGGTTGTCAGGATCGGGATTCTAGCTAGGATCGATAGGGGTCCTTAGAATCGTGATCGCAGGATCGGATCGAGGATCGTAAGATTCTACAAATAAAGTAAAATTGTTATAAGTAACTTGAAGTTTCCCTAGAAAAAACATTGTTTTACAAAAATTGTACAAAAATCTATGATTTTCACCGATCCTAATACGATCCGAAACGATCCTAACTGAGTTTGGTACGATCCTAACCGATTCTAGGGAGATTGTGACCATTCTAACAAAAATAGGCTATTATTAGGATCGAGCCGATCCTAACGATCCTGACCGATCCTATCGATCCTGACCGATCCTGATCGATCCTGGTCCGATCCTGACCTATCCTGGCAAGGTAGCGATCCAGGAAAGAGTTGGATCGTTTGGTTATTTTTGGATCGTAGGATCGTACGATCCTACGATCCGGATCGCGATTTTAACAACCATGCCCTTGATATTTTATAAGATATTTTATAATTGGGTTTTCATTTTCGGAGTGGAGAGAGATTGGGTTTTCGAAGAAATAAAGTAGAGAAAAGTTGGGGTTTAAATGCCATATGAATTAATATTAAGGGTAAAAACGTCAATTCATGTTTAATTGAAAGTCGTATGAATTAATATCACGGGTAAAAAAGTCAATTCATATTTATCTTTTTAATGTTGGCCGGAAAATCCAACAAAAAATCAAATATAAAATATCTTAGGAGGTTTAAATATATGAACACTTAATGTCAGGTAAGGTAAAAATTATTTCACAAATGTCGGGTGTGTAAAAATTATTACCACAAATGCCAGGAAAGGTAAATGTAATTTACTCTACATTTAGATGACTTATTTTGCATTTGCTAAAATTTGTCGAGTTAATTGTAGTTTTATTTCTTATATGTTTTCTTCCAAATAACAGCTATTATGGTGTTCTGATGGGATATGGAGCTCTGCAAGATGTAAGCATATCTCACTTTTTGAGCTTGGAAAATGCTGTGGCCTATTCAGTCATGTTTTTTGTGAGCTTTTGTTTACTTTTTTCTGGATACAGTTTCTAAGAGAGGAGAAGCCTGAATACACAGCAACTTTAATTCGTATTCGGGTGCTACCTTTGTACAATGTCTCCGTAACATTACCTTATTTGATTGCTGCTGCTAATTGGATACTTGGAGAGCTTGCGTCCTGTCTTCCTGAAGTGAGAATTTGTTTCATTTTCTTGCTCTTTTTAGTACTTTCTCTATTATGCTTATACTAGTTAACTTACCTTTTGTATTCTGCTGGGATTTTTATTAATCAACTTCCCCTTCTACTGACAATGTCTGAATATTGGGTGATTGCTTAACGTACCATTATTATCTTCATATGCTTTGTTTTACAGGATATGGCAGAAGAGGTTTACTCTGCATTGTTGAAAGCACTGGTTATGCCTGATTGTGCAAATGTCTCTTGTTATCCAGTTCGTGCTAGTGCTGCTGGATCAATTGGAAAACTCCTTGAAGTAATTTATTTCCTTGTGTTGCACATTGGATTCGCTGATTTTTCTGCTAAATTTATATTTACGGCAAAATTCCTGACAATCTTTGCAGAATGAATACTTGCCACCTGATTGGTTACTGCTTCTCCAACTGATAGTTGGTAGGATTGACAATGAAGAAGAGGAGTCCTCCATGTTGTTTCAACTTCTTAGTTCTGTGGTGGATGCTGGAGAAAAGGATGTTGCTGTTCATGTGCCTCTAATTGTATCTCAGTTGACTGGTGCCGTTGCAAAGCACATACCATCCATTCAAGAGCCATGGCCACAAGTATGTGCGGTCGTTTGATGCTTATTTGATGTGTTGTGTTGCTTCTTTTACTCTTGTTTATGGTTGAGACATCCTATTAATGTTAATTTTGGAATGCTTGAGAGTGATGAATGGTTGATTAATCCAGCCTTAACAATTTTAGCCAATACAGATCTCCTGTAATTGAACATACTTCAGCTAGCTCTAGCTTCACGCCTCCGCCTAGTAATCTTAGGTATAGAATGAAATTAAAAATCCGCTGGCTTTTGTAGATCTTGTTCTTGGTCTTCAGAACAATTCTTAGTTTGATTTCTGAATAGAAGTGCTGATGAAATCTGTTCCAGTTTCAGTTCAGTCTATAATTCACTTTTATGTGCATATCTATCTAGTTTATGACTGTACTGAATAGCCCTCGGTCTCTAGGTCTCTTTCTATGCAAACGTACTTTGGGTTATTGACTGCCTCTTTGTAACAAATACTTCCAGTTAACATCATTGTCAATAGTTTTTAAGTAGACCATGGATGCACATGTTAGAGTACGCTGTGAGTTTTAGATCTATCTAAACTGAGGACAAGATCTCTAGTTTCTGGTTTGCTATGTAAACAGTGGGTGTAACTCATAAGAGTTCCTTTTCAGCACGTCTGTAGATATGTCTAAGGCTCTAAGCTCAGCAGAAATTGCGAGCTTCTGGTTTGCAAATTAAACAGTGGGTGTACGAGTCCCTTTTTGGCATATGTCTGATGGGTGATGATCTTGTGGACTTTAGGCAATCATTTCAGAGCTATTTGAGGTGGGAACAGATAGAATTTGGAAACGTCTGAAACTTGGCATTTTCTGTTTAAAATTCAGGACAGTTTGGGGGAGACGCGGGGACTTATAATAGTTGCTGCAGTGCCCAAGAGGGAAAAAAAGAAAACCGCAGCTGTATTTACACATGTAGTAATGACACAATTTGCTAGGAAATTTTGCATCGGTTGATGGTTAGGATATGTAGAGGTATTCTCAGGAAACTAGGCAATATAAGTAAAATCAAAAAACAGGTGAAATACAGATTTATATGGAAGCACAAAAAGTGGGGAAACACACTGTTTAGACTTTAGAGGATGTTTGGAACATCTGAAAAATGGTGGGGTTCAATGTCAAATTGCCTCACTGCGGAAGCTGGCAATTAAAGTCCAATCATCAAATGACATGGGACAAGGGTCAGAGGGAACCACTTAAACTACATGATTTCTTCTCGTGTACAATATTCACAGGCACTCCTTTTTTTATGAACGTTAGTCATTGTTTATTTTTACCAACTATTTGCAATTCTTTTATGAACATTCAGTTAGTTTTTTTTTTAAAAATTTTAAAAATTGTCTTTATTATTATCAACACTGGTGGGAGGAGAGAGATGGGTGAGAAGTGGACATTAGGCTAGGCTTTTTTTTTTTTTTAAATAACTTATTTTAAATCACCAATGGGCTAGAAATGGGAGTGTCAAATACTCCTACACCTTAGGGTCCATGGTATAACAACGGGGAGCAATCATCATCCTCACCTTTTATCCAGTTTCTACTCGAGGATTTGTAATGGCAGTCAAGTTTTCATGAGTTTTTGTCACCGTCACAATGGTTAGACTGAGGTTAACTTGTCATAGAGTTAGATCTTCCTTATTATCTTTGTGACCAGTTTGTGTTCAATGATATATGTTTATATAGAAGGATTTTGCTCTTGAAAATGGCCGTGCACAACACCTTATGTGTATCATATTGTCATGATCTAGGGAGGAGCCTAGCTGCCCATTGGCAGCTAGATACTACTTCTAATTGCAGAAGTATTTCAAAGCAAGGATTCATTCATTGTGAAAGTTGTGCACATGTTAGGTATGAAGAAACTCTATTACAATGATTGTGAAGTGTTAAGGCCCAGTAGACGATCTCAATATTTTTATGCACGACTGGAGTAGTGAGAGTCCTATTTCCTTTTTCTCCATCTTTCTCTTCATTTCACCTCAAATACACTCATTTGACATGGCCATAGATGTATGAGTCTAAGTTCCGATGCAAGCTTTTCAGAAATGGAATATTAACATATGTCTGCCCTCACCTTATGGAAATCATTTTTAACACCTCACCTTTGTAAAATAATTTTGACTTTCACTCAACTGGTGATATATATTCTTTGAATACTTTCAACTTTTGTTTAACTTGGATAAAATTTACTTTTGTTTATACAAAATGATGAAAATGCCCCAAAATTTAATTATAATATGTTTACTTGTTCCATTTACTTCTTTGACCTACTGTCACTCCAAATCCCTTTTGCTTGGTCTCCCTCCTTTTTTTTATCGGCGTGCCCGTCTCTTTGGATCACTTTCTTTGTTGGCTCAGCCTCACAGTCAATTCTCTCCTAAAACACCTCTGCTTTGTAACTATTGTCTCTGGATTACTTTTGTCATTTTGTTTAAACAAAATCAATTTTACTTATGTAGCCGAAAACTAAAGTTGAAATTGTAAGAAATAGTTATTACTTTGCGCCAATTTTTCCCTTTTAGTTGTGTTTGCGTAACATAGTGAGATATTCCACTTTTGTCAAAGGACAACATGCACATGGTTTGAAAGAAATGTTTTCTTTAGTTTTTGATGCTTATTCACTGAAGGATTGACAGTTTTTGACTGTGCACAGGGTTGGTTGATACTTAGGTAGTGTTCTCTGTTCCTCTGTTACTAGTTTTAGCGTATTTGATTCAAAGCATAGTTGTTTTTAGCGTATTTGATTCAAAGCATGGTTGTGGTTTATCCACATTGTTTTTTGTCTCCCGGTTACTGATATTTTGCTTTGATATGGAAATTGTATATCACCAAACATTTCATGCATTATAATATTTGTAACATAGCTGCATCTTCAATGACAGGTGGTTATACATGGGTTTGCAGCTCTAGCTGTAATAGCCAAATCTTGGCAGGATCTATTGCTGGAAGAAGATGATGAACAGAAGCACCCACATGGAAATTGGACTTCTCAGCAGGCAACTATGGCAAGAGACTTTTCTGCTCTCTTGCAACATGCTTGGCTTGCACCTGAGTTAAAAATGGTCAGTCTAAAGTTACAATCAGATGCACAGAATTTTTAAACCCCCAATAAAGGAGCTTACTAATGGGTTAATTTCAATGGCATTCTTATTCAATTAGTCTGTGCTCACTTTCACCATTTGAATATACACGTGAATGATTCTTCATTGCTATTTTGTCCTTTTGTGCTACGTGCCATGCAAAAATTCACTCATTCAGCATAACCTTGCTTTGTCAGTTTTGTGCGCGCACACACACACACACACACACACACACACACACACACACACAATACAATACAATAGAATACACACATACATACAACACAATACAATACAATACAATACAATACAATAAAATACAATACAATTCAATACAATACAATACAATACGATACAATACAATACAATGCATACATACATACATACAATACATACAATACACACATATATACTTACATATAATACAGTACATACAATACAGACAATGCACACACATCCCATTCGGAAATTGTTTTGTTTATAGGCAAATGTTGTTCATGATTGGAAATTATCATCCCATTTGGAACAACCTGCTATTTCCCAAACATGGTCATCCTATATTTTACTTGTGTTATCATACATAAGGTCCAAGTATTCTTGCCTATACCATTCTACTTGAGTTGTGATGACGTGGTAATCTATATTGGTCAATTACAATGGTTGAGTTGTGTTTTCGTTCATTCTTTGTTCTTTTCTAATATTTTTGAATAAGGCAGTTTTCAAATTCAAGATTTTTGTCATCTCCTTTTTTACCCACTAAAAACACCGAAAAGATATTGATTTTGCTAGTTGTGACAATTCTCAGGATGGTGATAGTCCCCCTCCACCATCGTGCGTTGATGATGTTTCAATATTACTTTGGTTCATAATGCGGTCAATCACAACCGATGACATCATCGAGGAACTCAAAGTCTTCGATCTATTGGCTGTTTGGGGTGGACTTATTGCAGATTGGCATGGTTGGGAAGAAGCTGAGGACCTGCCTCTCTTTGATTGCATCAGTGAAATTGTTAATCTACAGAGGACCTTTGGATTGAAGAACTTTTTTGTGTTGAACATGTCTTCCCTGCCAGCTAATCCTGTCGCAGGACAGTCCATTATTAAGAGTATTGGTTCGTTTGTCTGTGAGGCTATCCCACAGTATTCATCGGCTACGTGGAGGGCTTGTGCAAGTATACATATACTTCTACACCTTCCATCATATCCTCTTGAAGCAGAAGACATTAAACAATCATTGGCTGTTGCTTTTAGTAAGGCTGCCATGTCCAGATTTAAAGAATTTCAGAGTAAGCCATGTCCATTGTGGAAGCCACTGTTGCTTGCCATATCATCATGTTATTTATGCTATCCAGAAATGGTGGAGATGGTGTTAGAAAAAGCTGAAAAAGGTGGCTTTGTGATGTGGACATATTCTCTAAACTCTATTTCCTCTTCCTCATTCACACCCAACACTTCTACGGTATCTGAGATCAAATTAGTCGGTAAGTTTCTTCTCACTTTTGGTTTTCTTTTTCTAGTTTTCTTCTGTAGATTTGGTTTCATTAAGATAGCATGCAGTCATGAAACATGATCATTGATATAGACATGATTGTTGATGTGCATGTGTTTCATTTAGCCAAGGATATTGTTCCAGACTCTGATATTTAATGATGCCATCCAATATGAGTGAAGAGAAAAAAATGAAATATGAGCACTATCCCATATGGGTCTCCTCAGAGATGGTTTGGCAGCTGCATATCATGAACCTAAATAAGCTACTTTTTAAGTTGTGCTGCTTGCTTCTTCATGATGTACATTAGGGGAACAAGGTCATCTTACTTTAGTCTAAGCATCGATCAACGGAGTTAAGGAGACAGTTCTTAGTCTCGGGTGAGAAAGTACTACATGATTTTTAGTTGAAATTTTAAAAATTCAATGCCCAGTCCTAAATTCCTAGGCAGGTGAAGCCAAAATGCTAGCTTTGGTTACAGTACAGTCAGAGAGTTTTCAATAGATATCGAATAAAAACCATTATAACTGCCTGCTACTGTGCAAAAAAGAAGCACAGATCAGTTCCTTTGAGGCATTTTGCCATAATTACTATAACTGAAGCTGAAAAATGATTTTCCCCAAATGAGCTTTAAACTGTTCAGAGGCTGGACAGTTCAAATATTAATTTGAATTAACATCTATATGCAATTGCAGCCAGGTGTTTTTTTTGGGGGTGGGGTGGGGAGGGGAGGGGGTTGAGGGTGAGGGGAGGGTTAGATATGTTCAAGCCTTGTGTGCCTTTTTCATAGCTCCATAGTTTTTTAACGACATTGAAGTTCATCATTTTATGTGCATACTGTGTAGTTATCCAGTCCAATAGTTCCCTTTTTCTGTCTGGTAATATAGCAATGCCTTACTGTTCTGCTTAATACTGGGCCAAGACAGGAGTTAAAGTTAAGGTGGAGACGTCACAGCGAAGATGCTGTAATTACGACATGAAAATCAACATTTTGATTTCAAATTCGGGATGATTGCTTTAAAGCATTACCCCTTGCTTATGTTTTTTGTTTTAGTATTTTGAGTTAGAGCACCCCTTGATTATCATGCAAGTGTAAGCAATGGACCTGTTGTGTTGACTAAGAGTCACAAAGATAGAGCTTTCAGAATAGGAGAAATAGGTCGAGAATGATATTAGAAAATATAATTAGCCTGGAGGGAGAAGGATGAAGAAATCTATGGTGTTAAGCTAGAGTCTAAGAATCCACTTGTGCATTCTTCATGGGTTTCTTTGCTTTGGTACATAGGTTGGTTCAAGTGTGTACTATGAAGGATGTGTTAGTGAGTTGGAGAATAAGGATGAAGAAAGGTTGGGTTTATAGTGTTTGCAATTGGATTCCCCGGGTTATTTGGTGGGCCACTTGGAAGGACAGAGGTCAATGGATATTTGAGGACAAAGGCTTGTCCCTTGATGATTGCAAGCTCTACTTTTAGAGGATGTTTACTGTTAGTGTATGGTGCTTAAGGTTGATAGAAATTTGAATTTTGGATTTGATTGATAATATCACTAATGAGACCTTAGGGCATAGCTTTTTTGTAATTAGCCCCTATTTTGCATGGCCAACATCCCCTTGGCGTCCTTGTAATATATCCATTGATTACTTATCGCTAAGAAAAGTTAACTTAAAGGCAAGAACCTTTTTCTGTTCTTTTTTTTTTTTTTGGGGGGGGGGGGGGGGTGGAGGGGGTGTGTCAGGCCCCAAGCTCAGGGTATGACAGACACCCCACGCTTGTAGAGTAGCGTCCTACAAGCACGCAAGGCTCAAAAGAGAAAAACAGACCAAAGATATAGAAATAGACTAAGTTTTGGAAATGAAGTAAATTATTGGATAGTCAGACTAGGATGGATACTATACAACGAAAGCTATAGCCAATCACATCGACACCTTCGAAGCTCACAAAACAATTTAATCTTTAACATAAGACATAGTATGACACGTCTTGGCCCACTACACTTCATTGTTTTACTTTGATACCATCATGAACTCGAGTACTGTCAAGAAGTCAAGAACTGTAACTTAGAAAAATAGGAAGAAGGATAAGCTGTAGGCCCAGTAAGTAGTGTAACACCCATTAGTTGGGTTAGACATACAAGCTAAACATGGGCTAGGCTAGGTTTAATAAATAATTCAATAACAAACACGCGACTGCATGTTCATAGACATTTGACTTAGTGCTCAAAACTGCAAAGTGTACAATAATATCTATCAAGCGAGTCACCTTTAGAATAGCACAACACATATCAAAACTTTGAGATTAAAGTCACAATATTTAGAGTTGAGTCACTATCGTGACACGGACCACAATAAGCCACTATTAGCTCAGTGGCATGGGCAACAGAGAATTACAAAATTAGAATATTACAGAATTGAGCCCAACACAACACATATACACATTTATTTTTTATTTTATTTTATTTATTTATTTCCTAAACACCACTCTCCCCGTGGGGGTGGCTCCCTTGCAGTGTAAAGTTGTCAGCTCTTTATGATAATCGAACAATATAGCTTTTGATGTCTTACCGAGGAATAACTAGGAGTTTCTGAATAATGCTTCCTTGATTCAGTGATAACTCTTGCGAAAGTGGTTGAGCAGCTGTTGCACAAGGAGAGCTCTCCTTGTAGCTCATTATGGGAATGCTTTTGCTCTCTGTTGGGAGCATTTGTAAGACTTAAAGAGATCCATAGCGAAGATGGTGAAGAAGGAACTGAGGGAAGTGGTGATGGAGACGAAGACGAAACCGATGATGATGATGAAGATGAGGATGAGGATGAGGATGACGACGATGATGAGGTTTGGCACAACATATATGGATTTTCTCATAATCCCAACTTCACTGGCTTTCTGTTTTCTAAGGCTTCACAACCAATTTTTCTGCTGAAAACTTGATCACAAAATGTATGATCTTGGAAAATTGGATGGGAAAAGGGGATTGCAGTAAAACTTGAGATGGGAGGCAGGGAAAAAATTGTCTACTTTGTATATACTTATCATTCAAGAACATGTAGTGGGGCAAAATAAAAAAAATGGTATGTTTGCATTTCATGGTAACCCAAAATGTAATATGTTTTGGTGATAGCAGGACTCTGATGATGATGTGCATGAAGAAACTGAAGAAGAGTTTCTGAAAAGGTATGCGGAGGCTGCTGCTGCTTTGGAAGATGGAAGTGTCGCTGAAGATGGGGATGATGATGAAGATAATGATCAAGGAATTGAATTGGGTATGATTTCCGCGAAAGCCCCAACATTCTAACAAAGTCGTCTATGTCTATGACATTGGTGTCTTGATTCTGACCCTGATCCGTTGCTATAATTCTGATGTTCACAGGGACAATGGAAGATATTGATGAGAAGATAGTTCTCCTCTCCTTACTCGAGAGATATCACAAAATCCTTATACACAAACATTCGTTGCCTTCACAGTTGATCTCCAGTTTCCTGAACTCTTTTCCAGAATGTAGTGTCTTCTTTCAATAATATTGGAGTTATGTATGTTATTGGTTCACCCATCTAGCTATTTAATGCACTTGTGTTAAGGTGGAATTCCATATGAATGATTACATTTCTGCCTTCCCCAAAAGTCTGGAACGCCTATCCTGATCTTTGACGGCGGCTGGGTTCAAGGGTTACAGGTCATTTCTGTATTTTCATATTTGTACCATAGTTATTATGTGTACTTTTTTCGTAAATTATTTGTGCCTAGAAATTGTATTTTTGCAATATTGAAATCAATTTATAGCAAATTGACAATTGTAAGTTAGAAACTTATGTATCTAGAACTAGCATAATGCATATGTTTGCACATGTGGCATTGTGCTAAGGCTCCTTGTAGTAACTTTTACGTTGAATTATACCCGTCTTGTAAGAATATTCATTGACACTCTTTTGTGATGTTTAAGAATATAATTTCATATTTGTCTAATTTTAGTAATAAACATTTTTTAGTTTTGTTAATTACTTTAACAATATATTTTCACATACATGTTCTAACTTATTTTGCATGTTGATGTAGTTTAGAAGAATTTTTTTATATTTCATAATTTTTTAGTGTGATTGAATTATTGAAAATAATTCATTTGATTCTTTTAATTATCCCTTTTTACTACTGAAATACATTGTTTATTTATTTCAATTTGAATTAAGTGCAACCGATATTGTTTTTACTATGTTGTCAAATTCGAACTGGTCATCTACCCAATTGACCCTGTGATAGTGGTTCGATGGGAATTGGTCGGACCGATTTGATCAAGTTAGACCAATCGAGTTTCCTTTCACTGTGCTTTGTTTCCATAGAAAAACAATGTTTATTTGCTCAATAAATGAAAAGTTCATTGGTAACAAAATTATCAAAGCTTTAAGTAATATATAGTTTATTTATATCTAAGTATGATATGATATTAAAAGTTGTGTTCAAGCAATTATCACTACAACATAAAACGTCTATGGTGATCGTATCGATTGACCGATAAATTATAAGTCACCATATATCTTTAACGGGCAACCGGTAGATGACGACCGATAATGACCAGTCGCTGGACAACAGTCAATAACTTATAGGTCGCTAGTTCCTAATTATTGGTCGCTAATTAGCGGCTGATGTATAGCGACTGATTCTATATCGGTCGTTAATAAGCGACTGATAATTAGCAACAATATAACATCGGTCACTTGCAAAATTATTTATTTGTTGCTAAAAAAGCGATCGATAGTTATCGGTTGCCCTATGATTATCAATCGCTACTATCAGTCGCCCGTGCTCCACAGTGATGGGTAAAAGCCTCCAACCACCGATAATATTGGACGCCGTAGGGGTTTTATGTTGTAGTGTAGACCTTGTTGTGTTGCACGATCGATATCTCTTTTTGTATAACAATTAAACTAATTAGGTTGTAGCCCCTTGCAATTTTGAGAAATTAGGATTTTACCCCCAGGTTTTTGAAATTAACCCATCTCAACTTTAAGCTAAATAATAGATACGCCACCTACCTTTGTGTTAAAGATAAAATACATAATTTTCAGATGAACTTGGCGTTCAAATTAATGTAAACTGACGAAAATGCCTCAATTTATGTGGACTGACAGAAATGCCCTCGATTTAAAAATCCATTTGCACACGTGACAAATTAAACACATCCCACCCTTCCTGATTGTTGTTCAATATGAGTTTCCATTCTTTGATTCATCTAGTGTTTCGAGTAAGGTAGCCTAAACGACGATGGAAGGAGAAGCAACATTGTGTTATTTTTTGGGAGGGCAAATATTGTCTTCTGATACTTTGACTTGTGGTAATTTCAGACTCTTTACACCCTTCTACACAAGTCATTCTATCTTTCGCCAAAAAAGGGGAGAAATAATTATGGGCTTAAAGTTGAGGTAGAGTATACCTAATTTCCCAAACATGGGGGACAAAATTCTACTTTCTCAAAACTTCAAGGGGTAAAATAGGATTTTGACCCTCAGGTATTGGAAGTGACCCCAAATTAAAGTATCAAAAGACAAATTTACCCCTTAACTTTAAACCTAATTTCCAAAATCTGGGGAAGAAAAGTAAGAATAGTCAGGAGGACATCAACAACAGCGAACAACAAGCATAAATTAAACACAAAAATGAAAATGACAATTCCAAGTTCCAAATTATTTTCAATTTTAGATGGCAGATATTATTCAATGCTTTATTACAAATAACTTTGTAATGCCCCCAGATTAATAATCACTGAATTACTACTAAACACTTCATAACCCAATGATTAGCACAACGGAAATAGAATCCGAAGGCATTACCGGCGTCCATCATTATGGACAAGGATTATAAACCATCAACACGAACACTGATACATGGAGAAGCCCCCAAAGCATACTCTAACATGACACATACTCATCAAGAAATATTTACATTACACCCTTGAATTAAAAATTTTCATAACCAACATAAAAAATTACAATCAACTTCCAAATTGATGACCACAATAATCCACAACAATAAATACTAGAAGTAAACCAGATGACTTTAGAATAAATGAGACCTCCTGCTTCCCAATCTAATCAAACTTCTTTTCTGTACTTGTGCATCGACATTATAGCACCACCTAAGACAAAACATAAAATAATTTTGCAAACAATAAAACAATAAAACAACAATAAAACTTGCTTGCCATATTATTATCTTGATGGTCCCCTACTTGCGATCATCGGTCTAAGCCTCCGTATGCGCATACCCAGACCGATCAGGAGGTCCAGATGGGTGTACACTGGCCATACATTAACTTTGGTAGTGCTCTATGGCACAAGTGACATGGGTCGGGGCCATAATTACGTGACAAAACAAGTAAACCTTACTTATTCTCATTATACTTATTACACTTGCTTATTAAACTCAAATAAAAGAGTTTAAGAAGCTAGAGTAATTGCAATATGCGTACCTTGAACCGGACCGCCGGAAGAACCTCTTGCGCTTGAGCGGACTTGAACAGGTAGTAGCAACGACCCCTTGGAGGATACTTAAGATAAGAAAAAAGAAAAGACTTAAGTTGGGTTCTTAGAAGGGAAGAGTTCCATGAATAAACCAATAAAACAAAACTCAATAAATTTGAAAGGTTTCCGGAATTTTCATGATATTCGGAAAGGCATAACTCTTCCTACAAGTCTTGAAAAACCTTGCAAGAGGACTTTTTGGAAAGCTCGAATTAAATCCTACAACTTCTAATTAAGAGTTCAAGCAAAAAACACTAGCTAAAGGGTGGAACTCAATGATAATGCAAAGCTGTTTTGTCAAATAACATGGTCGGGAACGATATTCGGGAAGCTATAACTCAAGCTCTAAATATCGGTTGAGTGTATATAAGTAGTCTATTGTTCGGTCTTGTTCCGAGCCGAATTTTATCTCTTTTATAGGGTACTTTTGCTTATTTTAGCTCCTTGTATATATATTAGATATGATGATTTGGTGTTTAGTAGGAAAATAAAGAGTTAGAAGGAATTTGGGCTTAATCGAGGGTTTTTAGGGAATCCCGAGAGATTTCCCGAGCCGACCCGAGCCAACCCGAAACCCGAGTCGAGAACCAAAGCAAAATAGAGGAGACAGTTGGACAGAAGGTTGACTCACCTGAGTCAGGAAGTGACTCTCCCGTGACTATGTTCTGGTCGCCAACACATCGCCAAGGCAATGGGAGGAGACAGCCGGACAGAAGACCGACTCACCCGAGTCAGGAAGTGACTCACTCGAGTCAAGCTTTTGGGGCAGCAATGACGATGGCCAAAAGGCCGACTCACCCGAGTTAGGAAGTGACTCACCCGAGTCAAGCTTCTAGGGCAGCAGTGACGATGGCCAGAAGGCCGACTCACCCAAGTTAGGAAGTGACTCACCCGAGTCAAGCTTCTTAGGCAACAATGACGATGGCCAGAAGGCCGACTCACCCGAGTCAGGAAGTGACTCACCCGAGTCAAGCTTCTGGGGCAGCAATGACGATGGCCAGAAGGCTGACTCACCCGAGTCAGGAAGTGACTCGCCCGAGTCATAGCCAAATTCTGCGATAATCTGCGGAAACCTGACGCCCCTCTGCTGTGTTTATTTCTAGGGTTTTGGGGAATTTTCCTCCTATAAATACCCATATGTATTCAACACTATTATCAAGTAGTCTAGGTAGTTTAGGAGTAGGATTAGAGTAGATTAGATTTAATTGCTTTCCTTTAATCTTGCTTTAATCTTTCGTCAAGTTTTCAATTGTTCTTCAAGCTTTCTTTGATTTATTGCATTTGTAATCAAACTTTCTTCAAGCTTTCTCAATTCAAGCAAGTTCTCCATTGAAGTTTTACAAGCTCTCTCTGTCTCTCTCTCTCTCTCTCTCTCTCTCTCTCTCCTTTCAAGTGCCATTGTTGACTTATTTTCTAAGCTTCTAGTGATAATGACCACAAATCCACTTTTAGTGGGGAGGAGGGTTAATGGTTACCAATTCTACTTTCTAGTGAGAATTTGGGGATCCTTGGTAATCCAATCCACAACTTTCTTATTTGTTCGGAAAAAAGTTCAAGGTGAAGGATTCAAGTGAAGTTTAGTTCATCGAAGGTATAATTTCTTGCTCCTAATTTCATTATTAGTTGTAGTATTATTGCTTTCTTATTTATTGTTCTTGATTGTTTTCTTTAGTGTTGATTGTTATTATCATGTCTATGTTAGTTTATTTGCTTTCTTAATTATTTATTGCTTTCCGCAATTGTGAAAACCCTTTAACACAAACCGATTTCCTTATCAAGCCTAACACCCATCCTCGTGGACTGACAACCCTACTAAAAACCACAAAAATTACAACCGAATAATGGCGCCGTTGTCGGGGATTGCATTATTTGGTAGATTAGGCTATTTGTTTGTGTGTAAATAGTTATTTGCTTTCTAGGATCTTTCAAGAAAAATGTAGTGAAAAAATTGAATATCGAAAAAAAATAGAAAAAAATCGAAAAATAGGAGAGTTATGGATAGTCCCCAATTCCCCCAATTTGAGCATGAAATATTTTGGAGGTAGTTTGCTAGATTACATTATTACCATTCTCAATGTGAATTGTATGGTATCTTTTATGATACATTATCTCTTTTGGGAATTGTGAATGAGGGTGTGAATTATGAGACCCGAAACCTCTTGGATTATTACGAGTTTTCTAATTTAGGTAAAGAAAAAGCATGAGAGTTACTTGAATGGTTGTCTAGGGATTCCTATGAATTTGAGCAACAAAGTGTTAGTCCTAGCTTCCAACCTCCTTATGTACCACCCTCCGGGACCGAACCTGAACAGTCTTGTGAATACCCCGTGTATATGTGGAAAACTGTTATGATCTTTCCCAATGTATTGATGTTGAGTGTCATCCATTGTGTTTATTTTGTGATTCGCCGTGCCATAGTTCTGCTTCTTGTTTGAAAGCTAAAATTGAAGCTACCTTGAGTGCGGGAGCGGAAGAATTATGTGCGAAAATGACTGAGTGCATGCGTGAATTTTTCCATGAGATTAATCATAGGGTAGAAACTTCTTCTTCACAAATGGTTGATTCGAATGTTGAAGTAGATCATTCGTCATCTTTGAGTCCTGAAATGCATGTTGATTCTTTTGTGTATGATGAGGATGATGACTACTATAACCGACCATGCCTTGGACTACTTACTGATTCCATACCTCTAGCTGCACCTAGTGAGCATGAGGAACATGATGATTTTGTGTGTGATGATCTTGATGAAAACATGCTAGATGATGAACCATTGTCCACACCATTGTCCATGCTTTTATGTGAAGAAAAAGTTGTGTCTATTGAATGGCATGATGCTTGTGATGTAATTGAGTATGATCTTGTTGAGAGTGAAGTTGAATATGTTGTGATTGAATGTGTGCTTGATACCGATTTGTTCACTTTCATTGAGAATCATTGTATTAATGAGGCATTAGCTACCCTTGCATGTGAATCCATTGAGAAATTTTGTGATGATGAGCTTGAGTATGTAGGGACTGATCATGGTTGTTCGAACTTGGTTGTTGACAATGATGCTGTTGATGATGATATGCTTTATGAGTCATTCACGATGGGTTATGACCCGGAGCCTTCCACTTTCACTTTTGATGTTGTTTTGAATGATGCACCTTTGTCTTCTGATTCTTATAGTTCTTCTGATGAGTCTGATATGGATGAAGATGAAGATGTGCTTGTTTGTGATGTTGGGAGTGTTATGATGTGGTCTAACCCTGCTTTTTCCTTATCACCCATTGATGATTATGATGAATTGGATGAAAGTTGTGATTTGGAATTTGTGTTTGATGGAAATTGCATGGATATTGAGATTGAATCATCGTTTGCATCCAAGTCTGTGCATGAGCATGTTCAGGAATGTGTTGTATTGTCCCCTCCCATTGATTTACATAACCAATCTCCATTTACAAGTCAATGGGAGGAATCATTTGTCATATCTCCAATTATGGTGCCTAGAAAAGTTGTGTTTATTCCTGCAATCCATCATTTTAATGACTTTTCTAAGACATTCGATAAATTGCTGAGAGCACTAATGTTTGTTGATGTATTTTTGAGAGTATGCTCCTATGTTCACCATTCTGAGATGCATTCATAGATGCATGACTTGTTACTCCGGGCGTTGAATGGTTCTGACTTGGTGCCCGATATCTTGAGTTGAGAAGGAGTGAAATTCTTGATAAGAGCCTTCCAGGTAACATCCTTCCTCATCCTTCTTGTACAATTAGTGAGTTGGTTTCCTTTTCTTTTGTTTTCTTTTTGTGTGTGTCTTTTTCTTTCTTTTTGGAGTGGTTGCATACCTTGCTTCTGTTTCCATTTGAGGACACGACTTCGGTTTTTGAGTCTAAGAAAAGAAAAAAAAAAGAGTGAGATTCTTATTTTAGTTTTTTAGTTCTTTAGTCCTTAGTGTCTTGTATAGTTTGTTTTTCTTTGTGATCTTGCATGCAAACATTCAAACATAGTATGCTTTTCTTGTTTATTCCTAACCTGTTGTGTGATGTTCTTTGGATCGTGGATTGGTTAAAATTTTATTGAAGATCTTGAGGTAACTTCTTTCCACCATATCTTTGAGTGTACATATTCTTTTATTTTTCTTTTGTTTTTAATTTGCTTCGTTTCTTGGATAGTGTTGTCAATGTTGGGAAGACTTTCTTAATCTTCTTGAAAGAAACCGGTTTGAGCATTTTCGACCCTAGCTTAGGCATTTCCATGACTCATCTATCTAGATTCCCTTCATTGAGTGCTTAGCGAGATCTCTGTTTTATTTCACGTTCTGGTTGAAACTATGAGACTCTAGTTGGCCACATCCGAGCTTGTTGAAAAAGTGAAACTTAATTAAATTGAATTAATTGGTTCGTGTTGGTCAAATACGGCATTAACCACCATAATGTTAGTTGACCTACATGGGACTGGTATTAGCGGTGTGACGCTAGTACCCCTTAAACCTCCATCGTTCGTGATGATGAGGCGTACGGAAAAGCCTGTGTTGGCAGGGTAAACTACGTTATGGGCCGTTCAACTCCCGAAAAGCTAACCCGACTATAATTAAGCTAAATCGAAAATGTTGGAAACCCAACATCAAATGAAGTTAATTGCTAATAAAAGCCTCACCTTGCGTTTTCTGCGGCCCTCACCCAGCTAAGGGCGACATAAATAAGGGAAATACATCGCTTGAATAAATTCTTTTTCGCTTTGATTCGAGCTCGGATGTGAATTTTTCTTAGGGATCGATCGAAATCATTCAGAACCCAATAAGCATATACGCACATGGGATTTAGCTTTTTATGAGATGTCGAGAGTTGAATATCCTTAAGATTGACAATTGTTTGAGTTAGGTGTTTTCGTGGTGCTCACAACGGTTCCTTTTGGATGATTAGTATCGTTTTCTTGATTGCGATAGCATGATTCTTGAAACAAGCAAGTTTTTCTCTTCTTTCTTTTCAAGCTTGTTTCGTTTTTCACTTTTCCTCTCTCTTTTTCTTTGGCTTTTGTGGGTATAGTTGCTAAAAACCCTCACGAGACCTTCCTCGTCCACTGGCTGCCAAGCGGTTTAAAGGGCTTGATGCATGTGCTAAATGCATCCGTGATTCCTGCGAAAGTGAGTTAGGGTTTTAATTTCTTTTTCTTTGTTTTAATTTTTGTTTTTAGTTTGCTCGGGGCGAGCAAACCCTTGTGTGGGAGTGTTGTTCGGTCTCGTTCCGAACCGAATTTTATCTCTTTTATAGGGTACTTTTGCTTATTTTAGCTCCTTGTATATATATATTAGATATGATGATTTGGTGTTTTGTAGGAAAATAAAGAGTTAGAATGAATTTGGGCTTAATTGAGGGTTTTTAGGGAATCCCAAGCGATTTCCCGAGCCGACCCGAGCCAACCTGAAACCCGAGTCGAGAACCGAAGCAAAATAGAGGAGACAGCCGGACAGAAGGCTGACTCACCCGAATCAAGAAGTGACTCGCCCGTGACCATGTTCTGGTCACCAACACATCGCCAAGGCAATGGGAGGAGAGAGCCGGCCGGAAGGCCGACTCACTCGAGTCAGGAAGTGACTCACCCGAGTCAAGCTTCTGGGGCAGTAATGACGATGGCCAGAAGGTCGACTCACCCGAGTCAAGCTTCTGGGGCAGCAATGACGATGGCCAGAAGGCCAACTCACCCGAGTCAGGAAGTGACTCGCCCGAGTCATAGCCAAATTCTGTGATAATCTGTGGAAACCTGACGCGCCTCTGCTGTGTTTATTTCTAGGGTTTTGGGGAATTTTCCTCCTTCTATAAATACTCATATGTATTCAACACTATTATCAAGTAGTCTAGGTAGTTTAGGAGTAGGATTAGAGTAGATTAGATTTAATTACTTTCCTTTAATCTTGCTTTAATCTTTCTTCAAGTTTTCAATTGTTCTTCAAGCTTTCTTAGATTTCTTGCATTTGTAATCAAACTTTCTTCAAGCTTTCTCAATTCAAGCAAGTTCTCCATTGAAGTTTTACAAGCTTTCTCTCTCTTTCTCTCTCTCTCTCTCTCTCTCTCTCTCTTTCTCTTTTTCTCTCCTATCAACTGCCATTGTTGACTTATTTTCCAAGCTTCTAGTGATAATCACCACAAATCCACTTTTAGTGGGGAGGAGGGTTAAGGGTTACCAATTCTACTTTCTAGTGAGAATTTGGGGATCCTTGGTAATCCAATCCACAACTTTCTTATTTGTTCGGAAGAAAGTTCAAGGTGAAGGATTCAAGTGAAGTTTAGTTCATCGAAGGTATAATTTCTTGCTCCTAATTTCATTAATAGTTGTAGTTTTATTGCTTTCTTATTTCTTATTTCTTGTTCTTGATTGTTTTCTTTAGTGTTGATTGTTATTATCATGTCTAGGTTAGTTTAATTGCTTTCTTAATTATTTATCGCTTTCCGCAATTGTGAAAACCCCTTAACACATCAAGCCTAACACCCATCCTCGTGGACCAACAACCCTACTAAAAACCACAGAAATTACAACCGAACATCTATGGAAAGCTTGAATTGCATACTACAACTCTTACGTTAACCACAATCTCATCTAAGCCCTAGAAAAGGTCCTAAAAGTGTCTAGTATATACTATGGTCACCATTATTTTCTGGGCAGAACTTAATTACATAGCTGGAAAGAACGGGCCATAACTTTCTCTCCCGATGTCCAATGGACGCATAAAACCCCATTCTGAAAAGCTCGCAGAACATACTACAACTTTTATTCAGAATTCATAAGCTAATAAAGTCTATTTAACTCTTGAAATTGCTCAAAAACCTAGTGCCCAACCAAAAACGTATATAGTGAAAGCCCATCACTAATTTTGGCATAATTTGAGTTATACATAACGAAATCCTAAAATTTCAAAACTGGGTGCAAGCTAATACTTAAGGCCACTATTTTTCACAATGTTCTTGGTTACGGGAGTCCTGGTTGCCTCCAGAAAATTCAGATTACGAGATTTACTTGAAAACCACCAACCAATCTTGAGTTTCTACCTTATTTTTCTACTTGATTTAATACCCCAATACATATCTTAAATATGTCTTTCATGACTAATTCTTTTAACACAGCAGAGTAGCCCACTAATTCCCTTTATTTTGGGTCACACAAATCACATACATGACTTTTGTTTTACAAAACTCATCAACCGAACATGAAACAAAGTTAAATTCACCATCCAAGTATAGGATTTCGCATCTCTTTCAAATTCCAACCCATTCAAGATACATGCAACACTTGAAAGACTTAATTCCATCTATATTCACTCATGGAAATCTTCAATTCTTGACATGCATTCACAATTTACCCTAATTTAGTGTAATCTAACCAAATTCCCATTATTTCTCTTCTCAAGAGTCATTTCTAACTTTCTCTACTTCCACTAATTTGACATGCACACACTCTTAAGCCTCAGATTATCATCAAAATTAACATGCACCACACAATTTCAACAATCAAACCTAATTTTCACAAGTATCTCTTGGTCCACACCATTTCAACATAATTTTACTTCTTCAATAATCAATCAAGACTTATAATTTGCATTCTCATTGCTCTCTAAAGCAGTCAGTGATGTATTTCAGCCCACGCCTGATGTAAATCTGCCAAGCCTAGGTCTCACTTTTGGGGACCCTAGGTTTATGGAAGGAGTTGGAGATTCACATAGCCTTGGGCTCACCTATAGAGACCCAAGATTCATGGAAAATGATGGAGGACCAAGCCCAACTAAAGAGGTCCAACTTGTGTACAAGGAAGTAGAGAGGGCCTTAGAAAATGGAATCATTAAAGAGGCCCAACGTCACTCCCTCTCTAATGATGAAAATCCATCCACGCCAAGCCCAGTAAGGAAAGTCCGATTCAATTACAAGGAGATAGAATGGGCTATAGAGGAAGAATTCATTTTGGAGGCCCAAAGGCCAACCTATATCACATGCTATTTGTTCCAAGAGGACGTCCAAATGTCCTAGAGATGGTCCAAGTTCACGTCAAGGCCCAAGTACCAAGCCCAAGTTGAATTTCACATTTCTGACCATTTCAAGATGAAGTTCACAATTTTGGCCTTTTGATGTATAACTTCACATTTTTAGTGTTTTCTTTCCATTTAGCAAGTTATTAGGAGTATTTTTATTATTTCTAGTTGTGTGAGATGCCAAGTAATATCTATAAACTTGGACATCAAGTTATAGGAGTCTAGAATAGTCTACAATGTTCTAGAAACATCTAGATGGACGTGTGGTAGTCGTTTGTGTGTAGCTTTAGCCAAGTATCACAATCCTAGATAAGGATGGCTTATTTTGCAACTAATACATCTTGCATTAGGAAAGCCAATTCCTAAAAGGATTAATATTGTTATAACTAACTTCCCTTAGAATTAGGAATCCAAATCCAAGGAGGATAAGGTTGTTTTAGGCGTCTACTAGTAGTATTAGGTGACTTGCACGCCAAGTTAAGAGTCCTAGGAGGTTTAGGACTTAGTCTATTATAAATAGCTAGGCTTGTAACCGTTTGAAGGCATCCAATCTTGAATTATGAATACAATCAAGCTTTTAGCTTACCCCTTGAGTGTTTCTTGAAACCTCGTTTGATCTCTTCCATTGTGTCTTGATTTGGCAAATCAAGTGGTGAGGAAGAGCTTGTTCCCTACTCTTAGAAGGTGTTTCTGTAACTAAGAGGAAGGACAAGTAACCCTAGGGTTTCATCTTGTGGTGTTTCTTTATCAAGTTTGATCCCTTGAACTATCCCTTTTATCTTTCTATCCTTCAGTTAGATATTTGCAAACCCTAAGGCTATCAAATCTCACAAGATCTCTCTCAATCTCTCTCTCCCTCACGTCATACTCTCCCTCTCACTCAAACAATCTCACATCAAAAGCCTCCCCAAATCCCTCTCAAACAATCATCCATCCATCTCTCAATCTCACAAAGATCCATATTTTCTCAAACCCTAATCCATACTCTCTCACAAATCTCCCAAAATCCACAAAATCTCCATCTCTTTCACGTGAATCTCCCCTACCCTAACCCTTTTCACGTGAACTGCCTTATGCTTAGATTGGTTGTACGTCTCCCCATTGATGTGTAATTGATCAATCCTATTCTTTGATCCCATTGTACATCAGTCAGCTCTACTAAGAATTTCAAAATAAAAAATCATTCACTTAATTAATTGATGTGAGTCACTAGAGTTAGAGAATACCCTAGAGAAGAGGAGAGGAAGAGAGAAGGACATGGGAAAAGCAGTGGCTGCAGCGTCGGCCACCGGCCCCAGTTGGCGTCGCTGGTTCCTCGTCGTCGTCGACAGTGGGAGGCGGGTAGGAGCTGGCGTGCAGGCAACAAGAAGAAGGAAAAAAAAACATGGAAAAGTAAGAGGGAAGAGAGAGAAAGAGGCTTGAGTGATTTGAATCTAATTTTGCAATTAGAAAGAGGGAGTATAGTATTACCTTCCTTACTTATAAGGCTTGGCCCAACGGCTCAACTTATTGGGCTGATTTGGAATAAAGGAGAAGAAACATGCCCAAACGCTTACTAATCCCTCCTTTTTAATCCGATAACACTAATTTTCGAATAAAATTCTACGAGACTAAATCATGAGGAAATTTTACTAATAGAAATTGGGAAATTGGATTCTAATAGTACGAACTTTGGGCCATATAAGACTTAACAATACGAACTTTCGATTTGGTTCTTAATAATATGAACTTTGACCCCCTGTTGCCTACAGTAACACGCCACCGAGTTAGCTTTATTCTGACTCGTCGGTAAAATGACTTGGCGGTGGCGGCACGTGCTCTTTGCTCTCAGACATTGCCAGGTCAACCCTTGACTTTAAAAACTCCATGTCAGCATAAATTTTCCCTCCTTCCCTGTGTTTCTCTCTCATTCTCATATTATTTCATTAACAACCATTTTTTCATAAATTTAACTCCCGTCATTTTTCCTCCATCTCCCTCCTTCATCTTCATCGTTACTCTTCACAGCCAAGATCTGGGTTTGAAATTTTTTTTGATCAACTTCTGCAAAGCTCTCTCCTCTAATTTCGAATTTCGAACTGATGAAGTCAGAAGGAGGTTCGAGTGGGGCGTCCTTTGGGTGGACTGCGAACCATGGACGAATAAAGTGTGAACATGGGATCCGTGCTGTGCGTAAGATTTGTCGAAGGGGAGAAAATGTTGGGTTAGGCTTCTATGGACGTCCAATGTGGAAGGTAAACCCTGAAATTTGAGGTTTTTGGTAATGATTTTCGTATATGAGGGATGAAGGTTGAAATTAGGGTTTTTTTTCGACTTTGGGTTTGGGATTGGTTTTTCCAGAACATGAACTAACTGCTGGTTCTGGTTTCAGTCGAAGCACCTTGACTGTGGATTCTTCAAATGGGAAAAGGATTTGGTTGGGGAAGTTGAAATTGGAATAGTCGAAGGTTTGGTGGAGTAGAACAAGATGCTGATGGAGAGGATTGATCAATTGATGTCTGAAATTGGAACTGTTGCACACTTGAATGTGGCGAATTTGGGCTTGAAGAAGAAACTTACAAAGGAGAAAGAAAAGAGAATGAAGGTAGGGGAAGAAATTAGGCCTTTAACAGGTCTGCCATGGAGGTTTTAGGCATAGTTTTTGGTATGTTACTGGTTGTTCTAGTTTCAAAGTGGATGTAAGACTTGGGTGGGTACAAAGTCAGGTTCTACATCTATGGGGTAGTTTAGGGTGGGTAGTGTTGATTTTTGTGGATGTAAGCATGTAGATGCTGTGGATGTAAGCATTTTGGGTGGGTAGGTATTGTAATTTGGTGAACAATGAATTGCAAATTGACTCAAAAAGTATCATGGTTAGGCCACGAGGAAGGGCCCATTTATGCTTGAAAGACGATTATTTTGATTAATAAATAAAAATCAACTCACCTTTGATGATATTATTATGACCCTTTACAAAATTCTCCTAACGAAAGTCCAAAAAAAAATTAATTGAAAGTCCAACAAAGTAAATGGATACTATTTTAGACTGCATAATAGTCACTAGGCTTGAGTAAATTAATTTGTCGATTTAATTAATAAATCCATCACATTTATGGCCGGCCCGTTGATAGGCCCAACCATATTGGATTTGTAAATTAAGCCCATAAATTAATTATAACTCGCTTATTGTTGACTTTATTCAATCCTTTATAATATCCGTTTTCCTCGACTAAAAAAATGTAATAATAAGAAAAAGAAAAAGTTGGGTCGTCGGTTTTGTCAAGCATTATTCTAGTCTGCACAATAGTCATTATGGCTTGAGCCGTCTGAATTGTTAGGCAGAGTTTCGGATTCTCCTTAAAACGGTCGGCCAGTGGATTGGGCCCATACGAATTGAGAAACACTGACTTAAGACCTATCGATTTACGACTCGCTCGCTGTGTTTGACTTTGTGCGACCCTCTATAATGTTTCATCCATAGGTCCATATAGAGTTAGGTCATGCACTCCCAAAAAGTGGGTGAGTATCTTGTGTCAGCATATATGTGTCGAGTCAGTAGGGTCATATAGGTCTTTAGGGCATGCATGCATCGGGTAGTATGTGTCAGAGTATGTCTTTGAGTGTTCTAGCTTTGAATTTCCATGCAGGCATCATTGGTGACCGACTCCGAGCCCGCATTCGAGATCCACGAACTGGTCGTTTGATTCCAAACCCGCATTACGATCCATCTACAACTAGTGACAACACCATGTCTGGAGAGCAATTCCAAGAGATCCCGGTCTAAAGCATTGAAGCCAACATCACGAAGCATTTGGACGAACTCTACACCAAGATGCAGGTTCTGGTCTTCGCTAATTCCCTAAAGCAAGAGCAGAAGTTGGGCAAAAGGCTGAATGAACAACAATAGGTAATGGATGGCATGCTACAGGCCATCACTAAGATCAACACCAAATTAGGGTTGAATGCTGAGGAGGATGACGGAGAAATGCAGGGATACGAGTCTGAACCTGAAATCATCAAGATATCCCCAAATTCTAGAGAAACAGGGATATCTAGGACTAAGGTTAATACACGTGAAGTGGCGAAACCTACGAGGGACCCCGCTGTTAAGGCTCTCGAACAGAAGTTAGAAAACCTCACCAAGGCAATGAGCTTCGTGCCGGCTTTTGCTGACAAGTACTTAGAGGTTCCATTGCCTGTTCAACCGACTTTGAAGGTAGATGACAAAGTTGAAGTGCCAATATTAGGTTCAAACCTTCTGAGAACCCCATTCATCATGTAGAGGAATTCATGAGGCTGGCACCTTTAAACCGAATTGATGCTGACCTATATTCTACCATCTTCCCATCCACCCTAGACGGAGAAGCAAAGGTATGGTATCATGCTCTGTTGCCCCAAGTCAAAGCCAATTGGACTGAATTATTCAAGGCTTTCATCCACCACTACACATGCATCCAAAAGAAATAAGCTACAGTGGATGATCTAACCGCTATGAAGCAATGGGATGATGAGTCCTTTATGGATTACTTCGAGAGGTGGCACACGAAATTGTCCCACATCAACGAGGCAATTCCTCTCCGTCTGCAGTTATCCACCTTTAAGCAAGGACTCAAGAGCAGCCTATCCAAACACTTGGGGTATCATGTCGTCAAAGACTTTGATTACCTGAAGGATATCTGTTTCCAATTAGAAGCCATGCAGAACGATAAGACGACTTCGCCTGGATGGAAAGGGTCCAGCTCCAACAGGAGGGCTACTAGTGCGGCTAGCCACCCTCCTAAAATCCTGGAGACAACTCTATCCAGCGCAAGGGGCCTTATGTATCGAAATACGAGACTTATACGCCATTGGATGTTCCTTATTCCCAGGCTCTCGACCGTCTGGTTAAGAAAGGTATCTTGGTTTTGCCCTTACCAAAAGAAGAACCAGAAATCAAGGGCAGAAATTGGGCAACCAATTTTGCCGCTATCAGCGTTGCCGAGGTCACGACACCGAAAAATGCTGGACCTTAAGGAACAAGATAGAGGATATGATAAGGGCAGGGACGTTGCCAATGCCAAAAGCTGCTAAGAAACCAAACAATCAAAGTAATCCTATGCCAGAGCATGCAAATGCTATTTTATGTGGGGATTCAGCTTCTACCCCTATGCTTTGATTGTGGAAACAGGTCAACCTGTCCCCGAAATAGTTGGGTTCCCCGAAGATCTACTCATTCATGGTATCTGGGACAGTGACAAGGATGATGAGCACGAGCATTCCGAGACAGAGTGGATGGAGAAAGATGAGTCGGACGATGTAGCGTTCCTTACTCGATCTGGCCGTCATAACAGTGACAGGAATACCACCATCCCAGTAGTTGTTCCTAATCTTGCACCAACAAATAGCAGTGACAATCAGACCTCTTCTAAAGATCCTCTTCTTTCTCAACTCAAAAAGACTAGGGCTGAGGTTACCATATGGCAACTCATATGCACTTCACATGCCCATAGGCAGAAGATGTTGGATGCCCTTATAACACTCACAGTATCACCTGCAACAACTCCTGAGACTATGGTTGCTCATGTGACTACCCCACAAGAGATGATCACTTTTGGGATTGAAGATCTACCTCAAGGAGGAGCGTCTCACAACAAAGCCCTATATCTTACAGTACAATGCTCCAACAAAACTATCCCATTGGTTTTGGTTGACAATGGGTCGACAGTAAACGTATGCCCTTGGATGACGGCACAGAAATTGGGAGTACCACAACAACACCTGGCTCAAAACGGTGTACAACTCACGGCTTATGACAATTCGCCCCGGAAGTCTGTCGGATCTATGGCGTTGCCTATTACTACTGGTAGTGTCACCCGAAATGTGGAGTTTGTGGTGCTGGAAATTCCAGCCTCCTTCAATTTGCTACTAGGGAGGCCCTGGCTTCACGAGTGTAATGCTATAGCGTCCACCTTACATCAGAAGGTAAAGATGTTGGTTCAGGGACAGGTGATTACTATCTCAGGAGAAACCATCAATGCTGTTTTCACTCATAAACAGTCAACTCTCGAGGTGGAGCATAACTCAATGGACGAAGAACTCCATAATTTTGAGCTTGTAGCAATGATGAGCAAGGATGAAGCACCTTTTGACTTCGTGATAGAAATCAGCCCACGCTTGTTCCCCTAGGCCCAATCAAGAAGGCCCAACTAAAGGTCCATCATATACATAGGGTCCTTCATCAAAGGACTTCGACTCATACAGGGCCAACAGGGCATATTTGGTTCAACTACATCAAATGGGCCAATGAAGAAAGGGACAAAGTTGAACTACGAAGGCCCATTCATATGGTGTGCTTCTTATTTCAAAAGGATGTCCAAACATCCTAGATGGGTCAAGGCCACACGCCAAGCTCAGGAAAGAAGGAGCATCACACGTCCAAAGTGAAGTTTACAAGCCCAATTTTATGATCTTGATTTTTGGATATATTTTAATTATTTTCAGCTTAATTAGTTTTTGGTGTGTTTATTTTAATTAGGCTAGAATAGTCGTGTGATTTATTTCCTAGTTAGGAATTGGCTAATTTTGTAACTAATCCAATCCGGATTAGGAAAGCCAAGATAATTAGGATAAGGTTTGTTACAACCAACTCCCCCTAGGATAAGGAATCCTAGTCCAAGGAGGAGTAGAATAGATTAGGCATCTAGTAGTAGAACTCCTTGGCTTGCACGCCAAGTTGGAGAGTTCTAGTCCCTTTAGGACTCTCATAGTATAAATAAGGATGTAGCCTCTCAAGGCAATCAATCAATTCAGAAATATGGAACCCCTTAAGCTTTTAGCTTTCCCTCGAGTGTTTGGATAAACTCTCACCCTTTTCTTCTATTATATCTTGGTTTGGCACCCAAGTGGTTAGGAAGAGCTTGATCCTAGGTTGCGGTCTAGATCAAGTTAGCCCTAGGTTGTCCTTCTTGTGGATTCAATTAGGAAACCTAGATCTATCCGTTCTTACCTTTCTATCAATATAGTTAAGGTATTTACCCTGTGAGCTTTCTGTCAATACAGTTAAGTCACATTAATCCTATACCCTACCCCTTCATCCCCAACGCCACATCCTTCCATCCACATCCCCACAAACGTCACCCTCTCTCCCAATCCAAATCCATCTCACATTCCCTTTTCTCTCTCCATAACAACCATCCAACAACCTTATCACTCCTCCAACAACCTAACAACCTCCTTCTTTTCCCACCTCCAACGTCACTCCCCCTCTCTCCCACATCAAACGCCATCTTCCCTCTCTCTTCTCATCCTCACATCAACCCCCCCTTCTAGCCTCCATTCAAGAATCAACCATCTCCTCTCTTTCCCATTCAAGATTCATCTCTCTCTCTTGAATCTTGAAATCACAAAGCCCTCACGGCAAAACAACCTCCACAAAGAACCCTAATTCACGAGAACCTTCCCTTTCACTCTCCCTAATCTCGTGAACCATCCCACCCTCGTTGTTTGGTTACACGTGTTTCATGTATTATTGGAATCAAAAACCTTTCTTGACCCGGTAATACATCAAAAGTGGTATCAGAGCTCTAGGTTAGTGTTGAGTGTAAACCAAACACGTAACCTTCAAATCCAAAGGCTTAACCTGCAAGTCTAAAGCTTAACCTGCAAGTCCAAAAGCTTAACCTGCAAGTCCATAAGCTTAACCTGCAATCCAAACACGTAACCTTCAAATCTTTAGTACCAACCTGCAACCCAAAACTCCACAAACATCCCAAACACATTACCCTCCCTTACCCAACGTCACTCTGGCGTTCCAACCCCTACCATGGAACACGAATTGCTCTTCATGAGGAGGATCCTCAGCAGTTCGACTGTCCCAGAAGACCAACAACAACGAGAGGCTATCTTTCAGTCTTGTTGCACCATCAAAGGAAAGGTATGTTCCTTAATCGTTGATGGAGGAAGCTGCACCAATGTGGCTTCAACGACTCTGGTGGACAAACTTCAGCTGGAAACCAGTCCACATCCCAAGCCCTACACCATCCAATGGCTCAATAAGGGTGAAGGACTACAAGTTACTCATCAATGCTTGGTAAGCTTTTCCATTGGCAAGAACTATCAAGATACTATTTGGTGTGATGTATTGCCTATGGATGCTTGTCATATTATGTTGGGAAGACCATGGTTATTTGACAGGAGTGTGATGCATGATGGAAGAGCCAACACCTACACCTTCAGGTTCAACCACAAAAAAATCACCCTAGCTCCACTTAAAATAGCCAATCCGTCCCCACCAAAAGAGAGTGATCCAAATCCCATCACTTCTATGACCACTGAACGCCCTAAGTTTAGTGAGCATAAGGAGATCACTCCCTTAGATCCAAACACAAACCCTAGCCACAAAGAGCCTACCAACGTGAACCCTAGCCACGAAAAACCCACGAAAGGCTACCCTCTCGTCACCCCTCTTTTGGAACAACTTCCTCATGTATTCCCAAAAGAGAAGCCATCTGAATTGCCCCCTCAGCGTGAGATCCATCACAAAACCGATCATGTTCCTAGGTCTGCCGTGCACAACGAGCCAATATATCACATGAACCCTAGTGACTTCCAAGAGGTTCAAGGGCAAGATGAAGATCTTCAAGCAAAGGGTATGATTAGGGAAAGTCTCAGTCCATGCGCCATCCCTACCCTTTGGGTCCCAATGGAAGGAAGCCAAAGTCTGTGCACCAACAAGGGTACTACCAAGTACAGGTTTCCTAGAAGTGAAGATCAAGTGAACGAGCTATTTGGTACCCAAGTCAACTCCAAGGTTAATCTAAGAAGTGGGTACAACCAGACTCGAATTCAAGAAGGGGACACAACTATCAAAACCAAAGAAGAACTCTATGAATGGTTAGTCACACCTCGTGGTCTAACTAACACTCTCTTTACTGTTATGAGATTGTTGAATCAGGTTTTAAAGCCCCTTATTAGCAAGTGTATTGTTATCTACTTGGGTGATATACTTGTGAACAGCAAGAGTGAGAAAGGTCACAACATCTTTCATCTCCAATCTGATTTGGGGATCTTAGCTCACGTGGATCTGCATCAAAATCTACCCAAGTATGGCGTCTTCATCAACAACATAGTCTCTCTTGGCTATGCTCTTTCGCCTGAAGTGTTCAAGTTTGATGAAGAAAGAGTCAAAGCTATCAAGGAGTTGTCTATTCCAATTAGAACTCATGATGATCAAAGCATCCCCGGCTTGGCTTCTTTCTATAGGAGATTTGTGAAGAATTTCAATATTACTTTATCTCCTATGACCGAGCTTTGGAAGTATAGGAAGCTATCATGGACGCCAGCAGCTCAGCAAGTGTTCGACATCATGAAGGAGAAACTCTGCACCGCCCTGTCCTTGCCCTAGGTAGCTTTGATAAGAAGTTCAGGGTCAAGTGTGATGTTTCTGGAGTTGGTATTGGAGCTGTTCTATCTAAGGAGGATCACCCCTTGCCTTATTACAAGGAGAAGTTCGGTGATCCTAGATTCATGGAAGATAATGGGAGCCAACTCCGCTTATACATTAATAAGATCTCTTTCAGTCCATCGAGTTCTTGGCAACTAACGAAGAATACTAGAGATCTACCTAGCCTTGGTCTCACCTTTGGGGACCCAAGGTTCATGGAGGATAACGGATATCAATCTATCGAAGGAGTCACAGTTCACGTGAAGGCACTGATTCACGTGGAGATTATTGAAGCAACCATTGTTCATGTGAAGGTCCTGATTCACGTGGAGGTCATTGGCACAATCATGATTCATGTGGAGGTCCTGATCCATGTGAAAATTACAGTTGGGTTAGTTGAAGTCTTCGAACTTGAATTTCCAAGTTTGAGGACAAACTTCTTTCAACTAGGGGGGAATGATAGAAATCAGCCCACGCTTGTTCCTCTAGGCCCAATCAAGAAGGCCTAACTAAAGGTCCATCATATACATAGGGTCCTTCATCAAAGGACTTCGACTCATACAGGGCCAACAGGGCATATTTGGTTCAACTACATCAAATGGGCCAATGAAGAAAGGTACAAAGTTGAACTACGAAGGCCCATTCATATGGTGTGCTTCATATTTCAAAAGGATGTCCAAACATCCTAGATGGGCCAAGGCCACACGCCAAGCTCAGGAAAGAAGGAGCATCACACGTCCAAAGTCAAGTTTACAAGCCCAATTTTATGATCTTGATTTTTGGATATATTTTAATTATTTTCAGCTTAATTAGTTTTTGGTGTGTTTATTTTAATTAGGCTAGAATAGTCGTGTGATTTATTTCCTAGTTAGGAATTTGGCTAATTTTGTAACTAATCCAATCCGGATTAGGAAATCCAAGATAATTAGGATAAGGTTTGTTACAACCAACTCCCCCTAGGATAAGGAATCCTAATCCAAGGAGGAGTAGAATAGATTAGGCATCTAGTAGTAGAACTCCTTGGCTTGCACGCCAAGTTGGAGAGTTCTAGTCCCTTTAGGACTCTCATAGTATAAATAAGGATGTAGCCTCTCAAGGCAATCAATCAATTCAGAAATATGAAACCCCTTAAGCTTTTAGCTTTCCCTCGAGTGTTTGGATAAACTCTCACCCTTTTCTTCTATTGTATCTTGGTTTGGCACCCAAGTGGTTAGGAAGAGCTTGATCCTAGGTTGCGGTCTAGATCAAGTTAGCCCTAGGTTGTCCTTCTTGTGGATTCAATTAGGAAACCTAGATCTATCCGTTCTTACCTTTCTATCAATATAGTTAAGGTATTTACCCTGTGAGCTTTCTGTCAATACAGTTAAGTCACATTAATCCTATACCCTACCCCTTCATCCCCAACGCCACATCCTCCCATCCACATCCCCACAAACGTCACCCTCTCTCCCAATCCAAATCCATCTCACATTCCCTTTTCTCTCTCCATAACAACCATCCAACAACCTTATCACTCCTCCAACAACCTAACAACCTCCCTCTTTTCCCACCTCCAACGTCACTCCCCCTCTCTCCCACATCAAACGCCATCTTCCCTCTCTCTTCTCATCCTCACGTCAACCCCCCCTCCTAGCCTCCATTCAAGAATCAACCATCTCCTCTCTTTCCCATTCAAGATTCATCTCTCTCTTGAATCTTGAAATCACAAAGCCCTCACGGCAAAACAACCTCCACAAAGAACCCTAATTCACGAGAACCTTCCCTTTCACTCTCCCTAATCTCGTGAACCATCCCACCCTCGTTGTTTGGTTACACGTGTTTCATGTATTATTGGAATTAAAAACCTTTCTTGACCCGGTAATACATCACTTCGATCCCTACTCAAACCCCAAAGTACATGCTACGCTCAAGAAACAAGGGCATTTCCCGGGAATGCCGCTAGGGAAGAACCCGAAGAATAAAATTCCTCCTGTGTTCAAGACTTTTGAGCAGAAGGGAAGGTTCGGCTTAGGCTATAAACCCACTAAGAAAGAGGCTAGGTTCGCAAAAATGGCTATTATTGAACAGAAAAGAATTGACAATCCTCCCACATTGTTCCAAGTAAAACCCTATCCGCTCACTCTGAATGGCAATTTGTCAATGAAGGTGATGACTTCCCTTACTATGGGTTTCCTGAGCCATTCTATCTGAAGAACAAAGGAGTTCAAGTTGCTGGACTGGAAGTCTTCAATGATTGCTCTATTAATATGGCTACTGTCTTTGTTCCCGCTCGAGACAAACAGCCTCCATTAGAATGGACTCATCTTGCTGGAAGCAACATCTTTGGCATGCTGTTTGGACAAGAAGTCATCCGGAGAAAATCAAATCGATGTTATTATTGCCGCTACCGTCAGCCCAAGCTTTGATCCGAGTCTTATGATTGCGAAAGACGGAGAGGTTAAGGCGGTCTCGTGGGTCGACGCTGAGGAAAATAATTTTGCTTTATCTGTAGGAGAGTCTGTTCCTAAGGACATAGAGTCAGGTTTTAGTGGTCTAGAGTCAAGTGAGTCTGGTCTTGAGTCTGCTGCCAGTGTATTCCTTTCTGCATTCAATAAAATAACCTTTCTACTTACTCTGATTCTTCTTTCCCCTCTTCCCTGAGCTGCTGCGCCAATAATAATCTGGAATTTAATGAACCCTTAAAAGAATTTTCTAATGAACATGAGCATAAGATGGCGGTGTTGGAAGACACCATCACCATAAATGTGGGCACAGAAGGGCAACCTTGGGAATTGAAGTTAGGAAGCTCGCTCACGGCAAAAGAATGGGTGTCCTTTACAGAGCTTCTCAAGGAGTTTGTGGACGTGTTCGCATGGTCCTACGAAGACATGCCTGGGATTGATAGGGAAATTGCAGAGCATACCATACCTCACGAATGCAAAGCCGGCTGGCCGATGTAAGGCGGAAGAATCAAGCTGAATGGGCTAAGAAGATTGAGGAAGAAGTGATCAAGCGACTTAACGCTAAGTTCATCAAAGCGATCCAATATCCGAATGGATTGCTAACATTGTCCGATGCCAAGAAAGATGGGAAGGTGCGCATGTGCGTAGATTTTCGAGACCTTAACAAAGCTAGTCCCAAGGATAGTTTCCCTTTACCACACATCGATGTATTAGTGGATAACACTTGCGGACACGAGCTACTATCCTTCATGGATGGATATGCGGGTTATAACCAAATCAAAATGGCGTAAAAGGACATGGAGAAAACCTCATTCACTACGCCATGGGGAACATACTGTTATGTGGTTATGCCTTTTGGTCTCAAAAACGCTGGAGCAACATACCAACGGACGACCAACCCCCTACTTCACGATATGATGCATGTAGAAGTGGAGGTTTATGTGGATGACATGATTGTGAAATCAAGAACAAGGGAAGGACACATTCCTAACCTTCGCAACTTTTTCCTCCCGACTTCGCAAATACAAGATGTGGCTTAATCCAGCAAAGTGTACCTTCGGTGTCACCTCTGGGAAGCTGCTAGACTATGTGGTTAGCCAACGAGGCATTGAGGTTGACCCTTCGAAGTTAAAGGTAATCCAAGAGTTGCAGCCACCTAGGACAAAAAAGGAGATAAGGGGTTTCCTGCGGCGAGTCCAATACATCAGCAAATTCATCTCGAAGCTGACCATGACTTGTGAACCTTTGATCAAAAAACTAAAGAAGGGAAGCAAAATAGAATGGGACGACCAATGTCAAGCGGCCTTCAACAAAATCAAGGAATATTTGCAACATCCTCCAGTCCTCGTACCACCAGTACCAGATGAGCCTCTACTCCTTTACCTTACTGTAACTAGCTCTGCAATGGGGGCTATGTTAGCTCAAAAGGCCAAAGGTCAAGAGAGTGCCATCTACTACTTGAGCAAGAAATTCTTGGATTTTGAAAGTCGATATGCAAACATAGAGAAAATGGCTCTTGCGTTTGTATGGGCCACCAAGAAGTTGAGACATTACATGCTTTCACATACTATATATGTCATAGCTGAGAATAATCCTATCAAATTTATCATGGAACAACCTACCATCAACAATCGCATTGCTCGATGGGTGGTCATGCTTTCGGAGTTCAATCTTCTGTACTTGCCTCAAAAATCCATCAAAGGACGGGTTGTCTCAGATTTCCTAGCTGCTTCTCCGTCAAAGGAACCTCCAAGCACTCACTTGGAATTCCCAGATGAGGACGTATGTATTTGTCACTGATGAAATCACATGGGAAATGTATTTCGACGGAGCTTCTAATCAAATGGGTTGCGGAATAGGAGTACTGCTGATCTCTCCAGAAGGGGCACATATCCCTGTATCTGTAAAGTTGGACTTTGATGCTACTAACAATGCGGCAGAATATGAAGCCTCTATCAGAGGTCTGCAAGCCACATTGGCTTTAGGCCTACACCATGTAAAAGTCTTTGGGGATTCTAGCCTCATCATTAACCAGGCTAAAAATACATGGAAGGTCCGAAATGAATGTCTAATGGAATATCAACGGAAGCTTTTGGGACTTGCCGACCAATTTGAGAAAATCAGTTTCCAGTACCTCTCAAGTGATCACAATGAATTAGCTGACGCTTTAGCCAAGTTGTCTTCAATGATATCCATACCATCAGGCACGCTACAATTACCGGTAGTAGTGGAGCGGCAGTCTGAACCGGAATGTTTGCCACTTGGAAGCACAAGAGGAAGAAATTGAGGAATGGTTCCATGACATATACAATTTTCTTCGAAAGGGAGAATATCCGGCAGAGTTGGATGTTCGAGGACAGCGAGCGGTCAGGTCTTTAGCAGCACAATACTGCTTAATCCAAGATCGACTCTACAAGAAGTCACCTACGGGCATTAATTTGTTGTGCATTGACGCTAAGAGTGCTAAGGAGATCATGATTACTGTACACGGAGGAGAATGCGGTCCCCACATGAATGGACGAATGTTAGCAAAGAAGATTCAGAGGGCTGGTTACTATTGGATCACTATGGAGGCAGATTGCTTAGAGTTCGTTCGAAAGTGCAACAAATGCCAAGAATATGCCAACCTACAGCATCAAACCCTGTCATACCTGACTACTTTGACATCTCCGTGGCCATTCTCGGTATGGGGTATTGACACCATTGGCAAGATACACCCAACCGGAACAGGAGGACATGAGTACATATTGGTCGCCATCGACTATTTCACTAAGTGGGTGGAGGCAGCCTTTTTTGCCAAACTCACATCCAAACATGTGGCCAAATTCATTCTTCAAAATTTTATATGTCGATACGAAGTGCCTCATGAGATCATTAGTGACAACGGAAGCCACTTTCGAAAGGAGGTGGAAGCCTTGCTTGCCACTTACAAAATCCAGCATCATCGATCCTCGACATACCGACCTCAAGCCAATGGAGCTGTGGAAGCGGCCAATAAGACGATGTCAGGGATTATCAAGAAGATGGTTGTCACTTACAAGGATTGGCCAGACAAATTAGCATTTGCCCTGTGGGGATACCGAACCTCTATACGAACCGCTATAGGGGCAACACCATATTCTCTGGTATATGGGATGGAAGCAGTCCTACCTATTGAAGTAGTGATCCCTTCGTTACGAATAGTGGCCGAGAGTCAATTGCCAGAAGCCAAATGGGCAAGGGCAAGGTTCGAGGAGTTGATGTTGATGGATGAAAAGCGATTGAGAGCATTACATAATGTGTAAGTATACCAAAATAGGATCACTCGAGCTTTTAATAAGAAGGTGAAAAATCGTTCACTTCAAGTAGGTGATTTGGTGCTTAAGGAGATGAGGGCACCTGTATAAGATCCAAGGGGAAAATTTGCACCTAATTGGAAGGGTCCTTACATGATTAAGGATATTTTGCCAGGAGGGGCAGCTCGGCTCGCCACCATGGATGGAGAAGATATAATTCAGCCCACAAATTTGGATCAACTAAACCGATATTACGCTTAATATCACCAAGCAACTGAAAACCCAACTTTTAGACACTTGGGATATATTTAATAAATGCTCATGTACTTAAGGAAAAATAAAGTTTGCGAGAAGACAATATTTGTGAACAATATTTCTCCTTTATTAATTGAAAATGCAAATACATTATTTGTAACATAAGAAAATTCAAAAGGCATAATTAAATAAAAGACTATTCTGGAAAATCAGCTCCAGTTCCTTCATTCCATCCATCTTCTAATCTTGTTTCACCTTCTCTACTTCGCCAGTTGACCTATGGTCAATCTCCATGTCTCTAGGTCCGTTAATCGCTTTCTCTTTGTCCTTGGGCTTATAGGCCCGCCTGCCTCATTTTCGTGTATCAACTCTCGGACCAAGCCTATCTTTCACTGAGTCTCTTGCGCCAAGACAATCTTTTACTGAGATACGAGGACCCAACCTTTCCTTCACAGGTGCTTGCCTTCGTCTCGCTTCCCCTGCACGGCGAGATTCAATAGCAGCAATCAGCCATCCATGATAACCGGCATCTGCGATATGAGACACATGTACTTTTGGCGGAGATTTGAGAGTTGGTCTTCTCTCCCAATATTTTAGCCATGACTCGATCATTGAACTTTGAAGTCTCAATTGATCGGGGGTCTCACACAGAAGCTCGGGAATATCCTGCTTGTGGCCCATTTGGTGCTTCACTCGCGCCGGAAAATAAAAGGTCATGTGCGTCAAGCCGGCAAGACACACATAAGCATTATGGAAATCATGGGTCACATACTCGGAAATGTGCCACCATTCGATCCACCATACGATCTTCCGCGGCTCCTTTAAGAATGCAATCCATTCCGTTACCGAGAGGAGGTCGGTGTACTTTCTCTTTCTTTGACAATAGTTCGCCAACGCCGATGAAGTCCGGGGTTCTTCGATGAAGCCCAAGTGCTCCATTAACCAGATCTGTCCATTAGTTAGCCAGAGTCAGAATTGCACGCCAATTCTCCCAAACTAAAAAAAAAAAGGGTTAAAAAACCCGCGTGGGTTTGGCAAACAGTAGGGGCAGCAAATCAGATAGTGACAGAAAGGATACCTGAAGTAGCAGCGGGCTCCCTCGAAATTCATGTTCTGGGTTCAGATCATCCAAGCCCATCATGGTTTCAGCTAACATCAGAGGCACGGGATTGTAGCCTCGGGACATGTCATCGACAAGTTGAATTAAATTCGCCGGTCCGGTTCGTTTGCCGCCATGATAAAAGCAAAACTCGCCGAGGAGACATAATACGAGCGCTCGCACTCGTATCACGGGACCGTATTCCAAAGTATCAGAAGATTGATAATATTCGACTATAGTTTGGAAGTGTACCTTTTCGCCGAATATCGCACTCCCGATGACTCGAGACAGAAGGCATAAGAGCTCCTTGTATTGCTTAGGGGTGTCCATTGGCGTTAGAGGCGACGTCGGCCGAGCAAAATGATTTGTCCCTAGGATCGAGGACCATTCCTCCGGGAGCGGACAAAATTCCTTCCATGCGAAGTGAAAGACATGCATCTTTGGATCCTAAAAAGTCTTCGCCGCACAGAGAAAATCGTGGTAAATCCTTACTTGTCGAAGACTCAACAAGCTCGTCAGCTTGTATCTTCCGAGCTCCTTCTTTTCTTCCTTGGACAAGGTGCTCATCCAAGTTGCAAGTTTCTTCTCGAAAGCCATAAGAAAAGGGCAAGTTACAAGTAGGGGATGTTCTTTGTGTTTTTGGAAGACTTTGAAGTGATGATGAGGAGTAATGATCACATGCATAACATGTGGTATTTATACACCCCCATTCAAGCTCAAAATGGAGAAATACAACCAGCAATGATCACATAGCCGTTGCCCTCCATATCCCATGATTTTAGCCCATCAACAACGGCTAGCAAAAAAAAAAAAGAGAAAATAAATCAAAAACCGCGCGGGTTTTGATGTGCCCAGATCCGCCTGCACGCTCGCCCAAGCCCAAGGCCCGGGCCCGGGCCTGCTGAGGAGAAAGCCCGCACGGGCTTTCCGTCAAGATGGGCCCGCCTGTCCGCGGTCCAGCCCACCCGTTTCTGATTGTATGTGAGCCATGCAATCAAATTGGCCCGTTTGTGTATTTTTAATGCTTCAGATCCTAACTCAATGATGCTCGATTCTGAAATTTTTGCTCGAGTTTACTCTGACACTTAAGTTTTCGTTTTCTTTTTATTTTCTTTTCTTTTTGGGGAAGCGGGATTAAGTTGGGGATTAATCCCGTCATGTAGAAAGTCGTTTAGAAATGCATTAATAAAATAAAGTTGTGCATTCACCAAGTCTTGCATATAAAAATAAGAAATAAAATGCATAAAAGTCTTGCATTAAAATAAAAAGAAGTAGTACAAATTAGCTTCGCGTAATAAAAAAAAAAAAGATGCATAGAGTCTTGCTTGTTTTTGGTTTGATCATCACAGGGAGCCCGAATCGCTGTTGTCCTCAACCAAATCGGCACCAGCATGAGAAGTCCCAGTGTTAGTAGCACCAGCTGTACCAAAATAGGTGTCCCAGGAATAATAGTCAGAACTAGGTGCTGTCTGCGGTGGCCCAGACAAGGGAACTTCGGAAGGATGCACGCTCGACGGTGATGAAATGGAATGCTCTCGTGAACCAGCTAGCCATGAATGGTCAGGAACACGCCACGCAACAGAAGGGGTAGGCTATACAGGACCAGTTCTGTAACCAGGGGCTGGCCAACTAGAAGAAGTAGATCCTCCTAACCAAGAGTGCTGGGGTACAGACCACTCTTGCATATCCGGAGGCCATAAAGGACCCGTTCCAGGAGCCGGGACTGGCCATCCAGCAGAGTAAGAGCCAGAACCAAAGGAGGAGGCATCGTATGGTACAGGACGTGAGGTAGCGTCATCCGCTAGGGCCTGACCGCTAGGATACCCTACGGATGCACTTGAGTCATGGTCCCTCACCACAATCTCTCGACGACGACGAGCAGAACGCACTGAAGCTGGAGTACGGTGGGAGTGAGACGGCCGGTTGGTAGCACTTGATTCTGAAGCATCCTCCACCCAGTAAGAGTGAGGCTGAGTATCACCACCGTACCCAACGCTGTGATGTGACCCCCTTGGCCAGAATTCTCTTCTAGGGACATCTGAGCCATGTCTTCGTTCACAGGTCGACGGCCCCTGCTACCAGAACCGCTACGATGTGATCCCATAGAATGATGACCTTCGGCCATGATGCCTTTACCACGACCCTCCGGCACAGCTGCTAGAGGAGGACGAGAGGACCCACCAACCTCTTCCCGTGATCGACCCCGGGAAGAATATTCCCCTGCCGAAGAGCGACGTGGGGGATCGGTACGAGGAACTCCCGCAGTAGAGCGTCGAGGTGGTTCCTGAGGAACAGACTCAGCGTCAGCCTCCATATCAACACGCCTGGCGGTGTTACCGTGGTATCTGCCTGAGCCCGTAAATGATCGGTTGACGTATTTCAACATAGTACTCCATTCTTTGGTCACTTGCCTGAAGACAGACCATCGTGGCTGAAAGGCAATAAAGACAAAGGTTACACATGCATAATTGGCACATGAGGTAAAAGGAAGCAACAAAGGATGAGGGATTACCGGTTTCCGCTCAAACTCTTGGGCTGGCATCGATCGCTAGTCTCAACCTCCAAGAAACCGCCGATCTTTCTTCCCGCCGGTTGGGCCTCCACCTCAGCAGCCATAGCATAGGGCCCCAACTACAAGACTTTATGGTTAGGAGTCGATCAAAGGCACAACATAAAGAAAAGCAAGAAATACCTACCACTCGAGGCGCTAGACGGCTCAAGTAGCGTTGGAATTCCTCATTAAAATGCTCCTAAGGAACGTCATTCACGAAGTTGTCAAAATCTCGACCACGAATCCAATCTCCTAAGATGTCCGGATTGACGCGCCAAGGCTCGAACATGTGCTCTGGTGGATCTTGGGGTATGAGGCCAGGATATCCGCCTAGGATCTGCCTCGTAGCTCTCTCTCCCAGGTACCATATGAAGCCCGAGGGTCCCTCCATCAGGATATGAAGGCGAGTATCGTGCTCCACTTGTTGCAATGGGGTGGGCAGTCCGCTCAAGTCAAACCCCGTCCATGGACGCCGGTTCACGTGGTCCTGTGAAAGATAAAGAGGCATTTCAAGAATAGAGGCAACAACAAGATAAAGATGTCAGGCATAAAGAAATACCGGGGTGAGGTCATCCAAGATTACCATTTAATATGATCAAGGTCGCCGATGGAATTTCTTCCTCGTATGCCCTCAGTGATCCAGTTCGTGATTGGGACCGTCCTATTTCTCTTGGAGCGAAGGCCCAAGGACAAGATATACTCATATGCCCTTGACTGCATCATTATAAAGTCAAAAGAAATAGCCAAAGAGTAGCAAGACTACAAAGAAAAGAGTCTCGGGTACGTACCTCGAGCACCTTCCACAGAGAAGGACAATACTGAAAGCGGGTTGAGACTCGTGGAGGTAAATGGTATCGTCGTCCAGCGTCAGTCTGTCACCGCGACGAAGCCAGAGGAGGAAATTCGCATACGAAGCCTTGCCCCAATTCAAGTTCCGAACCTCGTTTAAGTCCAGGAGATTCCGGAACCAGGTCAAAGTAATGTTATCTCCCCGATTGGCAAAAAGAGTGGTGGAAATAACATAAGCCAGGAAGACAAAGCGACGTTGATCTCCAGGAAAATTCTAAAAGTTGGCATCACAGATAGCTGCCTTGAAGTGCGCATAGGCAAGGTTGGACAGACCCTGGCCTGGGCCTAAACGCGTTGACACTAGACCCAGCAAGTCCAGAACCATCGGCGAGATCTCAACACTAAAGACTATGTCACGCCCATCCCAAGGAAGACCAGTGATCATAACAAAATCTGTGGGGGTAATCGTCATCTCCCCTACAGGTAGATGGAAGGAGTTGGTCGTGTCCCAAAACCTTTCCGCCATAGCGCGGCTTATCACGTGAAATGTACGGCCTTTCTAAGCCACCAGGCATTTCCAGAACGGCATGAGTCCTGCTGCAGTAAGGGTGTTGCTAACAAAATCCCCGGGAATCAAATCAGCTACCTTAAGGAGATCCTTTAGGACGCCGGGAGTTTTCAGATTGTCCTCCTAATGACAAAACAGTGCAAAATTAAAGTCGGGGGCTCACCTATGGCATTGGCTCTGAGCATAGTCTTTGGGCCTAATTTGGACCCAAAGATCGGGCCCACAGCCATGGACCGCAAGATAAAGGAATTTAGCAAAAAGAATCTGCCGGCCCAAATAAGCCGACCCAGCAGAGTTAAAACCCGCACGGGTTTTGGCTCCGCAAGTGGGCCGCCCATCCAGGCCCAATTTCTTTTTCTCTTTTGGGGTTTATGGTCCAGAAAACCCGCACGGGTTTTAGCTCCGCTAATGGGCCGCCCATCCAGGCCCAGTTTCTTTTTCCGGGATATGGTACAGAAAACCCGCGCGGGCTTTCTCTGATCAAGTGGGCCGTGTGTTTTTATTCCCTTCGGTCTGAATATGCATCCAACCTATTCCTTTTTTCTTTGGGTCGAGTGTGGTCCGTTTTTCAAAAAGGGTTGCGAATAAATCATGAGGACATACAAGCATGCTAAAAATAATAAAAATCGTCAAGACATGAAAAATAAATTCGTGCTTGTTCATTTTTTCGTTATTGAAGCTAATCATCAAAAGAGGAGTACCTTGCCATGGGAACGGTAGAACCAAGCATGTTTCCAAGATTGGATAGTGAGATCCAAAGGGTCGGCATTTGCACCCGGGATGAAATTGCGCCTCGAAGACATCTCATGAGGCCATGCCGCCGCATGAGAAGAGGAGGATTTCTGCGACTTCTGCGATGCATTTTCTCAAGAACTTAAATTATCTCCAAAAAGCAATTTTCTAGAGAGAGAAAAGAGGAGCTAGGGAGATGATGAGTAGAAGTTGAATGTGTGAACGAAAGAGATGAATGAGGCTTGGCATTTATAGAAATGAAGAGTGAATGTGAACTGTTCGTTTCTAGGACCCGCCTCGAGATGCCAAATACGTTTCATTGGCCGAAAATCCAAAAGTCATCCCTTTGCCACCCAAAGAGGAGAACGAGATGTGTGGCCTCTTCTCGTCCACACAAGTACATGGCCCACCATTGATTCCTTTCACGAGGAAAAAAAAAAGGCTAAAGCCCCCTATAAGCCCCTTTTCACGGCCCAACGCTTTCCAACGGCCCAGCAGGAGATATAAAACCCGCACGGGTTTTATATCAACAAGAAATTTTCATCTCAGTGGCCCAAGTTCAACGGCCTAAAGAGTCCCCAACATTCAGGTAAAAATTTGAACTCATTTGCATTTTTGCGGAAACTAATATCTGCTTTCGTGATGATTTCCAGGTTGCCGCATAAAGGAGCACCATCATCCGGTCGTCGCTAAGAGGGACCATCCAGCAGGTTGCCATATAAAAGAGCACCATCATCCGATCGCCGCTAAAAGGGACAATCCGGCAGGTTGCCATATAAAAGAGCACCATCACCCGGTCGCCGCCAAAAAAGGGACCATCTGTCATCCAGTTGCCATACAAAAGAGCACCAACAGGGACAGTCGTCAAACGGTTGCCACCTAAAGGCCTCCACCGATGTCGTCAACGACAGTCGTCCAATGGTTGCCACCTAAAGGCCACCCACGATGTCGTCGGCATCAGTCGTCCAACGGTTACCACCTAAAGGTTACCGACGACTTCTTCATCAACAACAGCAGTCGTCCAGACGGATTCCACCTAAAGGTCTCTAACGACATCTACAGCAGCAGTCGTTCAAGGTCGCCACCTAAAGGTTACCAACGACGTCATCAGCCGGTCGCCATATAAAAGAGTACCGTCAGCATCAAGACAGCCATCAAGTCTACTTTGACCTTCGTCTTATTCGGACTCGATCAAAGTGGGGGCTCTCTGTAGACACCGGGATTTGCACCAATATAATCCCGACTCATCAAAGCATTGAAGGCCGAATACATTTTTTGGGCCAATGTAGCAAGCAATACAAAACAGAACAGAACCAGCCCACTGGCTGAGACAAAACCCGCACGGGTTTTGAACGAGCAGAGACGGCCCAGAACCAAGGCAAGCCTAAGGCGTGCCCCGGTCCACGCTAGAAAACCCGCGCGGGTTTTCTTGTCCCCAAACGCGTCGTTTTGTGTCTACGTCAGCGATCCGTGCCGATGGATTTAAAAACCCGCGCAGGGTTTACATTTAATAATCCGGCGCCAAAGGTTGATCATTATCCCATGATATTAGCCCATGTGTGTTGACCTTGAAACTTGACTTGATTTTGCATAGATAGAGGGCATGATCCAAGGGATGTGTTCCCTCCTTATCCCTCGTACACACTACCTCACCACCTATAAATACCCGTCCATTCTTCCACTCATCTCATCAACTACTCTCAAAACCCACCTCTATTATTCTCAACTAATCTCTCATCATTTTCTCTTAAAACTCCCATTATTCTCATATTACCATCTCATTACTCTACCGAAATCATCACTGGATTTGAGAGAAGGGAGAAGGACGAAAACAGGGAGGATTTTTAAAGTGACGTGAGGTCTTTGTGGAGGGAGGGATTACTTGAGAGAGATTTGAGAGAAGATAAGGGATGGACATTGATTTGAGGAAGAGATGAGGGTGGCGTGAGCTAGAGATGAGGGAGAAAATGATTAAATGTATGCATGAGAGTATGAGAGATTATGTAAGAGATTTGGCGTGAGGCCTTTAGGAGAGTAAGAGAGAAATTGATGATTTGAGAGAGTAGGGTTTGAGAGAGAGAGACGTTTGGATGATAGGGGGAGAGAGTGAATTAGGGTTTGGAATTTATCTCATCTATATTGATAGAGAGATAAAAGAAGTAATTATCTTAACTGTATTGACAGAAAAATAAGAACGGATAGTTCTAGGTTTCTAACTTGAATCCACAAGAAAGACAACTTGGGTTAACTTGCTCTAGATCGCAACCTAGGATCAAGCTCTTCCTAACCACTTGGGTGCCATACCAGGATACAATAGAAGAAAGGGGTGAGGTTTATCCAAACTCTCGAGAGAAAGCTAAAAGCTTAACTGATTTCATAATTCAAAGTTGGGTTCCCTTGAGAGGCTACAGGCCTTGCTATTTATACTACTAAAGTCCTAAACTTCCTAGAACTCTCATGATTGGCGCGTAAGCCATCTTCTCCTACTAGGACACTATTACTTGGCATGCAAGCCAAGGACTCCTAATACTAGATGCCATCTACTCCATCTCCTCCTTGGATTAGGACTCCTTATCCTAAGGGGGGTTGGTTACAAGAGATAATAATCCTTTTAGGACTTGGCTTTCCTAATCCAAGATGGATTAATTACAAAATAAGCCAACCTTATTTAGGACTACATAGCTTGGCACCTAATCTAGCACACCATACGCATATCACACACACACACACACACCTTCTAGATCATTCTAGAACATTCTAGACTATTCTAGACTCCTATGACTTGGTGTCAAAGTTTATATATATTACTTGGCACCTCACACAACTGGAAATGTAAATAAAACCCTAGAAATGTAAAGAATTACATCAAAAGGCCAAAACGATGAACTTCTTCTTGAAATTGTCAGAAATGTGAAATTCATCTCAAAATGATCCAAAATGTCAACTTCATTTTGAAATGGTCCAAACTGTGAAATTCAACTTAAGGTTTGTACTTGGTCCTTTAGTTGTGGACTTGGACTTGCCATGGATAGGTTTCCATCATCTTCCATGAATCTAGGGTCTCCAAAAGCAAGCCCATGGCTATGTGAGCCTCCATCTCCTTCAATGAACTTATGGTCCCCAAAGGTGAGACCTAGGTTAAGCAGTTCTCTATCATGGGCCTCTTCTGATGTTTTTGGCGTCGGCCAAAATACATCATTCCCCCCTTGTTGGAAAAAGTTTGTCCTCAAACTTGATGGGAGGAATGAGACCTCTTTGTTGGTTGAGCGGGGCTGGCCTCCATTATCTTCCATGAATCTAGGATCACCAAACTTCTTCATGTAATAAATTTTGGGGCAACCCTCTTGAGATAGAATAAGTTGAAGTGCTCCAACATCAACTCCAGAACATCACACTCAACCCTCTTATCAAAGTTTGGTAGGGTTAGGACCGGTTAGTGTAGAGTTTATCCTTGATGACTTTGAACGCTTGATGGGTAGCGGGGCTCCATGAGAACTCCTTGGATTTCCATAGCTCGGTCATAGGAGATAAAGTAGTATTGAAATTCTTCACAAATCTCCTATAGAAAGAGGCCAAGCCGGGGAAGCTTCGATCATCATGAGTTCTAGTTGGAGTAGACCACTCCTTGATAGCTTTGACTCTTTCTTCATCAAACTTGAACATTTCACGCGAAAGAGCATAGCCAAGAGAGACTATGTTGTTGATGAAGACGCCATACTGGGGTAGATTTTGATGTAGATCCACGTGAGCTAAGGTCCCCAAATCAGATTGGAAATGAAAGATGTGGCCTTTCTCACTCTTGATGTTCCCAAGTATATCACCAAAGTAGATAACAATACACTTACATCCATAGAGTTCTTCTTTGGTTTTGATAGCAGTGTCCTCTTCTTGAATTTGAGTCTGATTGTACCCACTTCTTAGATTAACCTTGGAGTTGACTTGGGTACCAACTAGCTTGTTCACTTGATTTTCACTTCTAGGAAACCTGTACTTGGTAGTAACCTTGTTGGTGCATAGACTTTGGCTTCCTTCCTTTGGGACCAAAAGGGTGGGGATGGCGCATGGATTGAGACTTTCCCTAATCATACCCTTTGCTTGAAGATCTTCATCTTGCTCTTGAACCTCTTGGATGTCATTAGGGTTCATGTGATATGTTAGCTCGTTGTGCACGGAAGACCTAGGAACATGATCGGTTTTGTGATGGATCTCACGCTGAGGGGGAAATTCAGATGGCTTCTCTTTTGGAATACATGAGAAGTTGTTCCAAAAAAGGGGGGACGAAAGGGTAGCCTTTTGTGGGTTTTTCGTGGCTAGGGTTCTCGTTGGTAGGCTCTTTGTGGCTAGGGTTTGTGTTTGGATCTAAGGGAGTGATCTCCTTATGCTCACTAAACTCAGGGCGTTTAGTGGTCATAGAAGTGATGGGGTTTCGATCATCTTCCTTAGGTGGGGACAGTTGGGTTATTTGGAGTGGAGTTAGGGTTATTCTCTTGTTGTTCATCATAAGAGTGTAGGTATTAGCTCTTCCGTTGTGCATCACACTCCTGTCAAATAACCATGGTCTTCCAAGTAAATATAACAAGCATCCATAGGCAAAACATCACACCATAAAGATTCTTTAAAGGATTTGCCAATGGAAAAGCTTACCAAACATCTTTGAGTCACTTGTAGATCTTCACCCTGATTGAGCCACTGGATGGTGTAGGGCTTTGGATGGGGACTCGTTTCCAGCTGAAGTTTGTCCACCATAGTAGTTGATGCCACATTGGTGCTGCTTCCACAATCAATGATCAACGAACAAACTTTTCCCTTGATTGTGCAACGAGATTGAAAGATGGCATCTCATTGTTGTTGATCTTCAGAAACAATTGAGTTACTAAGAACTCTCCTCATAAGGAGCATCTCGTGAGCCATGGTGATGGACAGTTGGGGTTTTTTGTGATTCAAATATGGAGGGGATTGTGTTTGGGCTGTTTTGTGGGCCTAGGGTTGCACTCGAAACAACCTAGAGCTCTGATACCAAAATTATGATGTATAATGGGATCAAAGATTGCATCTTAATCAATTACACATCAAGGGAGACGTGCAACAAATCTCAACATGGGAGGCTTCAAGTGATCTAGGGAAAAAGGTAGGGTGCTTTGTGAGAGAAAGATAGAGTCTTTGAGAGAGTGGAGAGACTTGAGATGGAATATGAATTAGGGATGGAGAAAGATGAGATCTTTGTGGAGTTTGAGAGAAGGGAGAAGGACGAAAGCAGGAAGGCTTTTGAAAGTGACGTGAGGTCTTTGTGGAGGGAGGGATTACTTAAGAGAGATTTGAGAGAAGATAAGGGATTGACGTTTATTTGAGGAAGAGATAAAGGGTGGCGTGAGCTAGAGATGAGGGAGAGAATGATTAAATGAATCCATTAGAGTAGGAGAGATTATGGACGAGATGAGCTAGAGATGATTTGAGAGAGTAGCGTTTGAGAGAGAGACGTTTGGATGATAGGGGGAGAGAGTGAATTAGGGTTTGGAATTTATCTCAATTATATTGATAGAGAGATAAAAGAAGTAATTATCTTAACTGTATTGACAGAAAGATAAGAACGGATAGTTCTAGGTTTCTAACTTAAATCCACAAGAAAGACAACTAGGGCTATCTTGATCTAGACCGCAACCTAGGATCAAGCTCTTCCTAACCACTTGGGTGCCATACCAAGATACAATAGAAGAAAGGGGTGAGGTTTATCCAAACTCTCGAGAGAAAGCTAAAAGCTTAACTGATTTCATAATTCAAAGTTGGGTGCCCTTGAGAGGCTACAGGCCTAGCTATTTATACTACTAAAGTCCTAAACTTCCTAGAACTCTCATGATTGGCGTGCAAGCTATCTTCTCCTACTAGGACTCTATTACTTGGCATGCAAGCCAAGGACTCCTAATACTAGATGCCATCTACTCCATCTCCTCCTTGGATTAGGACTCCTTATCCTAAGGGGGATTGGTTACAAGAGATAATAATCCTTTTAGGACTTGGCTTTCCTAATCCAAGATGGATTAGTTACAAACTAAGCCAACCTTAATTAGGACTACATAGCTTGGGGCCTAATGTAGCACACCACACGCCTATCTCACACACACACACCTTCTAGATCATTCTAGAACATTCTAGACTATTCTAGATTAATCTAGACTCCTACGACTTGGTGTCAAAGTTTATATATATTACTTGGCACCTCACACAACTGGAAATGTAAATAAAACCCTAGAAATGTAAAGAAATACATCAAAAGGCCAAAACTGTGAACTTCTTCTTGAAATTGTCAGACATGTGAAATTTATCTCAAAATGATCCAAAATGTCAACTTCATTTTGAAATGGTCCAAACTGTGAAATTCAACTTAGGCTTTGTACTTGGGCCTTTAGTTGTGGACTTGGACTTGCCATGGATAGGTTTCCATCATCTTCTATGAATCTTGGGTCTCCAAAAGCAAGCCCATGGCTATGTGAGCCTCCATCTCCTTCTATGAACCTTTCGTCCCCAAAGGTGAGACCTAGGTTAAGCAGTTCTCCATCATGGGCCTCTTCTGATGTTTTTGGCGTGGGCCAAAATATGGGTTTTTTGCTTTTTGGACCCTGTATTTTGGGGGTATTTACAATCTGGACCCCCATGTTTCAAAGTTTACAATTTGGACCCTATATTTTGTTTCCGGCAACAATTTGGACATAAATAGAGGGGTCCGGCCAAAAGAGGCCCTTATTGTAGTTTGACTGATTTTTCCTTCCAAAGTTGCCCCTTAATTTTTTTCTGAACTTCGAAATTTACCCTTCCTTTATTCGGTTTTCTGGGAGTTTGAAGTTGAATAGTCACTAAGGGTTGGATATGCGTATGGGTTGTGAAATTGAATTCTTCAGTCTAGTCAATTTCAAAAGGAAATTCAAAATAAATGAATAAATGAAATAAGGGTAAATCGGTTAGTTTATGCAAGATTTTGGTCTTCACCGGAGTCAAATTTAACTTTAGGCTAAATTTTTTGGGCCCATATTGTATAGGGTCCAAATTGTAAACTTTGAAACATGGGGGTCCAGATTGTAAATACCCCCAAAATACAGGGTCCAAAAAGCAAAAAACCCGCCAAAATACATCATTATGTGACTTGGGGGCAAGTGTGAGTGTCACGCCACCCTCAATATGTAAGATGTTGAATCTTGATGACTTGACCCGTACAACTATTAGCTTGCAACTTGTTGATCAAACTATTAGGAAGCCTTTTGGAATATTAGAAGACATCCCCGTTCAAGTGGGGAGTTTCATCATTCCCTGTGACTTCGTTATTTTGGAGATGGATGAGGATTGGAGAAGTCCTATTATTCTTGGTCAACCTTTCTTGGCCACTGCAGGAGCAATTATAGATGTAAAAAGAGGTCGTTTGTCTCTTCATGTGGGGGGAGAACATATTGATTTTGATCTTGATCCTTCAAGAAGAAACCTTCACAAGGAGTCACGTTTTAAAGTCAATGCAGTGGTTGGTATTATGGATGAGCAACAAGACGAGTCGTGCTTACTTGTTGTAGAACCGGATGATTGGGGTGGAGAAAGTCACCCTAAATCTATTCATTTTGAGCTACATGGAGATGGTTTCACCTTCCATGGCGACTTCCTCAACACCGTGCCTTTAAGGAGGGAGATTGCCTTGGGTGAAACATATATGGAAAATATGAAATTGAGAGGGATGGCTTTCCAAGGCCCGAGACCCGACACATTACCAAATATCAAGTCGGGGTTATCTTCTCATTCTATCCGGCCTATTAAGTCTTCAAGGAGGCATACTCCATATTTGCACAAGAAGAGGAAGCAATGGAAAAAGAAGAAGAAATATTGGTGGAGTAAAATGAGGAGGCCGTTATCTTTGATTCCTTCGGAGTTGACTAGACCACCGGAGGATCACCCCAGATTTTTCATAAGTGCTATTGGGATGTGCGGGAGGAGAAGGAAGAAGAGTTGGTGGAGAAAGCTTACCAGGCTTCTTTCTTGCACACCACGCCTATTGAGAATCAAGTAAGTATTTAAGTCAAGCTCGGGACCTTAAACAAGCGCTTTATGGGAAGCAACCCATAGTTTTATTTCATTCTTTTAAGTTCATTTTTAGTCTTTCTTAGTTAGTTTCTTTTTCAAGTTTTTAATCTTGCATGCGGATCTTACGAGCTTTGGCTGTTTTTACTTGAAAATCCTAACCCTTTGCGGTGGCTATTACGGATTGCGGATTGAGTAATTATTTGAAGAACTCCAGGTAATATCTCTCTGCTCTTCTCTTTTTGAGTTGAATATCCTATAATCTGTTTGCATGCTTGATTTTTGTTTTGGTGGCGAACCCCTAGTATGTGCTTGTTAGGTATGTCTTGTTGTTCGAGTCGTGTGCGCTCGGGTCGCCACCACTTGCTTGCTAGGGGTTTTATTATGCTTTTATGGTTGATCTACCCTTTCATGTGACACCTTTCTCACAATGAGGACATTGTGGCATTTTACGTGTGGGGGGGGGGGGAGAGTTATATTTGTTTCAAGGGTAGATCACCTAGCATTTTATTTCTTTTTGCTTTTTTTTTAGGCTAAAATTTGAAAATTTTTGTGAAAAGAGAAAAGAAAACGGGAGAAAAGTTGTGAAAAACTCCTAAAATTTTCTGTTATTTTTCTTTTTGCTTTTGCCTTATTATTAGAATCGCATAGTCAATGGCTCGAAGTCGTTGTTAATCTTCTTAAGAGAAGCCGGTAGGAGCGTTGTAGGGCCTTAGTTCAGGTGTTGCCATGACTCATCTAATTAGATTCCCTTCGTTGATTGCAAAATGAGGTTCTTGTTTTTTCATTTCCTTTTTGAAACCGTGAGACCTTAGTTTTTCACCTCCGAGCTTGTTGAAAAAAAAAGAATGTGAATTCTAATTATATTGGATTAATTGGTTCGTGTCGGTCGAATCCAACATTAACTAGCATAAAGTTAGTCTACCTACATGGGACTGGTATTAGTGGCGCGGCGCTATTACCCCTTAAACCTCCATCGTTCGTGATGATGAGGCATATGGAAAAGCCTGTGTTGGGAGGGTAAACCCCCGTAATGGGCCGTTCAATTCCCAAAAAGCTAACGCCGACCTTTAATAAGCTAAATCGAAAATGTTGGGCCATAAATTCTAAAACCCAACCCAAAAAGAAGTTAATTGCTAATAAGGTGAGGAGCTTTTCCTTGCATCTCCTGGGGCCCTCACCAAGCCAAGGGCGACACAATGCGGGGGAGGGCGACTCTTTGCTAATCTTGTTCGCTTTAAAATGAGCTCGGGTGGTGATTTTTGCTTCGGATCAACCGGAATCATCTAGGATACACTACCACTTGCGCACAAAGGACTTTGTTTTGTAGGAAGCGTTTGGGAGTCGAAAATCGGGTTTTTTGCTTTTTGGACCCTGTATTTTGGGGGTATTTACAATCTGGACCCCCATGTTTCAAAGTTTACAATTTGGACCCTATATTTTGTTTCCGGCAACAATTTGGACATAATTAGAGTGGTCCGACCAAAAGAGGCCCTTATTGTAGTTTGACTGATTTTTCCTTCCAAAGTTGCCCCTTAATTTTTTTCTGAACTTCCAAATTTACCCTTCCTTTATTTGGTTTTCTGGGAGTTTGAAGTTGAATAGTCACTAAGGGTTGGATATGCGTATGGGTTGTGAAATTGAATTCATCAGTCTAGTCAATTTCAAAAGGAAATTCAAAATAAATGAATAAATGAAATAAGGGTAAATCGGTCAGTTTATGCAAGATTTTGGTCTTCACCGGAGTCAAACTTAACTTTAGGCTAAATTTTTTGGTCCAAATTGTAAACTTTGAAACATGGGGGTCCAGATTGTAAATACCCCCAAAATACAAGGTCCAAAAAGCAAAAAACCCTCGAAAATCTCAAAGATTGGCAATCCTTAGGATTAGGTGTCCTTGATATGCTCGTACTCGCTCCTTTTTGTTGATTAGCTTTGATTTCTTGTAGTTGATTGCATGATTATTTTGGCAAGCAAGCTCTTTCTTTTTTTTTCAAGTTTGGTTTTGGTTTTTCACCTCTTCTCTCTCCTTTCTTTTACTTTTCTTTGGCTTTTGTGGGTACAGCCGCTACAAACCCTCACGAGACCCACCTCATCCAACTGGGCTTCCAGGGGGTTTAAAGGGCTTGGTGCATACGCTAAATGCACTCGTTTCCTCCCACGACAGAGGAGTTGGTGTTTAGTTTTCTTATTTGTTTTTGTTTTATTTTAATCGGGACGAGCAAAAGTTTAAGTGTGGGGGGGTGTTTAGTCCCGATTTTGGGCCTAAATAACGCCTTTTTACTTGCTCTTTTGGCTTGATTCCGAGTCTTTTTCGTCGTTTTTACTTGTGTTTTAGTTGTTTTGTAGGTTTTCGCGCTTTTGGAGCAAATACAAGAAATATGGGCTAAAATGAAGCTTTTTAGGGAATCTCGAGCGATTCCTGAGCCTAAGCCGACTTGAGAACCAAGGCAGAGTTGACTCGGGGTCATTTTCCCAAGCTTCAAGTAGCTCAGAGGTGTAACACCTGCTACAACCTCTATAGCGGGCATTACAGTCAAGGAAACAAGTCAGGGGAAGGGTTGGCAGGCGTAGCGCCCGCTACGTTGTAAGTAGCTCCCGCGACCTGCACTCAAAGTCAGCCATAGATTGTCAGCTGGAAAAAGGTAATGCCCGCTACCATAGGGGTCGTGTCGCGACATACGAGACCAGAAGAAGACCGCACCGCGGTGTCCAGGACAACACCCGCTGTCTCTCGAATGCCCAAAATCATCTCGACCCTCTTCGCTGAGACCGCACCCGCGGTGTCCTGAGACCGCTCCTGCAGTCCCCTGTTTCTGCGCGATTGTTCCGGCTTTGTGCGATGCGTGTTGGGCGGCTTTTATGTCTTGTATCAATAAGCTCCTTGGCTGCGTTTTTAGGAGCTTTAGAGAGAAATTAGAGAGAGATTAGCCTAGGGTTTGGTGTATTTTGGATTGTATTCAAGATTAGAGGATTCTACAATTGAGAGATTGCTTTGGATCATCCTTTCCTTTGTTCTTCCTTGCTCTTCTACAGCATTTGATAAGCTTCTTCCCTAAACTCTACTCTACTTTGTTAATTGCTTTAGTTCCTTGTTAATTGCTTGCTTTGCTCTTTAATTGCTTTGACTGTCTTTTGATTGTTGTTTGATGATAGAAATCATGCTTAGGGTTGGTTTTGTTGATGTTGTTAACATAGTTGTGATGGGTAGTGGCTAGAACCCTAATGGGTTAGGGGGTAATTAAGGGTGTGAATGGGTAATTAGGCATAGGTTAGCAATTTTAGTGAGTAATTAGTTGGGAAATCACTTTTCCCACTCTAATCCTTCCTTCAAATGGGATGTATTTGGGTCCCAAAGCTCCCGAACACATCTAGTACTTGTGTTGGAAGATTGGAATTGGGATAGTTAGCACTTTACTCATGAGAGTGAGTAGAGACTAACTAGGGAATTCAGTTTCTTTAACACTACGGGTCCGTGGTGGACTTTGGGGAAGTTAATCCGGACTATCCTCGAAAGAGGAAGCCCGGTGGGTATTTCCTAACGGAATTGGCACTTGATTTTCTTCCTTCTTGCTCTCTTATTGCAAAACCCGTTTCCTTGTGCCCGTTTGCATCTCGGAAAGCCCCCGAAACCCATTGTTTCACCTTGACTGACCTTACTTTGTTTTCTCGCTTTGTGATCCTCTTTCAGCCCATTACCTTACCTTACCGATCTTAGACCTGACCTAGACCGAGTTTCATAGACAAGGTCCCTAGCTCCTCGAGAAGAAAGATATAAAAAACCGGGGCTACAAAACCACGTTACAGTATCCACTTCAAATGGGACCCCGGATCATGGGAGTGGAGCTATGGGTCCTTATCGGAACCTAACTCGGGCCTTTAAAAGGGTTTGGAGTGTTTCGGAAAGAATAAGCGGAAAAGGGTTAACGTGGGTTGTCAGAATGGACGAGCCTTCACTATTTGGGTCATAACGCCTTCAATGTAACTCCGATGGGTCTCACATTTTGGGAGCTTAAAGTACACGCCAAGAGCTTTCCATCGATATCTTATAGGCCTAAAACGGAGTTTGGATGAAGAAGTTATGCGCGTTCGAAATCGACAGGGAAAAGTTGTCCAGAAGCCCAGGGAAAAGTTGTCGTAGGAGATTTATCCACGACACCCTGCTGCCTAGGGACGTCGCGCCCATGACTCCTAGGGTCGCGCCCGCGACCTCTTCTTGCCCGCGACCCTGCTCGCCCAGGTCGTTACGCCCGTGATGACAGCCGTAATGCCCGTGACGAAACTGTTTTACGCGTGATTTTGAGACAAAACGTTGCGTTTTGTTTATTTTTCCCCCATTCCTATATATACCCCCTTCCTTGGTATTATTTGGAGTTTTGGCTGAAACTTGAATGTAATGCTAAGCATTGTTAGGGTTTTTCCCTTGCTTTCTCTCAAACCTTGTTATCTTTATCCAATCAAGTTTGGTGGTGATTCAAGTCATTCCTTTAGTGATTATTTAGTGGATTACCTTTGCTAACCATGGTAGGATGTTAGGCCTAGAGTTGTGGACTCTCCTTGCTCAAGGTCATATCCATTCCTTTGGTGTTCAAGGCTATTGTTCTTGTTGATTGTTGATCTCCATCATACACTCAAGCTAATCTCATCGTCCCAGCACGACGGTAACGCTCCATATGGTATCAGAGCCTCGGTTTTTCATTTGCTTGAGTTGTTCTTCATTGTTGTGCTAGTAGTGTTCTCTAGTGTTGGGTTTTGTGAATTGTATGCTCTTATTGGTGACCCCCAACCCCGATGCTATAATATTTTGTTGGAAAACATTGTATTGTGGGTGTATTTGTTTAATTTGTAGCCATTTGGTGCATTGGAAAGAAGCTGGAAAATAGTTCACGCAAGGTGTTCGATGAAATGTCTGAGTGAAAAAAACACAAAGAACCCTTAGCCAAACACTTGCAAACTACAAAAGAACCTTCAAACTCCACAAAATACCCCAAACACTAACCATCCCTCACCTTTTTTTCCTGGTATGGCCGACGGAGCTCGCCACGAACGAGAGGAATCGAGCCACCGGGATAGCCCTCAAATTCAAGCTATCGAGAGCCGACTCGCAACCCATGACGAACGGTTCTCCACCATCGATCGCAACCTTAATGCCATTATGGTGCGGTTGGACCACCTCACCCAAGAGCGTCTAGGTCCACCCCGAGATGAACGTCAAAGGCGGGGCCCAAGCCCTATTCATCCTCCTCCTACGTTCGAGTCGAGTGACGATGATAGAAGTTCCCCACGTCGCCGTCCACATGGGCAAGTACATGATAGGCCCCCTCTTGACGACTTCCAAGACGTCAAAATCGACATTCCCGAATTCAATGGTTCCAGTGATCCTGACGAGTACCTTGAGTGAATCCAAATGATGGATAGGATCTTTGAGACCAAAGAATACAATGATGAGAAGGCCTATAAGATCGCTAGCCTAAAACTCAGCAAAGCCGCGTCGCTTTGGTTTGAGAATGTGAAAGCACAAAGGGCACGGGAAGGTCGAACGAGGATCACCACTTGGACACGACTTAAATAGTTGATGAACCGTCGTTTCTTGCCCACCACCTACCAACAGGATGTATTGAAAAAGGTCTACGCCCTAACCCAGGGCAAGCGATCTGTGAGTGATTACATTCAAGAGTTCGAGCAACTCCGCATCAAAAGCGATCTTCAAGAACCCGAAGCACAAACTATGATGCGTTTCTTGAATGTATTGGAATCCTCGATTTCCAAGAAAGTAGAGGTTCACCGTACTACTCCATGGATGACTTGTGCAGTTTGGCCCTTCGGGTTGAGCGACGAAAGAAGGAAAAGGCTACTTCCAAACCGGCACCAAGAGCCTTCTTCCCACCGCCCAGCTGACCTCCTCCATATTCGGGTACCCCAAAACCCAGTGAGACACCCAAGTTCCCTTCGACACCTCGAACGGATAAGGGAAAGGGACTTGTTGTGGCGTCTCCAACGGACCCCTCTCGCCGGATGGAGGGAAGAAAATGTTTTAAATGCCACGGCTATGGTCACTACCAGGCGGATTGTCCGAACCGACGGACCTTGACACTCAAGGAGGTTCAGGACATTGATGAGGATTTGCAAGCAGCCAGGGATGAGTCCGAAGTGATCGTTGAGGACGCAGTCACTAGTGAAGATGATGCCGCCCCCACACCCCACGTACGTGGTGACCCCCTTGTCTTGAGGCAGGTTCTACACACTCAGGAAGCCCCTCTCGACAAGGCCCAACGGGAGATGATATTTCAATCTCGGTGCTTTGTGGGAGGCAAGGTGTGCAACCTTATTATTGATGAGGGAGTTGCACCAACGTCCCTTCAACGTATATGGTCGAGAAGCTTGGATTGCCGCTATTACCACACCCTCGACCTTACCCTCTCAAGTGGCTCAATGACCAAGATGGCATCAAGGTAACTAAACAAGTCTTGGTGAATTTGTCTTTTGGTACTAACTACGATGATTCTGTTTGTGATGTTGTTCCTATGAGTGCTTGCCACATATTGTTGGGACGTCCTTGGCAATTCGACAAGAAAACGGTGCACAACGGGTCGAAAAACACCTACACTTTTACTCATAGGGGCAAGAGGGTTAAGCTACTCCCATTAGCTCCACATGAAATTATCACTCAAAAACCCGGGGTGGGAAGTGAGGAACCCAAACACATGAGCGAAACACGGGTTGAGCGAGCTCTAAGCAAGGGGAAGGCCATTTTCGCCTTACTCCTCTTAGAAGCAAACAAAAGTGAGGTAGAGAAACCCTTGCACCCTCTTGTCGCCCCTCTCGTTGCCAAGTTCGGAGACGTCTACCCCGATGATCTACCACCGGGTCTTCCACCTATTCGGGGAATCGAGCACCAGATCGACCTTATGCCCGGAGCACCACATCCCAACAGAGCGGCTTATCGATGCAACCCGCAGGAAACCAAGGAGCTACAACGCCAAGTGGACGAACTCGTTTCGAGGGGTTTCATTATGGAAAGCATGAGCCCTTGTTCCATCCTCGCCCTCCTGGTTCCCAAAAAGGATGGTACCTACCGGATGTATGTCGACAGTCGGGCCATCAACAACATCACCATCAAGTATCGGTACCCCATACCGAGGCTCGATGACATGCTTGACGAGTTGCACGGATCTTGTATCTTCTCCAAGATCGACCTCCGCAGCGGTTACCATCAGATTCGTATGCGAGAAGGGGACGAGTGGAAGACGACGTTCAAGACCAAGGGAGGCTTGTACGAGTGGCTTGTCATGCTATTTGGTCTCTTTAACGCCTCTAGCACGTTCATGCGACTCATGAACGAGGTCTTGAGGCCATTACTCGGCAAATTTGTGGTGGTTTAATTTGACGACATCCTTGTGTATTCCAAGAACGAAGCCGAGCACCTTTCGCATTTGGAGTCTGTTTTCCGGGTTCTACGCCAACAAAAGCTGTTTGGCAAGATCGAGAAGTGCGAATTTTGCACTCCCCAAGTCACATTTCTTGGGTACATAGTCTCTGATCGGGGTATTTCCATGAATCCTTCGAAAGTGGAAGCTATACATTCACGGCCTTCTCCCTCTACTATCAGGGAGGTGAGAAGCTTCTACGGCCTTGCTTCGTTCTACCGTCGGCTCATCAAAGGGTTTAGCACCCTCACCGCCCCAATCACCGAGTGTATGAAGAAGGGCACCTTTGAGTGGACCCGAGCAGCCCAAGGGGCCTTTGAGAAGCTTAAGGCTCGACTTTGTGAAGCTCCGGTACTTGCTCTCCCGGATTTTTCACAAGTCTTTGAGGTGGATTGTGACGCAAGTGGAGTGGGCATTGGAGCCATGCTCATGCAAAATCAGCGCCCCATTGCCTACTTCAGCGAGAAGCTTAGTGGGTCACGTAAGAAATACTCTACCTACGACAAGGAGTTCTATGCCCTTGTTCGTGCCCTTGACCATTGGTCCCACTACTTGAGGCCTAACCAATTCGTGCTTCATTCCGATCATGAGGCTCTCAAGTACCTAAATGGCCAACACAAGCTCAACACGTGTCATGCGAAGTGGGTGGAGTATCTACAAAGTTTTAACTTCGTGGCTAAACACAAGAAGGGAAGCGTCAATGTGGTTGCCGACGCACTTTCTAGGAGGCATTCCCTTCTTTCGGTAGTTGAAGCGAGGGTTCTTGGGTTCCAACACATGCGGGAGTTTTACAAGGAAGATGAGGACTTCCAAGCACACCTCGATGGTGGCAGTTGTTCGTATGTACTCCAAGACGGGTTCCTTTTCAAGGGGAACAAATTGTGTGTTCCAAGTGTCCATTGAGGAAGCTATTGGTGCTAGAAGTTCACGGAGGTGGTCTAGCCGGTCACTTCGGCATCAACAAGACCCTTGACATGCTAAAGGAGCATTTTTATTGGCTTAGAATGGGAGGGGACGTACACGATGTGATCTCCAAATGTGTTACGTGCCAACATGCCAAAAGCCAATTTCACCAAGGGTTATATACCCCTCTTCCCGTTCCGAATGGCCCGTGGGAAGATTTGAGCATGGACTTCATCGTTGCTCTTCCCCGAACCGTGCGTGGCAAGGACTCCGTCCTCGTCGTCGTTGACCGTTTCTCCAAGATGGCGCATTTCGTCGCTTGTGAGAAAACCGACGACGCCACTCACATCGCTAATCTCTTCTTTCGGGAGATAGTGAGGTTGCACGGTGTTCCAAGGACCATTGTTTCCGATCGTGAAACGAAGTTCATGAGTCATTTTTGGAGATCTCTATGGAAACTCCTTGGGACATAGTTCCTATTCAGCACGTCGCACCACCCTCAAAGAGATGGTCAAACCGAGGACACAAACAAGACCCTCACTACCTTGCTTCGGGGTCTTGTGAGCAAGAGTCTACGAAATTGGGATGCTAAGCTTTGTCATGCCGAGTTCACGTACAACCGGGCTCCTTCATTCGCTACGGGTCGCTCGCCTTTTGAAACTTGCTACGGGGTGAATCCTATCACTCCCATCGACCTCCTTCTTCTACCTTTGGAGGCAAGGGCGAGTTTTGAGGCAAGCGTGAAGGCCGCCGAGATTCAAAAGCTTCACCGCCAGATCCGGGAGAAGATTGAGAGAACTAATGATCTCTACAAGTCCCGAGCCATCAAATACCGCCGGAACATCACTTTCAAACCCGGGGACTTGGTTTGGCTCGACTTGAGGAAGGAACGGTTTCCTTCGCGGAGGAAAAGCAAGCTCATGCCAAGAATTAAGGGACCGTACAAGGTGTTGGAGAAAATAAACGATAACGCCTACAAGCTCGATCTTCCTGGCGATATGGGAGTCTCCTTCACGTTCAACATTGGCGATCTTTCACCCTACATCGAGGATGTTGAACCCGATGCGGATTTGAGGGCAAATCCTCTTCAAGAAGGGGAGGATGAAGAGTCCGGGGTTCCGTTCTCGTCCCTCGTAACATTTGCCAAGCGAGCCGCCTCAACCACGGTGAATCTCGAAGTGCAATTCCCGGTGAAGCTCGGAAACGCAAGGGTAGTCTCGGCCGCTTGTGCCCTGACCCCCGGAGGCCCGAGGCCTTCTAAGGAGGCCGCTTGTGCCCTGACCCCCGGAGGCCCGAGGCCGTACCGTCCCGAGATGGTGAACAATGCCTTGACGGGTCCGGGTTACTTTTGGATCATAGGAGAGGAGCCTACTTCGGGCCTTTAAAAGGGTTCGAATTCCTTCGACAAGAATAAGCGCAAACGGGTCAACGTGGGTTGTCGGAATGGACACACCTTCACTTATTGGGTCATAACTCCTTCAATTTATCTCTGATGGGTCTCAAATTTTGGGAGCTTAAAGTAAACACCAAGAGCTTTCCATCGATATCTTACGGGCTTAAAACGAAGTTCGGATGCAGAAGTTATGCGTGTTTGAAGACGATAGAAAACTGCCCAGATCGTCACGCCCGTGATCAACAGGCGTCACGCCCGTGACCAACAGGCGTCATGCCCGTGACGACTCACGGAAGTTTCATTTTTTTATTCTGGAAGCTCCGTCACGCCCGTGACAACCAATGGTCACGGCCGTGACCCTGCTCGCCCAGGTCATCACGCTCGTGACGACAGCCGTAATGCCCCTGACGAAACTGTTTTATGCGTGATTTTGAGACAAAACGCTGCGTTTTGTTTCTTTTTCTCCCATTCCTATATATACCCCCTCCCTTGGTATTATTTGGAGTTTTTGGCTGAAACTTGAATGTAATGCTAAGCATTGTTAGGGTTTCTCCCTTGCTTTCTGGAGCGTGGCGCGATGTGAGAGATTGATGGGCTAGCTTGAGTGAGGTGAATCAACAATCAAATAAGATCTTGGACACCAAAAGGATGGGATATGACCTTGGATAAAGGATATTCCACCACCAAGCCTAACACCCCACCATGATCATCATAAAGGAAGAATCCACCAAATGATCAATAAAGAGATGACTTGCAAACACCACCATGAACAACGGATAAAGTAAAGCAAGATTTTGAGAGAATAGGGAGAGACCCTAGCAATTCTTTAGCATTTCATTAATCAGCCAAAAAGTCCCTGGAAAAATGTTATAACAAGCTATTTATACTAAACCAAAAATTAAGTTAAAACAAAGCAAAAATAGCATTCTTCACAGAAGGTTGGCTCGGGCGAGCCAGGGGACGGCTCGGGCGAGCAGGCCTTCTGCCCGCAACAAATCGTCGCTGGGCAGAGGAGGTCGCGTGCGCGACAAAACCTGGCAGAAGCTAGGCTCGGGCGAGCTAAGGAGTGGCTCGGGCGAGCAGGCCCACTAAGAGGATGACCGCGTGCGCGACAAAGTCCTGCAGGAGCTTGGCTCGGGCGAGCCAAGGAGTGGCTCGGGCGAGCAGGCCCACTGAGAGGATGACCGTGTGCGCGACAAAGTCCGGCAGAAGCTTGGCTCGGGCGAGCCAAGGAGTGGCTCAGGCGAGCAGGCCCACTGATAGGGTGGTCGCAACACCTTGCTGCAAGACGCCAAGTTCGCACTTTGATTTTATTGCTTCCGGGAGTTTAAACACCCGCACCCCGATACCTCCTATTCTCTAGTCTCGAGACGGCCCGGTCCGGTCCTGAGGCCTCCGGGGTCGGGGTTGTGAGCGGGCCTCTATAAAGAGCCCCGGGGCCCATCGAGTGGATGGCCGAGACTAGCCTCGCAATTCCAGAAGTAACCGGAAATTGTAACTCAAGGCTCGAGTTGGTCGAAGCGGCTCGCTTGGCAGAGATCACCAGAGTGGAGAATGGAACCCGGACCTCTTCATCCTCCCCTTCTTGAAGAGGATTTGCCCTCAAATCCACGTCAGGTTCAACATCCTCAATGTAGGGTGAGAGGTCTCCGATGTTGAAGGTTGATGAAACACCGATGTCACCCGGAAGATCAAGCTTGTAGGCGTTGTCATTTATCTTGGCTAAAACTTTGAACGCTCCCTCGCTTCGTGGCATTAGCTTATTACTCCTCCGGGAAGGAAACCGTTTCTTCCTTAGATGTAGCCAAACCAAGTCCCCAGGCTTGAACGTGATACCATGGCGATGCTTGTTGGCTCGGGCCTTATAAAAGTTCATTGGTGCGCTCGATCTTCTGTCGAATTTGCCGGTGAAGCTTCTGGATCTCAGCGGCCTTCTCACTTGCTTGAAAGCTAACCCTCGACTCTAAAGGAAGAGGAAGGAGCTCGATAGGAGTTATGGGGTTGATACCATAGCAAGTCTGAAAGGGTGAATGACCCGTAGCAAGAGAGGGGGATCGATTATAGGCAAACTCAGCGTGACATAACTTGGCATCCCAATCTCGTAGACTCCGACTCACAAGACCCCGAAGTAATGTAATGAGAGTCTTGTTAGTTACCTTAGTTTGGCCGTCTGTTTGAGGATGATGCGATGTGCTAAATAAAAGCTTCCTTCCCAAGAGCTTCCACAAAGACCTCCAAAAGTGACCCATGAATTTAGTATCACGATCCGACACGATAGTCCTCGGGACACCATGCGAACGCACCACCTCTCGGAATAAAAGGGTGGCAATATGTGTGGCGTCATCGGTTTTCTCGCAGGCAATGAAATGCGCCATTTTAGAAAAGCGGTCAACGACGACTAGAATTGCATCTTTGCCACGCACGGTTCGGGGAAGAGCTACAATCATGTCTATACTCAAATCCTCCCACGGATCATTCGGAACCGGAAGGGGTGTATAAAGCCCTTGGTGGAACTGGCTCTTGGCATGGTGACAAATAATACACTTCGATACCACGTCCTGCACATCGCCTCCCATCTTCGGCCAATAAAAGTGCTCCTTTAACATGTCAATGGTCTTATTGATACCGAAGTGACCGGCGAGTCCACCTCCATGAACCTCCCGCACTAGAAGCTTTCTCCACGGACATTTTGGAACGCACAATTTGTTGCCCTTGAAGAGAAATCCATCTTGTAGCAAATACGGTCCATCACCACCACCGAGGTGTGATTTAAAGTCATCATCCTCCTTATAAAACTCCTTTAAGTGCTGAAACCCAAGTACCCTTGCCTCAACTACGGAAAGAAGAGAGCGTCTCCTCGAAAGCGCATCGGCGACCACATTTACACTCCCCTTCTTGTGTTTCGCTACAAAGTTAAATCCTTGAAGGAACTCAACCCAATTAGCATGTCGGGAGCTAAGCTTGTGTTGTCCATTAAAATATTTGAGCGCCTCATGGTCTGAATGAAGGACAAACTGGCTCGGCCTCAAATAGTGTGACTAATGATCTAGAGCCCGCACGAGAGCATAAAACTCCTTATCATACGTGGAATAGTTCCTCCTTGAACCGCTGAGTTTCTCAGTGAAATAAGCGATAGGACGTTGGTTTTGCATCAACACGACTCCAATGCCTACACAACTAGCATCACAATCCACTTCGAAGGCTTGTGTGAAATCCGGGAGAGCAACTACCGGAGCCTCACAAAGTTGGGATTTCAGCTTCTCAAAAGCTCCTTGGGCCGCTCGGGTCCACTCGAAGGCTCCCTTCTTCATGCACTCGGTAATGGGAGCGGTAAGGGTACTAAAGCCCTTGATGAACCGACGGTAGAACGAAGCAAGACCGTGGAAGCTCCTCACCTCCGTGATAGTAGAGGGAGAGGGCCAAGAGCGGATGGCCTCCACCTTTGAAGGGTCCATAGAAATACCCGTGCCGGAAACAATATACCCAAGAAAGGTGACTTGGGGAGAGCAAAATTCGCACTTCTCCAGTTTGCCGTAAAGCCGTTGTTGCCGCAAAACCTCGAACACCCGCTCCAAATGCACAATATGCTTCGCTTCACTCCTCGAATATACTAGAATATCATCAAAATAAACCACAACGAATTTACCAATAAAGGGTCTCAACATCTCGTTCATGAGACGCATGAATGTGCTCGGGGCGTTAGAAAGCCCAAATGGCATGACAAGCCACTCATATAATCCTCCCTTTGTCTTCAACGTTGTCTTCCACTCATCGCCTTCCTTCATACGGATTTGATGATAGCCACTCCGTAGATCAATCTTGGAGAAAATACAAGAGCCATGTAGTTCATCGAGCATGTCATCAAGCCTCGGTATAGGGTACCGATACTTGATGGTAATATTGTTGATGGCTCGGCTATCTACACACATCCTGAAGGTACCATCTTTCTTCGGAACCAGGAGGGCCGGGACGGAGCACAGACTCATGCTCTCTCGAACATAGCCTCGTGAAATAAGCTCGTCAACCTGTCGTTGCAACTCCCTGGTTTCTTGCGGGCTGCACCGATATGCCGCCTTGTTGGGAAGTGGAGCGCTGGGCATAAGATCGATTTGATGCTCAATACCTCGGATAGGGGGTAGACCCGGTGGGAGATCTTCGGGGAACACAACTCCAAATTCAGCAAGAAGAGGGGCAACAAGAGGGTGTTTAGGTTTCACTTCCTCACATGTGTTCGCCTCTAAGAGGAGCAAGGCAAAAATGGCCTTCCCCTTGCTTAGGGCTCGCTCGACCCGTGTCTCACTCAAGTGTTTGGGCTCCTGATGTATAATGGACCAAGGGATGATCACATTACACACAAGTTTAGGATCTTTAAAAACCAAGATAAGAATCTTTAACTCTTAGTTCTCAAAGTTCAACTAAACACAAAGAAATATGATGGAAACGAAACAAAGAATGATGAATTCGTTTACCAAGATCGTTGATGGACGAATGACGAACGATCAAATGATGAACGAATGATGAATTGATGAATGTTTGAACGATTCTTGATGATGATTGACGTGAGAATGAGTGAATGTTGATGAATGAACGAATGGAGATGGACGAACGATAGTAATGGCGTTTGAAGGATCAATGAGGATACAACCACACCACCTCAAAGAGCTCTTCAATTCTACCTTTCACCACCAAGGGATGCCAACCCAAGGCTAGAAGTAGAGATAGGACGAATCTCCCTCAAGAGAAACGAAAAACTAGCACAAAAGCTAGAGAGAAAACACCATGTGTTTGATTGTATTAGTATTCAATAATGTGTATTACAAGGCACCCTAAGGGGTCTATTTATACTAGTTGGAGGCCTCCTTAGGCGTGTGATACATCAAGAAATGAAGGGAAACTAGCTTACATCATTACAAACAATTGTGACATCATAAAGAAACAAATGTACATAAGCTAGTTTAAAACTAAGATAACTTGCTCATTCCTTTTCCAAATTCCAAGATTCAAAAGCCATTGTGAAGCTCCTTGGATGTAGATTATTTGACCTTTGGATGACTTCCACAATATCTTCAAGGATCTTGTGATATGGAGCAAATTACCGAACAGCCCTTGTTGAAACCATTCAAACGAGAGAGAGACTTGAGGGAATGAAGCTCCCTTTCCATGTACTTGAGTATTTGGGTCCCATGATGTATATTTGGGACCAAATCTACATCAGCTCCTCACTTCCTGCCTCAGGTTTAGGTGGTGATATTTCATGTGGTGCTAGTGGAAGGAGCTTAACCCTCTTGCCCTCGTGGATAAAGGAGTAAGTATTCTTCAATCCGTCATGAGTGGTTTTCTTGTCAAATTGCCACGGTCGACCCAACAATACGTGACACGCGCTCATGGGGACAACATCACAAATAATAGAGTCCTTGTAGTTAGTTCCAAAAGTTAAATTCACTAAGACACGATTGGTTATCTTAATGCCTTCGTGGTCATTGAGCCATTTCAGCTAATAGGGATGGGGATGAGGCAATAGGGGTAATCCCAGTTTGACAACCATATAGCGAGAGGCCACATTAGTACAGCTTCCCCCGTCAATGATGAGCTCGCACACCTTGCCCCCAACTAAGCATCGTGTTTGGAATATAGTCTCATTGGGCTCACAAGAGGGCTTCTTGAACATGCAAAGCTCGCCTCAAGACAAGAGCGCCTCCTTGGTCACGCGAAACAGTCGCGGTTTCTCCTTCTTCACTAGTGTATGCATCCTCGATAACAAATTCAGGCTCATCCTGGGCTCCTTGCAATTCCTCGTCAATGTCCTGAACCTCCTTGAGAGTCAAGGTCCGTCGGTTCCGGCAATCGGCCTGGAAGTGGCCATATCCATGGCACTTGAAGCATTTCTTCCCTTCCACAAGACGAGTGGTTCCCGTAGGAGACGCCACAACAAGTCCCTTTCCTTTATCAATTCGGGGTGTTGCAGGGAACTTGGGTGTCTCACTAGGTTTGGGTGTGGCCGATTGAAGACGAAGACGGTTTGACGGTGGAAAGTAGTTGCGTGAAATCGGTTTGGGGAGAGCCCTTTCTTTCCGACGTCGTTCAACCCGAAGGGCCAAGCTACACAACTCATTCAGGGAATAGTAAGGTTGAATCTCGACCCTTTTAGCGATGGTGGGATCCAAGCCATTCAAAAAGCGCATCATGGTTTGATCTTCAGGTTCCAGGAGACCACTTTTGATAAGAAGTTGCTCGAATTCCGATATTTACTCCCCGACGGTTCGTTTGCCTTGGGTAAGGGCATATGCCTTCTTTAGAACGTCGTGACGGTAAGTGTTTGGTAAAAAGCGGCGATTCATCACTTGCTTAAGCCGGGTCCAAGTAGAAATCCTCGCCTTCCCTTCACGAGCCCGTTGCAACTTCATATTCTCAAACCAAAGCGAAGCGGCCCTGGTGAGTTTCAAGCTTGCGATTTTATAAGCCTTCTCATCATCATACTCCTTGGTCTCGACGATCCTATCCATTAGTTGGATCCATTTAATGTAGTCATCCAGGTCAGTGGAGCCGTTGAATTCGGGTATGTCAATTTTAATATCCTGGAAGTCGTCACGAGGGGGTGGATCTTGCACATTCCGACGAATTCGGTGTCGTGGAGAGCCTCTAGCATCGTTACTCGACTCAAAGTTTGGAGGAGGACGGATAGGGCTTTGTGCATGCCTCCGTCGTTCAACTTGTGGTTGACCTTGACGTTGCACCGTCAAATTGTTCATTTGTGCCGCAATCTCCAGAAGAGTCCGCTCGATGTTGGCGTTACGATTCTCAAGAGAAGTGAACCTCTCGTCCATCGTGGCGAGTCGGTCCTCAATTCCTTGGACTCGGAAACTCCTCCGGTGGCTAGGTTCCTCTCGATCGGAATCATCGTGACCATCCATATCGAGGGAAAGGTATAGGACGGATAGTGTTTGGGGTATTTTGTAGAGTTTTGGGATTTTTTTGTCGTTGGTTTGTGTTTGGCTAAGGGTTCTTTGTGTTTTTCTCACTTGGGCATTTTATCGAACACCTTGCGGGCACAAATTTTCCAACTCTTCCTCCAAGCTCCGATATGCATCAAAATCAACAAACACAATAGCAATAACAATTTCTCCAACACACTTGGAGTCACAAGGGTTGGGGAACACCAATTTTTCAATCAAAATACTAAAAATCCAACAATAGAGAACAAACTAGCAAGAACAATGGAAAATTCAAGCTAGATGAATAACCTTAGGCTCTGATACCAAATGGAGCGTGGCGCAATGGGAGAGATTGATGGGCTAGCTTGAGTGAGGTGAATCAACAATCAAATAAGATCTTGGACACCAAAAGGATTGGATATGACCTTGGATAAAGGAGATTCCACCACCAAAGCCTAACACCCCACCATGATCATCATAAAGGAAGAATCCACCAAATGATCAATAAAGAGATGACTTGCAAACACCACCATGAACAATGGATAAAGTAAAGCAAGATTTTGAGAGAATAGGGAGAGACCCTAGCAATGCTTTAGCATTTCATTAATCAGCCAAAAAGTGTCTGGAAAAACGTGCTAACAAACTATTTATACTAAACCAGAAATTAAGTTAAAACAGAGCAAAAATAGCGTTCTTCACAGAAGGTTGGCTCGGGCGAGCCAGGGGACGGCTCGGCGGCGGGCCTTCGCCGCGCACAAATCAACTGGCGAGAGGAGGTCGCGTGCGCGACAAAACCTGGCAGAAGCTAGGCTCGGGCGAGCCAGGGAGTGGCTCGGGCGAGTAGGCCCACTGAGAGGATGACCGCGTGCGCGACAAAGTCCTGTAGGAGCTTGGCTCGGGCGAGCCAAAGAGTGGCTCGGGCGAGCAGGCCCACTGAGAGGATGACCGTGTGCGCGACAAAGTCCGGCAGAAGCTTGGCTCGGGCGAGCCAAGGAGTGGCTCGGGCGAGCAGGCCCACTGATAGGGTGGTCGCAACACCTTGCTGCAAGACGCCAAGTTCGCACTTTGATTTTATTGCTTCCGGGAGTTTAAACACCCGCACCCCGATACCTCCTATTCTCTAGTCTTGAGACGGCCCGGTCCAGTCCCGAGGCCTCCGTGGTCGGGGTTGTGAGCGGGCCTCCCTAAAGAGCCCCGGGGCCATCCAGTGGATGGCCGAGACTAGCCTCCCAATTCCAGAAGTAACCGGAAATTGTAACTCAAGGCTCGAGTTGGTCGAAGCGGCTCGCTTGGCAGAGATCACCAGAGTGGAGAATGGAACCCGGACTTCTTCACTTTCTCTCAAAGCTTGTTATCTTTATCCAATCAAGTTTGGTGGTGATTCAAGTCATTCCTTTAGTGATTATTTAGTGGGTTACCTTTGATAATCATGGTGGGATGTTAGGCCTAGAGTTGTGGACTCTCCTTGCTCAAGGTCATATCCATTCCTTTGGTGTTCAAGGCTATTGTTCTTGTTGATTGTTGATCTCCATCATACATTCAAGCTAATCTCATCGTCCCACCATGACGGTAACGCTCCACCTTTCGTGATTATTTAGTGGATTACCTTGGATAATCATGGTGGGGTGTTAGGCCCTAGAGTTGTGGTTCTCCTTGCTCAAGGTCATATCCATCCTTTGGGTGTTTAAGGCCCTTGTTCTTGTTGATTATCGTTCATCCATCATCACTCAAGGTAATCTTCACCCACCCACGCGACGGTAACGCTCTATTTGGTATCAGAGCTTTGATTTTTCATTTAGCTTGAGTTTTCTTCATTGTTTTGCTAGTATTGTTTTCCAGTGTTGGTTTTTATGAATCTATGCAAATATTGGTGTTCCTCATTCCCTGTGCTATCCAAGAGGGGTTTTTTGCATTTTGGACCCCGAATTTTGGGGGTATTTATATTCTGAACCCTTGGTTTTCAACTTTAAATTTTTGGACCCTAAAGTTTGTAAGCTGAAAAAAAGGACCCTAAAGTTTGTGAGGTGAAAAAAATGCTCGTTTCCCGTTTTTCTTTTTCTTTCCATGTTTGAATTTCTCTCCCGATTGACATCAAACTTCAAGACTAAGGTTAAAATCGATATTAAAGTTATAATAAAACTCTTTTATTCATGTTGGAGTTACTTAAAACCATGTACTCAGGGGTCTAAGTAGCCCCGACATGAATAAGAGAGGTGTATTATAGTTTCAATATTAGTTTTAACCATAGTCATGAAGTTTGACATCAATCGGGAGATAAATTCAAACATGGGAGGAAAATAAAGAATGAGGCAGGGGCCTTTTTCTTCAGCCCACAAACTTTAAGGTCCTTTTTTATTCAGTATACAAACTTTAGGGTCTAAAAAGTTAATGTTGAAGACCAAGGGTTCAGAATATAAATACCCCTAAAGTTCAGGGTCCAAAATGCAAAAAACTCATCCAAGAGTGTTGGAATACTTTCTATTGTGTTTGTATTTTTTGAATTTTAAGTCATTTGAAGCTTTGAGGTGAAGTTGGAAAATAGTGCATGCAAGTTGTTCGATGAAATGTCTGAGTGAAGAAAACACAAAGAACCCTTAGCCAAACACTATCCATTTACAAAAGAAACCCCAAACTCCACAAAAACATCCCAAACACATACCGTCCCTTACCCTTCTCTCGATATGGATGGTCACGATAATTCCGATCAAGAGGAATCAACCCAGCGGGGTAGCCCTCAACTTCGGGCTATCGAGAGCCGACTCGCCACCCATGACGAACGGTTCTCCACCCTTGAGTGCACCCTTGATGCCATTGTGGTGCAGATTGACAATCTCGTCCAAGAGCGTCCGGGTTCACCCCGAGATGAACGTCGGAGGCTTGCACCAAGCCCTATCCGTCCTCCTCCCAACTTTGGGTCGAGTGATGATGCTAGAGGCTCGTTTCGACGCCACTTTCGAAGGAAAACGGTTGAGAAGCCCCCACGAGATGAATTCCTTAATATCAAGGCCAAACTCCCGGAATTTAATGGCTATACCGACCTCGATGATTATCGTGAATGGGTCCAAGCCTTGGAGAGAATCATTGAAACTAAGGAGTATAGTGATGAACGAGCCTTCAAAATTGCGAGATCGAAACTCACTCATTCTGCATCTCTTTGGTTTTTAACCGTCAAAATGCAAAGGACTATGGAGGCTGGGTCGATCGGAAATCACGTCATGGACAAGGCTAAAGCGATTGATGAATCGACGATTCTTGTCTAACACGTACAAGCAAGAGGCTAACCATGAGCCCATTTCATCACTTGAAGGGCTTGGAGGAGTTAAGCAAGCAAAGGTCAATCTCATGCCCAACGAGGGAGCTTCCATTGAACCTTGTGAGGCTTCCGAAGATATTGTTGAAGCTCCATGCCATGAGAAGGTTGAGAAAAACGAAAATTCAATGGATGGGGTTAATGACTGTATCGTGGTTTTGTAACCCCGGTTTTTATATCGTTCTTCTCGAGAAGCTAGGGGCCTTGGCTAAAAAACTCGGTTTAAGGTTGGGTCAAGATTGATAGGTAAGGTAATGGGTTGAAAAAGGCGATCACAAAGCAACTACAAACTAAGGTCAAGTCAAAGAGAAAATGGGCTTCGGAAGCTTTTCGGGATGCAAACGGGAACAAGGAGACGACTTTTGCAATAAGAGAGCAACATGGAGAGAAATCAAGTGGCAATTCCATTAGAAAATACCCAATGGGCTACCACTACCGTGGATAGTCCGGGTTAACTTCCCAAATGTCCACCACAGACCCGGAGGGTTAATGAAACGGAATCCCCTAGTTAGTCTCTACTCACTCTCATGAGTAAAGTGCTAACTATCCCAATTCCAACCTTCCAATACAAGTGTTGGATGTGTTCAGGAGCTTTCGGACCGAAACACATCCCACTTAAGGGAAGGATTGGAGTGGGAAAAGTGATTTCCCAACTAATTACTCACTAAAATTGCTAACCCATGCCTAATTACCCATTCACACCCTTAATTACCCCCTAACCCATTAGGGTTCTAGCCACTTGATGTATTACGGGACAAGGAAAGACTCTTAATCCATTAATACATGAAACACGTGCAACCAAGACATAAGGATGGGAGGGTTCATGAGATTAGGGTGGAAAGAAGAGGGGAAATTCTCGTGAAAGGGTTCTTTGTGGAGGATATTTTGTTGTGAGGACTTTTGTGGTTTCAAGATTCAAGAAAGATTGAATCTTGAACGGGAAAGAGGGAGAGAGGTTAAATCTTGGATGGGGAATTTGGAGGGGATTGACGTGAGGTTAGAGGCGAGGGGGTTTGGGGTTTGGCGTTGGATTGAGAGAAAGGAAGAGAGTAATAGGTTGTTGGGAGGAGAGAGTGGGAATTTGTTGGAGGTTTGTTATGGAGAGAGAAAAGGGAGGAGGGCGGCGTTTTGTGAGACGAAGAGAGAGAGAGGGGGTGACATTGGTTGGGGAAAATAAGGGAGGGGGGTAGGGTTTTGTCTTAACTATATTGATAGAAAGACAAGGATGTAATTATCGTAATTGTATTAACAGAAAGATAAGAACGGATAGTTCTAGGTTTCTAACTTGAATCCACAAGAAAGATAACCTAGGGCTAACTTGATCTAGATCAAGCTCTTCCTTACTACTTGGGTGCCATACCAAGATACAATAGAAGAAAGGGGTGAGGTTTATCCAAACACTCGAGAGAAAGCTAAAAGCTTAACTTATTTCATAATTCAAGGTTGATTCCCTTTGATAGGCTACATGCCTAGCTATTTATACTAATAGAGTCCTATTTGGACTAGACTACCTTGACTTGGCGTGCAAGCCAACTATTATGACTATGATTCTCCTACTTGGCATGCAAGCCAAAGAATCCTAATACTAGACGCCTAATCTATACTACTCTCCATTGGATTAGGATTCCTTATCCTAAGGGGAGTTTGTTACATCAATCTTATCCTAATATGTTTAGGCTTTCGTAATCCAAGATGGATTACTTAAAATAAGCCAACCTTATTTAGGATAACTAATTCTTGGCGCCAAAACTCTCTTCCATACGCCACACACACACAGTCACACCTTCTATAATATTCTAGAACACCTTAGAACATTCTAGACTAATCTAGACTCCTAATAAAATAAATCACACCGAAATAATTAAAAGCTATAAAAATAAAATTACATCCAAAAGATCAAATGTAAAATTCGCTTGGACCCTTGATCTTAGACGTGGGCTTTAGTCTTCTTGGAGTGATATTGGGCCCACATTAGGATGTTTGGACATCCTCTTGGAACAGGAAACACACCATGTGAATGCGCTTTTGAATCTCCACCTTGTATCCTTCCTTCTTAGCTCATCTTATCTCCATGTAAAAGAACTGAATCTTCTTTGTTGGGCCTGTGTAGAATGGAGTCTTTTCATGAAGGATCCCATCTTTAACTTGGTGTTTCAATTGGGTTTCCTTGATTGGGCTTGGGGGACTTAGGGTGGACTGATTTACATCATTCCCCCCTTGTTGAAAGAAGTTTGTCCTCAAACTTCGAGGTTCAAGCTCAAAGACTTCAATGGGCCCAACTGTAACCTCCACGTGAACCATCGTCTCTTTAGTAGATTGGCGTTGAAACGGTGGATTAGATGGTTTGAGCTGCCCTCCATTATTCTCCATGAACCTTGGGTCCCCAAAGGTGAGATGAAGGCTACGCAGATCTCAAGTATTATTCCCTGGTTGCCAAGAACTCGATGGACTGAAAGAGATCTTCTTGCTGTATAAGCGGAGTTGGTTTCCGGTATTTTCCATGAATCTAGGGTCACCGAACTTCTCCTTGTAATAGGCTAAGGGGCGACCTTCCTGAGATAGACCAGATAGAACAACTCCAATACCAACTCTAGAAGCATCACACTCTACCTCAAATTTCTCATCAACGTTTGTTAGGGCTAGGACCAGTGTGGTGCAGAGTCGTTCCTTGTTGGTTTTGCAAACACACTGAGCTGCTGGGATCCACGAAAATAGCTTGGTCATAGGTGATTTCATCACAAACCTCTTATAGAAAGAAGTCAAGCCGTGGAAGATTCGCTCATCAAGAATACTAGTTGGAGTAGACCACTCCTTGCTAGCTTTGACTTTTCCTTCATCAACCTTGATCGTTTCTTTCAAGAATATGTAGCCAAGAGAGACTATGTTGTTGATGGAGACATAACACTTGAACAAATTACCATGCAGCTTCACGTGAGCCAGGTCTCCAAAACATATTGGAGGTGAAAGATGTGACCTTTCTCACTTTTGCTATTCACAAGTATATCTCCAAAGTAGATAACGATACACTTGCTAATAAGGGGCTTTAAAACCTGATTCACAAATCTCATAAAAATTGAGGGAAAATTAGTTAGACCAAGAAGCTTGACTAACCATTCATAGAGATCTCCTTTAGTTCTTATAGTAGTGTCCCCTTCTTGAGTCTGAATCTGATTGTACCCACTTTCTAGATTAATCTTTGGAAGGACGTTGGTACCATTAGACTCATCCACTAGATCTTCAATTCTATGAAACCTGCACTTGATAGGACTCTTGTTGATGCACATACTTTGGCTTCCTTCTTCCTTTGGGACCAAAAGGGCAGGAACATCACATGGATTGCAGTTTTCTCTGAACATACTGTAACATCCCTAGGTTATAATCACTAGATTAAGACTTAAACATAACTTAACCCAATAATTAGTGCAACGGATTAAATTAACCCAAGAGCATTACGGTCGTTCACTACCCAAGGAAATAAATAGGAACTACATTTCACTCACAGCTCGAAATTAGATGAATTCCACAAGTACATAAATGAAAACAAAACATTCGTGGTTCAACAAAAGCACCATTCAACCATTAATACTACAACTCCTAAAAGAGTTCCCAACATAATACACAATAACATCTTGAACTCACACTCCAATAATACCATTCACCATAGCTTTGGTTACATCCAACTCCGACTTAACCTTGCTTCCCATTAACAAAACATAAAGGAGCAACTACCTCTAAGAAGATCACCTTTTTATACTTCAGAAGGTGACTTAGCAATTTTTTCCTTGGAGGACTTTCTTGCGAAGGACCACCTAAAAACAAAACCCGAAAAGCTTTGCAAATGAGATAAACTCAATACGCATATCCCTATATAGTCAAACAAGTAGCAATTCATTTTAGTTCGCGCATTTCAATTCATTTTACAAACAATAATAAAACAATAAAACAATAAACAACAATGAACAACAATAAACAAGCTTGCCATAATGTTCTCTTTAATGGTCCCTTGCTTTGCGATCATCGGTCTAAACCTCCGTATGCGCATACCCGGACCGATCGGGAGATCCGGATGGGTTGACACTAGGTCAAGTATTTACTGTGGGAGTGCTCATTAGCACGAATAACAATGGGTCGGGGCCATAATTAAGTGATAAAACATGTAAACCTTGTTCAATTTCAATATCATTACACTTGGTCAATAAACTCAAATAAAAGAGTTTAAGAAGGGTACAGGCAATATGCGTACCTTGAAACGCACTAATTCAAGGCCCACTTGCAGTTGAGCAGACTTGAACAGGAAGCGGTAACGACCGCTTGGAGTTTTCTTGAAATAAGAACAAGATGAGATTTAGGTTGAGTTCCTAGAAGGGAAGATTTCCTTGAATAAAACAATAAAGCAAACACTCACTAACTTGGAATAATTCGGAAATTTTCATGACACTTGGAAGGCATTACTTTTTCCCTAAATGACTTCAAAACCTTGCAAGAGGATTCTTTGTATAGCTTGAGTTAAGTCCTATAACTTCTAATTAAGAGTTCAATCCAAAAAACATTTACTAGAAGAAGAAATTCACTAATAAAGCAAAGCTGGTTTGTTAAGTGAATTAATCGGAAAGACACTTCGGGAAGCTATAACTCAAGCTCTAGATATCATTCGGTGCACGTGAGTAGTCTATGGAAACCTTGATTTGCATACTTGAACCGTATCGGGTTCAGTGTCGGGTTCGGTGCCAAGCTTTCATAGCTGGGATTGCGGTTAAAGATAAGATCGATGAAATCCCGACCCATCATCACCGGACTAAAACCGCTCACCCACTCGTTTTCAGAAATCGTTACACCTTTACAAAAGGTGGGGTGGTGAGCATCACACTATCGTGGCCTCGACGAGCCATCCTTGTTGGAGTAAGGAGAGGCTCAGGACTTTTCAACGACCTCGGAGGCCTCAGGATTGGATTGGGTCATCCCGGAAATTAAGGGCGTGTTGGTATCAAGTCTCGGAAGTAACCAAGTTAATAACTTGCAAGGGGGAAGGCGATTAGAGGTTGGAAATGCGCGCGCCTTCACACTTCGGGCCATAACTCTTTCAATATAACTCCGATAGGTCTCAAATTTTGGGAGCTTGTAGTACACAGTGAGAGATTTCCAACGATGTCTTACGGGCCTAAAACGAAGTTCGGATGAAGAAGTTATGCGCATTTGAAGTCGGCAGGGAAAACTGCCCAGAAGCCTAGCTCGCCCGAGCAAAATGTTGGCTCGCCCGAGCCAACATTCTGTCACGGACGTGACCCATCTAGGCCAGCGACAGGCCAAGGCAGTCAGTGGGCCAGCTCGCCCGAGCCGCTCTTCTGGTTGGACGCGTATTTTCGTCATTTTTGCCTTGTTTTAGCCTAATTCCTAGTTTATTATAAATAGCTTGTTATCTCATTTTTCCAGGAGCTTTTGATGAATTATGAACATATTTATGCATTGGTTAGGGTTTCCCTAAGTTTTCTCAAAATCTTGCTTTACTTTATCCATTGATTAATAGTGGTGTTTGCAAGTCATCTCTTTATTGATCATTTGGTGGATTCTTCCTTTATGATGGTCATGGTGGGGTGCTAGGCCTTTGGTGGTGGAATTTCCTTTATCCAAGGTCATATCCAATCTCTTTGGTGTTCAAGGTTATTGATATTGGTTGATTTTGGTTATTATTCTTGTTATTATTCAAGTTCAAGTCTATTGTTGAGAAGTTCAAGCATGGGTGATTGAGATGTTCATCTTTCTCCCCTTATTCTATTGCTTATGGATTTCTCTCATCTCTTCTACAACAACAACTCAAGCTAAGTCTACAATCTCTCCCATCGCGCCACGCTCCATTTGGTATCAGAGCACAAGGTTATTCATCTAGCTTGAGTTTTCCATTGTTCTTGCTAGTTCGCCACGCTCCATTTGGTATCAGAGCACAAGGTTATTCATCTAGCTTGAGTTTTCCATTGTTCTTGCTAGTTTGTTCTCTATTGTTGGAATTTTGGTATTTTGATTGAAATATTGGTGTTCCCCAACCCTTGTGACTCCAAGTGTGTTGGAGAAATTGTTATTGCTATTGTGTTTGTTGATTTTGATGCATATTGGAGCTTTGAGGAAGAGTTGGAAAGTTGTGCACACAAGGTGTTCGATAAAATGCCCAAGTGAGAAAAACACAAAGAACCCTTATCCAAACACAAGCCAACTACAAGAAAACCCCCAAACTCCACAAATTATCCCAAACACAATCTGTCCCATACCTTTCCCTCGATATGGATGGTCACAATGATTCCGATCGAGAGGAATCAAGCCACCGAGGTAGCCCTCGACATCGGGCTCTCGAGAACCGACTTGCCACCCATGGCGAACGGTTCACCTCCATCGATCGCACTCTTAATGCCATCATGGTACGGTTGGACAACCTCGTCCAAGAGCGTCCGGTCCCACCGAGGGTGCATCCTTTTGGTTTAAGAATGTCAAGGCACAAAGAGCTAAGGAGGGTCGAGCAAAAGTCACCTCATGGACAAAGCTAAAGCGATTAATGAATCGACGATTCTTGCCTAGTACTTACAAGCGAGACCATGAACTCATTTCATCACTTGATGGGCAAAGAAGAAGAGAGGATTCCTCCCGAGAAAAGCCATTCCACTGTTCCCCAATAACGGCCTTTACGTCCCAAAAATGTGTCAAATGTAGACGTGTGGGACATGATGCTTTGCAATACCCGACAATGGCTATGGTTGAAACTTGGATTGAAGAATCCTTTGGCGAAGGAGAGCATACAAGTGACATGGTAGAAGAGGCTAAGCAAGCAAAGGTCGATTCCTTGCCCGACGAGGGAGCTTCCGTTGAACCTTGTGAGGCTTCCGAAACTATTGTTGAAGTTCCAAGCCAAGAGGTGGTTGAGAACAACGATCTTGCCCTTCCTCTTATCCGTGTTGAAGAGGCCCAAGAAAAGCTCCTTTGGGGTTATCATTACCACAAGCCAAGGAATTAAACAACAATGGTGGTGACTCCTATTTCCATCCACCCACGGGCACCCAAATTCTTCTCCATGGGAAGAACAAGGTAACTGAAGACCCTCCTTTGAAATTTATTGAATCATGCTTGAAAGATGTACGATGTGGTGTAGAGTCTTTGGGTGAGTCGTGCATGATCTTTGGGAGACATTGGTTGTTTGATGAAGTTTGTTGGCGAGAAAAGTTGCATAATGAGCATGTGAAGTCCCCGGTTGAAAATTCCCAATGTTTTGAGTGGCATACTAAGAATCTTGGTGTCCGTTTTGTGTTTAGTGGCGAATTTGGAATTGAAGATGCCTTGATTCTAGTTCAACCTAAGTTTTTAAGCTCTTCAATTGTGTCGTCCTTCGATGAATATTGCTCGTATATTGGTCGTTGTGTCATGAACTTTTTGAACGAGTCATACATGTTGTTTGGTCGACATTGGTTATTTGAGGATTTGTCGTTGAATGAGTGTTATTGGAAATTTGGTGTGCAATGTTCCTGGCATTGTGTGTTGAGCGAAGATAAATTACTTGGACTTGAGTGCATGAATCCCTTAACCCTACATAAAAATAAAACCTGGGTGGGAAGTGAGTTGAGGAACCTTCTCATGATGAGCAAAACACGGGAAATGCGTGCTCTTGGCGAGGACGAGCTCCTTCTTGTTTTGTCTTTGCCTTGTAGCGAGCCTAGTGAGAATGAGAGTTCCCAAACACCACAAAAATTCCCCTTTCTGTCCCTTAACCCCTCATCTCCACAAAACAAGCCTCCAACCTGCTTCTTTTATTTGGATGACGGGTAATATAGTGCGTTCCGAAGCTTGTTGGGTGCCTCGTGTGATTGTTCATGGCGGTCGGGATGTTTGGAGCTCTAGGGTGCCGAGTTGTGGAGAGGGCCTCGATTTTTACTCCCAAGAGTTGAGGGCAACTCTTTTTCAAGAAGGGGAGTATGAACCGTATCGGGTTCAGTGTCGGGTTCGGTGCCAAGCTTTCATAGCCGGGATTGCGGTTAAAGATAAGATCGATGAAATCCCGATCCATCATCATCGGACTAAAACCGCTCACCCACTCGTTTTCAGGAATCGTTACACCTTTACAAAAGGCGGGGTGGTGAGCATCACACTATCGTGGCCTCGGCGAGCCATCCTTGTTGGAGTAAGGAGAGGCTCGGGACTTTTCAACGACCTCGGAGGCCTCGGGATTGGATTGGGTCATCCCGGAAATGAAGGGCGTGTTGGTATCAAGTCTCGGAAGTAACCAAGTTAATAACTTGCAAGGGGGAAGACGATTAGAGGTTGGAAATGCGCGCGCCTTCACATCGGGCCATAACTTTTTCAATATAACTTCGATAGGTCTCAAATTTTGGGAGCTTATAGTACATACTGAGAGATTTCCAACGATATCTTACGGGCGTAAAACATAGTTCGGATGAAGAAGTTATGCGCATTTGAAGTCGGCATGGAAAACTGCCCAGAAGCCTAGCTCGCCCAAGCAAAATGTTGGCTCGCCCGAGCCAACATTCTGTCACGACCGCGACCCATCCAGGCCAGCGACAGGCCAAGGCAGTCAGAGGGCCAGCTCGCCCGAGCCATCCATCTGCTCGCCCGAGCCGCTCTTCTGGTCGGACGCGTATTTTCGTCATTTTTGCCTTGTTTTAGCCTAATTCCTAGTTTATTATAAATAGCTTGTTATCTCATTTTTCCAGGAGCTTTTGATGAATTATGAACATGCTTATGCATTGGTTAGGGTTTCCCTATGTTTTCTCAAAATCTTGCTTTACTTTATCCATTGATTAATGGTGGTGTTTGCAAGTCATCTCTTTATTGATCATTTGGTGGATTCTTCCTTTATGATGGTCATGGTGGGGTGCTAGTCCTTTGGTGGTGAAATTTCCTTTATCCAAGGTCATATCCAATCTCTTTGGTGTTCAAGGTTATTGATATTGGTTGATTTTGGTTATTATTCTTGTTATTATTCAAGTTCAAGTCTATTGTTGAGAAGTTCAAGCATGGGTGATTGAGATGTTCATCTTTCTCCCCTTATTCTATTGCTTATGGATTTCTCTCATCTCTTCTACAACAACAACTCAAGCTAAGTCTACAACTATTATGTTGCTGTCAACCTCATATAAGTCCTAGAAAAGGTCCTAAAAGTGTCAAGAACTAGCCATGAACATTATTAGCTGTTGGACAGGACAGATTTACATAGCCGTACAAAATGAACCGTAACTTCCTCTCCCGATATCCAATGAAGGCATAAAGTCTCATTTCGGAAAGCTTGCAGAATATACTACAACTTTTATTTTACTTACAAATTGATTTGAACATGGGAAATGGTCGGATTTTGGCTAAGAATACAGAACATTCAGAATAAGTTTCTGGGTAATCTCAGATTACTACCTCATAATCGGTAACTCATAACTCACGCTCAATGAATCCTCTAAATATTTCATGTTGAACACTTCACCCAAAACGGTCTCTAAATAGATGAAAAACACGGATTTCCATACTGCCTCCAGAATTCATACTAAAGTGCGACGCCTGACGGTTTTTGGCATAATTTTTGATATACTCAATGAAATTTCACGATTCCAAAACCTGGGTTTAGATAACATCTTGGGCTACCCATTCATGTCATAAAATAGGCTAAATTCATAGTCTACACTCTCTGGAATTTCCAGAATCCAACCAGATTCAAAGAAACCATTCACAAACTTATTTACATGTATGATAACCTAATAATCCACACTAATCCCCATTCACAACATACTTCTTAAGCATAAATATCAATTTCCAGAATAGGGTGGAATATCTCCATTCACAACATTGTATTCGATGATGACATTGTTGATGGAAGTTTGGCTCTTCAAGAAATAAAATGGAGAGTGGCCATTTGGGCCTTAAGTTGGAAGAAAGGGGTGGAATATTCACTGGGTACATTGGTGACAAACTTTTACTATCTCAGTAATTTATGCTTGAGGAAGACGATGGAGGATAGCTGGCATTGGGATGGAAGCATGTGGATGGGAACCTGCATGGAATTACTTGCTGATAATCTTGACTATATGGCCTTTATTTGTTCTGGAAATTACTCGACGCATTAGTACTGGGAGCTACTGCTTGTTGTTATTTCTGGGCCAAAGTTGAAAAGGGAGTGGAGTGTTCACTAAAGGAAGATGGTGGAGGATAGCTGTCCATTGACGCATCAGCAATTCAAAATAGGAAATTACTGCATGTTGCTATCATTTTGTACTATGACCTTGCTTGTTCTTTTGGTGTTTTGGTTTTTGGGCCTTTTTGGACTATATGGCCTAGTTGCTTAGAATGCATGGCTACCAACGTGGTTGTCACCTTTAGTGCTGTAGTGCACTGTGGCAACTTCACATCAATGAATAAAATTTGGGTTGTTGGCCCTACCTATCAAAAAAAAAAAAATATCAATTTCCAGAATTCAACACAATTAAAAATCCTGATTTTAGACCTTAGTTATACATGTAAGGCAAATTCTTACTATACCTCTAAAGAACTCTTCACAAATTCGACATTATCATCCATAAAATTTATTATCTTGCTATCCAATTCCCATTCTAAGTACATGCATTCACTAATTCCACAATTTAACAACATCCTAACTAAATTCCCAACATTCCTTCACTCAAGAGTCCACTTAAACTCTCTTTACTTCTACCTATTAAACATGCATGCCCTCTTGAATCTCATAATATTATTGAAAATAACATGTATCAACCAAATCCATCAATTAAACCTACTTTCATAGTTTCTTACTTGATTCACATCAATCCCAACCATTTTTACTCATCAATCATCAATAAAACCTTAAAACATCATATTGCTACTTGATAATATCTCAAGACAACTAATTAGAACAATGAAAGTCACACCCTAATAACCTTCACTCCATTAAATTGATTTGAGAGGGGAGAGTTTAAGGATTACCTTTACTTGGGGAAGGAAGAACACAACAGAGGAAGAAGGGAGAAGAGGCTGTCGGGCAATACAGGCCGTCACCGATGACGGAGCGCCGGCGGGCGTCGACCGGTGGGGCGTTGGAGAGGAGGCCGGCGAGGCAGAGGATAGAGAGAGACAGGCGAGCGTCAGTGCGTGAGGGAGGAGGGTCTTGAGAGTTTGAAATGAATCTGAAACTTTGAAAAGGAGTGGAATAAAACTATTATAAGCCCTCCTACTGATATCAATAAAGCCTTGTGTCTTTTAAAACAAAAAATTACTCGGAGGTACCCTAACTTTTAGTGAAATGTTTTTCAGGTACCCCAACTTTTCAAAACTCATTTTGGGGTACCCTTACTTTTTGGGTTAGAAATTATTAGGTGCTTTTTCGGTCATCAATTTGGTTAAGTGACCGAAATACCCTTGTTCTTCCATTTTTTAAGAAATACCATTAAAGAATAAGAATAGGTATTTTGGTCACTTAATAAATTTGATGGTCGGAAAAATACCAAATAATTATTAACCCAAAAAGTAAGGGTACCTTAAAATTAGTTTTGAAAAGTTGGGGTACCGAAAAATAGTTTCCCCAAATATTGGGGTACCTCCAAGTAATTTTTTCCTTTTAAAAGTATTAGGCTTCGAAGAAGAAAAAAAAAACAGGCCTAAACACTTATTAGAACTTCCTTTCTAAACTGATACCTCTAACTTTGGTTTCCCGAATACTCTTTTACGAAACTAAACTATGAGAAATTTTGCTAATAGAACTTCTATGAGTACTCAATAGTCAATTCCCCAATAAAAAAAAAATTAAGCTCGAACGAAAATGTTCAGATAAAAGATTTGAATACTATGGTTTACTAGGAAGCATCGGTAATACTATCTGAGAGCCATCTATTAAAAATTACTGTGATGGAGAGTCGGTGGTCGTTACACTGTTCAATCCTTGCAAAACACACAGTTAGGTGAATTGAAATACGGGACTTTAAATAATTAACTTAATTAAACAATATTAGGGTCTAAATAATACTGGGTTATTACATTCTACCCCCCTTAAAAGAAGTTTCGTCCTGGAACTTTGAAAACATTATCTTTGCACATTAGAAATTACCTCAAAATAAATTAGGGTACTTGCTTTTCATATCCTCTTTAGTTTCCCAAGTTGCTTCGGAAGAGGCGTGATTTGCCCAAAGTACTTTTACCAAAGGGATGTCCTTTGTACGCAAATGCTTCACACGTCGATCCAAAATTTGAACGGGTATTTCTTCATACGTCAAATTTTGTTCCACCACCAGTAGTTCGGGTTCTATCACATGGTTTGGATCGGGAACATACTTGCGGTGCTACGAAATATGGAATACATCGCGAAAATGCTCTAAATCAGAAGGCAACGCTAGCCTATAAGCTACCGGGTTGATCTTATCAATTATTTCATAGGGCTCGATATACCGAGGACTTAATTTTCCTCTGACATTGAATCTTCATACGCCCTTGTAGGACCCCGGGAAAAGTGACCCTTTTTCCGTGATGCGCTACTTGGGTGATCGGGAGCCGACTAAGGTTGCTTAATCCTTAAATAAGGATATTTTTATTTTCGAAATTCATTTTCGGGATGGTGAAATTTTATTTATTTTACAAATCTGTTTTTTATTATTTAAACACTTGAAATTAGACAAAAATATATTAATAATGATTCAAAATCAGCCCACACCACATTCAGGCCCAAAAGGAAGCACGCGGGCCGCTAGAACCAACAAAACCCGTGCGGGTTTTGATGGCTCCTGGGCCGGACCGCCTGTTTCCCTCGGGCCAGAGAACATGAATCTGAAATAATAAAATCCCTGTGGGTTTTATTATTAATTCATACACATTTTCGCTCAATTTTTCCACTTTAAATTGGGTGTGAGAAAAGATACTAAATCATTTCTTAATCATTTTTATGTAAATTTCAATATTAAATAATCAAACAGATTATAAAAGAATAAAGAGTCGGCAGCCGATTTAAGGAAACCGACAAACCATAAAAATAATAAGAATAACTCCGGTCTACGAAACCCGATTCTAAGTTCGGGGGTAAGGTTACGAATTCAAGAATTATAAGAATTTTTGAATTCGCCCGTTAGAAAACGGACTCTACTAAAATCGACATTAAATAAAAAAGAGCGGGGAGAAGTTTAATGAATTTCACAAAATTATATTCTCATCATGCAATAAAAAGAGAGGTTTTTAGTTTATAAAATATGCACAAGTAATGAAATTAAAGTACGAATTACATGATTCAAACAATGACAATAAGGAAGTAATAAATCGAACCTCTTTTGATTTAGGAGCCCGAATGTGCCGGTTGAAACTCTTGACTTCGCCTTGACTTGATGGATGAAAGGAATGAAAATGTGAGGGGATGGAAATGTGATATATGGATAGTGGTTTGATGGGAATTTGGTAGAGTGAGGGTATGATAGTATGAGAATGCTTATAGAGAGAGTTTAAGAGAGTGTAGGGATAGTATAATGAGAGTATAATGAGGGTGGTTTTTATGAGAGTTGTTGGTGAAATGAGTGGAAGAATGAAGGGGTATTTAAAGGTGGTGAGGGTAGTGTTTAGGAGGGAAAATGAGGGAGACACATCCCTTAGATCATGCCATGCAATCACGTAGTCAAGGCTAGGGTCAAAAACACATGGGGCTAATATCAAGGGAGGGTGATCAAGGTGATTTTGGCGTCGGATTTTTAAAGATAAAACCCGCGCGGATTTTATAATCCCTCGGCACGGATCGTTGACATGGCAAGGCAAAACGGCGCATTTTGGGCACAGGAAAACCCGCGGGGGTTTTCTATCGTGGACCGGGGCGCCCCTGGAGCCTGGGCTTGGTTCTGGGCTGTCTTTGTTCGCTTAAAACCCATGCGGGTTTTGTCTCATCTAGCGGGCCGCTCCTGTTCTGTTTTGTATTGCTTGCTACATTGGCCCAAAAAATGCATTCGGCCTTCAATGCTTTGATGAGTCGGGATTATATTGGTGCAAATCCCGGTGTCTACAGGAGCCCTCACTTTGATCGAGTCCGAATAGGACGAATGTCAAAGTAGACTTGATAGCTGTCTTGATGCTGGCTGTGCTCTTTTATATGGCGACCGGCTGATGACGTCGTTGGTAAACTTTAAGTGGCGACCGTTGAACAACTGCTGCTGTAGATGTCGTTGGAGACCTTTAGGTGGAATCCGTCTGGACTGCTGCTGCTGATGTCGTTGGAGACCTTTAGGTGGAATCCGTCTGGATGACTGCTGCTGGTGTCGTTGGAGACCTTTAGGTGGAATCCGTCTGGACGACTGCTGCTGGTATCGTTGGAGACCTTTAGGTGGAATCCGTCTGAACGACTGCTGCTGTTGATGAATAGGTCGTCGGTAACCTTTAGATGGTAACCGTTGGACGACTGATGCTGACGACATCATGGGTTGCCTTTAGATGGCAACCGTTGGACGACTCTCGTTGACGACATCGGTGGAGGCCTTTAGGTGGCAACCGTTTGACGACTGTCGCTGTTGGTGCTCTTTTGTATGGAAACTGGATGATAGATGGTCCCTTTTTGGCGGCGACCGGCTGACGGTGCTCTTTTATACGGCAACATGCTGGATGGTCCCTTTTAGCGGTGACCGGATGATGGTGCTCCTTTATGCGGCAACCTGGAAATCATCAAAAAAGCAGATATTAGTTTTCACGAAAACGCAAATGGGTTCAGATTTTTACCTGAATGTTGGGGACTCTTGCGCCGTTGAGAGATGTTGGACCTCATGACCTTGGGCCGCTTAAAATCGATTTTTTTTTTGATGGAAAACCCGTGCGGGTTTTCTGATTCTCACTGGGCTGCTACAAATTGTTGGGCCGCCAGAACTGGGCCCAAAACTCAACCAAAACCCGCGCGGGTTTTGGTGTTTATTTTCCTTTTTTTTTATCTTTCCCCTCGTGAAGGGAATCATGGTGGGACCCATGCTTCATGTGGACGAGAGATAGCCACGCAGCTCGGTCTCCTCTTTGGGTGGCAAATGGATGACCTTTGGATTTTTGACCAATGAAATGCATTTGGCATCTCGAGCCGGGTCCTAAAAACGAACGGTTCACATTCACTCTTCATTTCTATAAATGCCAAGCCTCATTCAACTCTTTCATTCACACATTCAACTTCTTCTCATCATCTCCCTAGCTCCTCTTTTCTCTCTCTTGAAAATTGCTTTTTGGAGATAATTCAAGTTCTTGAGAAAATGCATCGCAGAAGTCGCAGAAATCCTCCTCTTCCTCATGCGGCGGCATGGCCTCATGAGATGTCTTCGAGGCGCAATTTCATCCCGGGTGCAAATGTCGACCCTTTGGATCTCACTATCCAATCTTGGAAGCATGTTTGGTTCTACCGTTCCCATGGCAAGGTACCCTGTCAAACACTCTTCTTTTGATGCTTAGCTTTAATAATGAAAAATGAGCAAGCACGAATTTATTTTTCATGTCTTGTCGATTTTTATTATTTTTAGCATGCTTGTATGTCCTCATGATTTATTCGCAACCCATTTTGAGAAACGGACCAAACGCAACCCATAGAAAAAAGGAATAGGTTGTATGCACATTCAGCCCGAAGGAAACAAAAACACATGGCCCACTTGAATAGGGAAAACCCGCGCGGGTTTTCTGGACCATAAACCCCAAAAAGAAATTGGGCCTGGATGGGCGGCCTATTAGCGGAGCCAAAAACCCGTGCGAGTTTTCTTGGCTATAAACCTCAAGAAATTGGGCCTAGATGGGCGGCCCACTTGCGGAGCAAAAACCTGTTTTGGTTTTAATTCTGTTGGGCCGACTTATTTGGGCTGGTAGATTCTTTTTGCCAAATTGCTTTATCTTGTGGGCCATGGCTGTGGGGCCCAGTGTCGGTGCTGGGTCCAGCTAAGGCCCGAAAGACTATGCATGTAGCCAATGCCATAGTTCAGCCCCCGACTTTGATTTTGCACTGTTTTGTCATTAGGAGGACAATTTGAAAACTCCCGGCGTCCTAAAGGATCTCCTTAAGGTAGCTGATTTGATTCCCGGGGATTTCGTTAGCAACACCCTTACTGCAGCAGGACTCATGCCGTTCTAGAAATGCCTGGCGGCTTAGAAATGCCTTACATTTCGCGTGATAGGTCGCGCTATGGCGGAAAGGTTTTGGGACACGACCAACTCCTTCCATGTACCTGTGGGGGAGATGACGATTACCCCCACAGATTTTGTTATGATCACTGGTCTACCTTGGGGCGGGCGTGACATAGTCTTTAGTGCTGAGATCCCGCCGATGGTTCTGGACTTGCTGGGTCCAGTGTCAGCGCGTTTAGGCCCAGGTCAGGGTCTGTCCAACCTTGCCTATGCACACTTCGAGGCAGCTATCTCTGATGCCAACTTTCAAAATTTGCCTGGAGATCAACGTCGCTTTATCTTCCTAGCTTACGTTATTTCCGCCACTCTTTTTGTCAATCAGGGAGATAACATTACTTTGACATGGTTCCGGAATCTCCTGGACTTGAACGAGGTTCGGAACTTGAATTGGGGCAAGGCTGCGTATGCGAATTTCCTCCTCCGCTTCGCGGTGTCGACTACGCCGACGACGATCCCGTTTACCACCATGAGTCTCATACCCGCTTTCATTATGGTCCTTCTTTGTGGAAGGTGCTTGAGGTACGTACCCGAGACTCTTCTCTTTGTAGTCTTGCTACTCTTTTGCTATTTCTTTTGACTTTATAATCATGTAGTCATGGGCGTATGAGTATATCTTGTCCTTGGGCATTCACTCCAAGAGAAATAGGACGGTCCCAGCTGCTGAACGCTGGACTGCTGAGGGCATACGAGGGAAGAAATTCCACTCGGGCAGCCTTGATCATATTCGTCGTGTACTGGATGACCTCACCTCGGTATTTCTTTATACCTGACATCTTTATCTTATTTTTGCCTCTATTCTTGAAATGACTCTCTATCTTTCACATGACCATGTGAACTGGCGTCCATGGGCGGGGTTTGACTTGAGTGGGTTGCCCACCCCTTTGCTACAAGTGGAGCACGATACTCGTCTTCGCATCCTGATGGAGGGACCCTCGGGCTTCATATGGTACCTGGGAGAAAGAGTTGCGAGGCAGATCCTGGGCGGATATCCTGGCCTCATACCCCGGGATCCTCCAAAGCACATGTTCGAGCCTTGGCGCATCAATCCGGATGTCTTAGGAGATTGGGTTCGGGGTCGGGATTTTGACAACTTCGTGCATGATGTTTCTCAGGAGCATTTTAATGAGGAATTCCAACGTTACTTGAGCCGTCTAACGCCCCGAGTGGTAGGTATTTCTCGCTTTTCTTTATGTTGTGCCTTTGATCGACTCCTAACCATAAAGTCTTGTAGTTGGGGCCCTATGCTATGGCTGCTGAGGTGGAGGCCCAACCGGCGGGAAGAAAGATTGGCGGTTTCTTGGAGGTTGAGACTAGCAGTCAGTGCTCCGCGCTCCAAGAGTTTGAGCAGAAGCCGGTAATCCCTCATCCTTTGTAGCTTCCATTTACCTCATGTGCCAATTATGCTTGTGTAACCTTTGTCTTTCTTGCCTTTCAGCCACGATGGTGTGTCTTCAGGCAAGTGACCAAAGAATGGAGTACCATGTTGAAATACGTTAACCGGTCATTTACGGGCTGAGGCAGATACCGTGGTAACACCGCCAAGCGTGTTGATATGGAGGCTGACGCTGAGTCTGTTCCTCGGGAACCCCCTCGACGCTCTACTGCGGGAGTTCCTCGTACCGAGCCCCCATGTCGCTCTTCGGCAGGGGAACATTCTTCCTGGGGTCGATCACGAGAGGAGGTTGGTGGGTCTTCTCGTCCTCCTCTAGCAGCTGTGCCGGAGGGTCGTTGTAAAGGCATCATGGCCGAATGTCATCATTCTATGGGATCACATTGTAGCGGTTCTAGTAGCAGGGGTCGTCGACCTGTGAACGAAGACATGGCTCAGATGTCCCTGGAAGAGCATTCTGGCCAAGAGGGGTCACATCACAGCTTTGGGTACGGTGGTGATACTCAGCCTCGCTCTTACTGGGTGGAGGATGCTTCAGAATCGAGTGCTACCAACCAGCCGTCTCACTCCCGCCGCACTCCAACTTTAGTGTGTTCTGCTCGTCGTGGACGAGAGATTATGGTGATGGACCATGACTCAGGCGCATCCGTAGGGTATCCTGGCGGTGAGGCCCTAGTGGATGACGCTACTTCACGTCCTGCACCATACGATGCCTCCTCCTTTGGTTCTGGCTCTTACTCTGCTGGATGGCCAGTGCCGGCTCCTGAAATGGGTCCTTCATGGCCTGCGGATACGCAAGAGTGGTCTCTACCCCAGCACTCTTGGCTAGGAGGATCTACTTCTTCTTCTTGGCCACCCCTGGTTACGCAACTGGTCCTGTATGGCCTACCCCTTCTGTTGAGTGGCGTGTTCCTGACCATTCATGGCTAGCTGGTTCACGGGAGCATTCCATTTCATCACCGTCGAGTGTGCATCCTTCCGAAGTTCCCTTGTCTGGGCCACCGCAGACAGCACCTGGTTCTGACTATTATTCCTAGGACACCTATTTAATTTGGTACAGCTCGTGCTTCTAACACTGGGACTTCTCATGCTGGTGCCGATCTGGTTGAGGACAGCGGCGATTCGGGTTCCCTGTGGTGATCAAACCAAAAACAAACAAGACTCTATGCATCTTTTTTTTTATCACGCGAAGCTAATTTGTACTACTTTTTTTTTTTTTTAATGCAAGTCTTATATGCATTTTATTTCTTATTTTTATATGCAAGACTTGGTGAAACTTTATTTTATTGATGCATTGAACGACTCTCTACATGACGGGATTAATCCCAATTTAATCCTGCTTCCCCAAAAAGAAAATAAAATAACAGAAAACGAAAACTTAAGTGTGAGAGTGAACTCGAGCGAAAATTTCAGAACCGAGCATCATCGGGTCAAGATCCAAAACATTAAAACACACGAACGGGCCAATTTAATTCTAGAGCCGAACTACAATCAGAAGCAAGTGGGCCGAGCTGCGAAAAGGCGGCCCATGTCGCCTGAAAGCCCGCGCGGGTTTTCTCCTTAGCAGGCCCTGGACTTTTGGGCTTAGGCGAGCGCGAATGCAGTCCTATGCACGTTAAAACTCGCGCGGGTTTTGATTTTACTTCCTGTTTTTTTTTTTTTTTACTAGCCGTTGCTTGATGGGCTGATATCATGGGATATGGAGAGCAACGGCTATGTGATCGTTGCTGGTTGTATTTCTCCATTTTGAGCTTGAATGGAGGTGTATAAATACCCCATGATATGCAAGTAGTCCTCAATCCTCTTCATCACTTCAAAGTCTTCTTCACATATCCAAAAAGACGCAAAGAATATCCCCATTTCCTCATGGCTTTCGAGAAGAAACTTGCAACTTGGATGAGCACCCTACCCATGGAAGAAAAGAAAGAGCTCGGAAGATACAAGCTAACGGGCTTATTGAGTCTTCGCCAAGTGAGGATCAACCACGATTTTCTCCGCGCGGCGGAAACTTTCTGGGATCCAAAAATGCACGTCTTTCGCTTCGCGTGGAATGAACTCTGTCCGCTCCCGGAGGAATGATCCTCGATCTTAGGGACAAATCACTTTGCTCGCCCGATATCGCCTCCCATACCAATGGACACCCCCAAGCAATACAAGGAGTTCTTGTGTCTTTTGTCTCGGGTCGTCGGGAGCGCAATATTTGGCGAAAAGGTACACTTCCAAACTATAGTTGAATATTTTCAATCTACTCACACTTTGGAATTTGGTCCCGTGATACGAGTGCGAGCGCTCGTATTATGTCTCCTTGGCGAGTTTTGTTTTTATCATGGCGGTAAAAGAACTGGACCGGCGAATTTAATCCAAATCGTAGACGACATGTCTCGAGGCTACAATCCCGTGCCCCTAATGTTAGCGGAAACCATGATGGGCTTGGATGATCTGCATCCAGAACATGACTTTCGAGGGAGCCCGCTGCTACTTCAGGTATCCTGTCTGCCACTGTTTTATTTGCTCTTTTTATTTTGCTCCTACTGTCTGCAAAACCCGCGCGGGTTTTCTGTCCCTTTTTTTTTTTAAAGCTTGGGAGAATTGGTGTGCAATTTCTAACCCTGGCTAATTTGTGGACAGATCTGGTTAATGGAGCACTTAGGCCTTATTGTTGAACCCCAGAATTCATCGGCGTTGGCGAACTATTGTCAAAGAAAGAGAAAGTATACCGACCTCCGATCGGTAGCAGAATGGATTGCGTTCTTAAAGGAACCTCGGGAGATCGTATGGTGGATCGAATGGTGGCACATTTTCGATTATATAACCCATGATTTCCGTAATGCATATGTGTGTCTCGCCGGCTTGACGCACATGACCTTTTATTTTCCTGCGCGAGTGAAGCGTCAAATGGGCTGCCAGCAAGACATTCCTAAGCTTTTGTTTGAAACCCCTAACCAACTGATGCTTCGAAGTTCGATGATCGAGTCATGGTTGAAGTATTGGGAAAGAAGATCAACTCTCAAATCTCCGCCAAAAATGCGTGTGTCTTACATCGTTGATGCTAGTTATCATGGATGGCTGATTGCTGCCATCGAATCTCGCCGTGCTGGGGAGGCGAGACGAAGACAAGCACCTGTGAAGGAAAGATTAGGTCCTCGTACCTCAGTGAAAGACCGTCTTGGCGTGAGAGACTCGATAAAAGACAGACTTGGTCCGAGAATTAATATGCGGAAATAAGGCAGGCGGGCCTATAAGCCCAAGGACAAAGAGAAAGCGATTAATGGACCCAGAGACATGGAGATCGACCATGAGACAACTGGCGAAGTAGAGAAGGTGAAACAAGATTAGAAGATGAATGGAGTGAAGGAACTAAAACAGCTTTGCCAGAATAGTCTTTTATTTAATTATGCCTTTTGAAATTTCTTATGTTACAAATAATGTATTTGCATTTTTCGATTAATAAAGGAGGAATATTGTTCACAAAGATTGTGTTCTTGCAAACTTTATTTTCCTTAAGTACATGAAATATATCCCAAGTGTCTAAAATTTAGTTTTTCAGTTGCTTGGTGATATTAAGCGTAATATCGCTTTAGTTGATCCAAATTCGTGGGCTGAATTATATCTTCTCCATCCATGGTGGCGAGCCAAACTTCCCCTCCTGGCAAAATATCCTTAATCATATAAGGACCCTTCCAATTAGGTGCAAATTTTCCCCTTGGATCCTGTATGGGTGCCCTCATCTCCTTAAGCACCAAATCACCTGCTTGAAGTGAACGACTTTTCACCTTCTTATTAAAAGCTCGAGTGATCCTATTTTGGTATACTTGCACATTATGTAGTGCTCTCAATCGCCTTTCGTCCATCAACATCAACTCCTCGAACCTTGCCCTAGCCCATTCTGCTTCTGGCAACTGACTCTCGGCCACTATTCGTAACGAAGGGATCGCTACTTCAATTGGTAGGACTACTTCCATCCCATATACCAAGGAATACGGTGTTGCCCCCGTAGTGGTTCGTATAGAGGTTCGGTATCCCCATAGGGCAAATGCTAATTTGTTTGGCCAATCCTTGTAAGGGACAACCATTTTCTTGATAATTCCTGGCACCGTCTTATTGGCCGCTTCCACAGCTCCATTGGCTTGAGGCCAGTATGGCGAAGACCGATGATGCTGGATTTTATAAGTGGCGAGCAAGGATTCCACCTCCTTTGTAAAGTGGCTTCCGTTGTTGCTAATGATCTCACGAGGCACTCCATATTGACATATTTGGCCACATGTTTGGATGAAAGTTTGGCAAAAGAGGTTGCCTCCACCCACTTAGTGAAGTAATCGATGGCGACCAATATGTACTCATGTCCTCCGGTTCCGATTGGGTGTATCTTGCCAATGATGTCAATACCCCATACCGAGAATGGCCACGGAGATGTCAAACTAGTCAGGTATGAGGGGGGTTGATGCTGTAGGTTTGCATATTCTTGGCATTTGTGGCATTTTCGAACGAACTCTAAGCAATCTGCCTCGATAGTGTTGCAATAGTAACCAGCCCTCTGAATCATCTTCGCTAACATTCGTCCATTCATGTGGGAACCGCATTCTCCTCTGTGTACAGTAGTCATGATTTCCTTGGCACTCTTAGCATCAATGCACAACAAATTAATGCCCGTAGGTGACTTCTTGTAGAGTCGATCTTGGATTAAGCAGTATTGTGCTGCTAAAGACCTAACCGCTCGCTGTCCTCGAACATCCAACTCAGCCAGATATTCTCCTTTTCGAAGAAAATTGTATATGTCATGGAACCATTCCTCAGTTTCTTCCTCTCGTGCTTCCAAGTGGCAAACATATGCCGGTTCATACTGCCGCTCCACTACTACCGGTAATTGTAGCGTGCCTGATGGTATGGATATCATTGAAGACAACTTGGCTAAAGCGTCAGCTACTTCGCTGTGATCCCTTGAGAGGTACTGGAAACTAATTTTCTCAAATTGGTCAGCAAGTCCCAAAAGCTTCCGTTGATATTCCATGAGACATTCATTCCGGACCTTCCATGTGTTTATAGCCTGATTAATAATTAGGCTGGAATCCCCAAAGACTTTTACATGGCGTATGCCTAAGGCCAAGGCGGCTTGCAAACCCCTGATACATGCTTCATATTCTGCAGCATTGTTAGTAGCATCAAAGTCCAACTTTACGGACACAGGGACATGTGCCATACGGAGAGATCGGCGTACTCTATTCGCGACCCATTTGGTTAGAAGCTCCGTCGAAATACATTTCCCATGTGATTTCATTAGTGAAAAATACGTCCTCATCCGGGAATTCCAAGTGGGTGCTTGGAGGTTCCTTTGTCGGAGAAGCAGCTAGGAAATCTGAGACAACCCATCCTTTGATGGATTTCTGAGGCAAGTACAGAAGATTGAATTCCGAAAGCATGACCCATCGAGCAATGCGATTGTTGATGGTAGGCTGTTCCATGATAAATTTGATAGGATTATTCTCAGCTATGACATATACAGTATGCGAAAGCATGTAATGTCTCAACTTCTTGGTGGCCCATACTAACGCAAGAGCCATTTTCTCTATGTCTGCATATCGACTTTCGTAATCCAAGATTTTCTTGCTCAAGTAGTAAATGGCGCTCTCTTGAACTTTGGCCTTCTGAGCTAGCATAGCCCCCATTGCAGAGCTAGTTACAGTAAGGTAAAGGAGCAAAGGCTCATCTAGTACTAGAGGCATGAGGACTGGAGGATGTTGCAAATATTCCTTGATTTTGTCGAAAGTCGCTTGACATTGATCGTCCCATTCTACCTTGCTTCCCTTCTTGAGTTTCTTGAACAAAGGTTCACAAGTCATGGTGAGCTTCGAGATGAACCTGCTGATGTATTGGACTCGCCTCAGGAAACCCCTTATCCCCTTTTCTGTTCTAGGTTGCTACAACTCTTGGATAGCCTTTATCTTCGAAGGGTCAACCTCAATGCCGCGTTGGCTAACTACATAGCCTTGCAGCTTCCCAGAGGTGACACCGAAGGTGCAATTTGTTGGATTAAGCCGCATCTTGTATTTGCGAAGTCGGAGGAAAAACTTGCGAAGGTTAGGAATGTGTCCTTCCCTTGTTCTTGATTTCACAATCATGTCATCCACATAAACCTCTACTTCTACATGCATCATATCGTGAAGTAGGGTGTTGGTTGTCCGTTGGTATGTTGCTTCAGCATTTTTGAGACCAAAAGGCATAACCACAAAACAGTATGTTCCCCATGGCGTAGTGAATGAGGTTTTCTCCATGTTTTTTTCCGCCATTTTGATTTGGTTATAACCCGCCTATCCATCCATGAAGGATAGTAGCTCGTGTCCGCAAGTGTTATCCACTAATACATCGATGTGAGGTAAAGGGAAACTATCCTTGGGACTAGCTTTGTTAAGGTCTCAAAAATCTACGCACATGCGCACCTTCCCATCTTTCTTGGGTACTAGGACAATGTTAGTAATCCATTCGGGATATTGGACTGCTTTGATGAACTTAGCGTTAAGCTACTTGATCACTTCTTCCTCAATCTTCTTATCCCATTCAGGCTTGATCCTTCTAGCCTTTTGTCGAACCGGCTTTGCGTCAGGAAGTAAAGGGATGGCATGCTCCGCAATTTCCCTATCAATCCCAGGCATATCTTCATACGACCATGCGAACACGTCCACAAACTCCTTGAGAAGCTCTGTAAAGGACACCCGTTCTTCTGCCATGAGCGAGCTTCCTAACTTCAATTCCCGAAGTTGTCCTTCTGTGCCCACATTTATGGTGATGGTGTCTTCCAACACCGCCATCTTATGCTCATGTTCATTAGGAAATTCTTTTAAGAATTCATTAAATTCTGGATTATTATTGGCGCAGCAGCTCAGGGAAGAGGGGAAAGAAGAATCAGAGTAAGCAGAAAGGTTCATTTTATTGAATGCAGAAAGTAATACATCGCCAGCAGACTTAAGACCAGCCTCACTTGACTCTAGACCACGAGACCACCTTAACGTCTCCGTCTTCGGCAATCATAAGACTTGGATCAAAGCTTGGGTTACATAGCGCAGCAATAACAGCATCAGCTTCATCTTTCTCTGGTATAGCTTCTTGTCCAAACAGCATGCCAAAGATGTTGCTTCCAGCAAGATGAGTCCATTCTAATGGAGGCTGTTTGTCCCAAGCGGGAACAAAGACAGTAGCCATATTAATGGAGCAATCATTGAAGACTTCTAGTCCAACAACTTGAACTCCTTTGTTCTTCAGATAGAATGGCTCAGGAAACCCATAGTAAGGGAAGTCATCACCTTCCTTGACAAATTGTCCATTCAGAGTGAGTGGATAGGGCTTTACTTGGAACAAGGTGGGAGGATTGTCAATTCTTTTCTGTTCAATAATAGCCATTTTTGCGAACCTAGCCTCTTTCTTAGTGGGCTTATAGCCTAAGCCGAACCTTCCCTTCTGCTTAAAAGTCTTGAACACAGGAGGGATTTTATTCTTCGGGTTCTTTCCTAGCGGTATTCCCGGGAAATGTCCTTGTTTCTTGAGCATAGCATGTACCTTGGGGTTTGAGTAGGGATCGAAGTCAAAAGGTGCTTCATCCTAGCTCATCATTGCCACGAGCTCAAAATTGTGGAGTTCTTCGTCCATTGAGTTGTGCTCCACCTCGAGAGTTGACTATTTAGGAGTGAAAACAGCATTGATGGATTCCTCTGAGATAGTGATCACTTGTCCTTGAACCAACATTTTCACCTTCTGATGTAAGGTGGATGCTATAGCATTACACTCGTGAAGCCAGGGCCTCCTTAGTAGCAAATTAAAGGAGGCGGTAATCTCCAACACCACAAACTCCACATTCCGAGTGATACTACCAGTAGTAATAGGCAACACCACAGATCCAACAGACTTCCGGGGTGAATTGTCATACGCCCTGAGTTGTACACCGGTTTGAGCGAAGTGTTATTGTTGTACTCCCAATTTTTGTGTCGTCCTCCAAGGGCACACATTTACAGCTGACCTATTGTCAACCAAAACCAGCGGGATAGTTTTGTTGGAGAATTGCACTATAAGATATAGGGCTTTGTTGTGAGACGCTCCTCCTTGAGGTAGATCTTCAATCCTAAAAGTGATCATCTCTTGTGGGGTAGTCACATGAGCAACCATAGTTTCAGGAGTTGTTGCAGGTGATACTGTGAGTGTTGTAAGGGCATCCAACATCTTTTGCCTATGGGCATGTGAAGTGCATATGAGTTGCCATATGGTAACCTCAGCCCTAGTCTTTTTGAGTTGAGAAAGAAGAGGATCTTCAGGAGAGGTCTGATTGTCACTGCCATTTGTTGGTGTAAGGTTAGGAACAACTACTGGGATGGTGGTATTCCTGTTATTGTTGTGACGGCCAGACCGAGTAAGGAATGCTACATCATCCGACTCATCTTTCTCCATCCATTCTGTCTCTGAATGCTCGTGTTCATCATCCTCGTCGCTGTCCCAAATACCATGAATGAGTAGATCTTCGGGGAACCCAACTATTTCGGGGACAGGTTGACCCGTTTCTACAATCAAAGCAGAGGGGTTGAAGCTGAAATCCTCACATAAAATAGCATTTGCATGCTCTGGCATAGGATTACTTTGATTGTTTGGTTTCTTGGCAGCTTTTGGCATTGGCAACGTCCCTGCCCTTATCATATCCTCTATTTTGTTCCTTAAGGTCCAGCATTTCCCGGTGTCGTGACCTCGACAACGATGATAGCGGCAAAATTGGTTGGAATCCCAATTTCTGCCCTTGATTTCTGGTTCTTCCTTTGGTAAGGGCAAAACCAGGATACCTTTCTTAACCAGACGGTCGAGAGCCTGAGAATAAGGAACATCCAATGGCGTATAAGTCTCATATTTTGGTACATAAGGCCCCTTGCGCTGGATAGAGTTAGTCTCCATGATTTTAGGAGGGTGGCTAGCCGCACTAGTAGCCCTCCTGTTGGAGCTGGACCCTTTCCATCCAGGCGAAGTTGTCTTATCATTCTACATGGCTTCTAATTGGACACAGATATCTTTTAGATAATCAAAGTGTTTGACGACATGATACCCCAAGTGTTTGGATATGCTGCTCTTGAGTCCTTGCTTAAAGGTGGATAACCGCAGATGGAGAGGAATTGGCTCGTTGATGTGGGACAATTTTGTGTGCCACCTCTCGAAGTAATCCATAAAAGACTCATCATCCCGTTGCTTCATAGCGGTTAGATCATCCACTGTAGCTTGTTTCTTCTGGATGCGTGTATAGTGGTGGATGAAAGCCTTGAATAATTCAGTCCAATTGGCTTTGACTTGGGGCAACAGAGCATGATACCATACCTTTGCTTCTCCATCTAGGGTGGATGGGAAGACGGTAGATTATAGGTCAGCATCATTTCGGTTTAAAGGTGCCAGCCTCATGAACTTCTCTACATGATGAATAGGGTTCTCAGAAGGTTTGAACCTAATATTTGGCACTTCAACTTTGCCAGCTACCTTCAAAGTCGGTTGAACAGGCAATGGAACCTCTAAGTACTTGTCAGCAAAAACCGGAACAGAGCTCATTGCCTTGGTGAGGTTTTCTAACTTCTGTTCGAGAGCCTTAACAGCGAGGTCCCTCGTAGGTTTCGCCACTTCAGGTGTATTAACCTTAGTCTTAGACATCCCTGTTTCTCCAGAATTTGGGGATATCTTGATCATTTCAGGTTCAGATTCATATCCCTGTATTTCCTCGTCATCCTCTTCAGCATTCAACCCTAACTTGGTGTTGATCTTAGTGATGGCCTGCAGCATGCCATCCATCACCTGTTGTTGTTCATTCAGCCTTTTGCTCATTTTCTGTTCCCGCTCCAAGGAATTAGCAAAGACCAGACCCTGCATCTTGGTGTAGAGTTCGTCCAACTGCTTCGTGATGTTGGCTTCGGCGCTTTGGACCGGGATCTCTTGGAATTGCTCTCCAGACATGGTGCTGTCGCTAGTTGCAGATGGATCGTAATGCGGGTTTGGAATCAAACGACCAGTTCGCGGATCTCGAATGCGGGCTCAAAGTCGATCACCAATGATGCCTGCATGGAAATTCAAAGTTAGAACACTCAAAGGCATACTCTGACACATACTGCCTGATGCATGCATGCCCTAAAGACCTATATGATACTACTGACTCGACACATATATGCTGACACAAGAGACTCACCCACTTTTTGGGAGTGCATGACCTAACTCTATATGGACCTATGGACGAAGTATTATAAAGGGCCGCACAAAGTCATACACAGCGAGCGGGTCGTAAATTGATAGGCTCAAGTCAGTGTTTCTCAATTCGGATGGGCCTAATCCACTGGCCGACCGTTTTAAGGAGAATCCGTAACTTAACAATTCAGACGACTCGAGCCATAATGACTATTATGTGGACTAGAATAATACTTGACAAAACCGACGACCCAACTTTTCTCTTTCTTTTTGTTGCATTTTTTTTTAGTCGAGGGAAACGGATATTATAAAGGATTGAATAAAGTCAACAATAAGCGAGTTATAATTAATTCATGGGCTTAATTGACAAATCCAATATGGTTGGGCCTATCAACGGGCCGGCTATACATATGATGGATTTATTAATTAAATCGACGAATTAATTTACTCAAGCCTAGTGACTATTATGCAATCTAAAATAGTATCCATTAACTTTGTTGGACTTTTAATTAATTTTGGGAACTTTCGTTAGGAAAATTTTGTAAAGGGCCATATAATATCATCAAAGGCTGTCATCTAAAATAGTATCCTCCTGTTCTGTTTTGTATTGCTTGCTACATTGGCCCAAAAAATGCATTCGACCTTCAATGCTTTGATGGGTCGGGATTATATTGGTGCAAATCTCGGTGTCTACAGAGATCCCCCACTTTGATCGAGTCTGAATAGGACGAAGGTCAAAGTAGCCTCAGATGCTGACTACTTGACGTCTGACTTGAAGATAGATGTTGTTGGTGGTCTTCTGTGAAGATGATGCCATTCAACGACGTCCTGAATGAAGATGGTCGCTTTCATGTAGTCGGAGGCCTTTAGGTTGCAGCCGTTAGATGATCGGAGATGTCGATGAAGTCATCGGAAACCTTTAGGGGAAGCCGTTAGATGACTGATGCTGATTGTGGTGTCGCCGGAGGCCTTTAGGTGGCAACTGTTGGACGACTGAAGATGCTGGTGATGTCGTAGGAGGCCTTTAGGTGGCAACCGTTGGACGAATAAAGATGTTGATGATGATAAGGTCGTCGGAAACCTTTAGGTGGCAACCGTTGGACGACTAGAGATGCTGATGATGGTGATGTGGGTGGTGAGGCGGTAGCCCCCTGTCTTAGGCACGTTTTGTTCAAGCTGCTGGTCTAGGAGCATTGAGATGTCCATTTTCAAGAAACTGGTGGTTTTGGTCTTCTCTCCCTTTGCCCAGCCTACTTGATGAGTGCAAACTGGCTTCTCTCTTTTTTTTCATCTTTTTTTCTTTTTTTTAAACCTTGGATTCAATAAAATAAAAGATGGGAACGAGGTATAGAACAAAGATGGAAGGATAAGAGAAAATGAAATTTGTCAGACTTGTTTTGTATGGATGATGGATAGATGAGAGAACTTCTCAACTCAAGTCAAAAGCACAAGCACGAAATTTTGTTTGATCACATAGCAACAAGAGCAAAGAAATGAATGAAGATCTAACTCTAACAGACTCTGAGCATGAAATGCTTGACAACCAGGACTATAGCTACTTCTAAAGCTCATTTGATGATGTACCCTCCTTGTCCTCATATGGGGAATCCATGTTATGTCTGGTGCTCTGTGCTGCTTTAGGTGGGGACAGTTTCCCTGAACGGATCATGTGCTTCAAAGTCTAACAATGCTCTATGTTGTTCCCTCGGGATCTATGGTAGCTGCTGAAGTTCTCGTCATCACAAATATTCCTTTTATGGTTAGCTCAGGTATTGACCCTGACACTAGACAAATGAAGAAAAACCCATCCCAATGCATGCATGACCTAAATGACCTACATGGACTTCGCCTGTATGCTGACTCGTGAGAGACTCACCCAGGACATGGGTTTGAATGTGCCAAATGAGACTTCTTAAGATGCAAGACCTCTATATGCCGACTTAAGGAAAGGACTTACCCACGACATGGGTCTACATGAGACCTCCTAAAGTGCAAATGCCTATATGCTGACCTGGAAAGATTAACCTATAACATGGGTTTACACAGGACTTCTTAATAAAAAGACAAATATTTACATGATGACTCTAGACACAGACTCGCCTACGACATAGGTATTCATGACCTATGAACCTATATGAGACTTTCTAAAGAACGACGAACGCTTACATGCTAATAAAAGAAAAAGACTTAACGACTCACCCAGGACATGGATTTGCTTGACGTAGACCCTATAGGAGACTTCTATAATGCAGAACATTCATATGTTGACTCTAGAAAAGGACTCACCCATGATTTAGGTTTACATGACATATGAATCTATATGAGACTTTCTAGGATGCAAGACACTTACATGCAGACACTAACACAAAGACCCATCCTGACCTTATATGATGCTTTCTAATGAATGCAAGACACTTACTGTAAAACCTCGTAAATTTTTATATATTTATATTTACTGATTTTCGTTATTTTATTTTATTTTATTTTATTTTTTATTATTTTTATATGTTAATTTTATGTGTTGTGAATTATATATTTTATTTATATATTTATTAATTATTATTTGTTTATACACTCGAGCTCGTAGGTTCGGGGGAGTGTACCAAGGGTAATTTAGTCTTTTACTAACAGGGGCAAAATGGTCTTTTATGCATGGATAAGAAGGGTTGTGACATGTGCTAATTTCTAACTTGGTATCTGATTAAGGAGGAGGGTGGGGAATGTATATGTAAATCCACGTGGGGAAAAGCAAGAGTCTCTTTGGAGTTAATCTGAGATATGGAGTGAGGGGATGTACTTGGTTTGAATGAGCAGTATAAATACCCAATGCCTTTCACGTAAAAGGGGAATGACTCTTCTCACTCCATCACACACTCTCTCTCCCTCTCACTCTCTCTCTTGATATCCACCACCTCCGACCACCCTACTGCCACCCCATTCAAGCCACCATAGTCGCCGGCGACCCCTAGGCCGCCGTCATATCCGCCGCCGACACCATCAGCCGCCACCGCAGCCTCACCCGTCCCCCTCTGTTTCCATTCACAAACTCACACACCATAACAGCACCACCACCAGCAACCACCCCACTCCGGCCGCTATCGACGTCGGAGACCCCAGAGCGTCGTTGTATTCCCACCGAAGGCAGCGATGCGTCGCCGCCACTCTCGGCGCTCTCCTTTGTTCCGAACCCGACGCAACACCGCGACCACCACCGCCCTCTGCCGCCCAACTCGACCACCTACGGCCGGAAACCCCACCGCGATCCCGGCCGCGCCGCGGCACCATCGCCGCCTACTCATTCGTTACTCACGTAAATTTTCTAAAACCGAACACTCTGTTTTTCCCGAACGTATACTGTATGAGCATGCTACTGTGCATTCTTTAAAGACTAATCCCCTTGTTATTATTATTATTCTTATTATTATTATTATTATTTATTATTATTATTATTATTATTATTATTATTATTATTACTATTATTATTTTATGTAAGTTTTCCTCAATCCAATTCTATGATGTACGTGTACTACTACTGCTACTACATGTTCTTTTCGCCTCCTTTAAAGCAATATTATTATTTATTATCATTAGTTTTCGTATTATTGTTATTATTATTAGTTCGTATTATTATTATGATTCTTAGCATGGTTACTATTTTTATGTGATAAGTCATGATTTATGTGTCAATTATTGGGGTACATCTAATGTTATCATATGAAATCATAATTTTTCTTGCTCAGTTAGTTACTAGTATATAAGTATATTCTCATTAAGAAAAATCATATTTTTATCTTGTTGTTATGATTACCAGTCGCGGTTATTATTTTTGTTAACATGAAAGTAAGTGTGAGTTCGTATAAGTTATTATTATTATTATTACTATTATTATTATTATTGTTATTGTTATTAGTTGTTTTTGATGTTATAAGTAAGTTGGTGTCGATCTGGGTGAGTCTTACTTACCTTCGTAATTAATGGAAACTTGAAATGTTTTAATTGGGGTAAGATTAAAAGTTGCAAGTGCTAACTTTCGCTAGACCGAAAATAACTTTTAAGACCTATGTTAATTATAGGTTCGGGTTACGTCGCAAGCGTTCTAGTAAGCTCAAGTGAGAGTAGGAGTGAAGATCTGCAGGTAATGTTTATGCCTTAATACCCCACGGGGATGCTCTTTATATGTTTTTGTCGTACAGTTAAACCTGCTTTATTAAACTGGTATCCCACAAGGGGTCTCCTTGTGAAATTTTATTTAAACCTTTTTATTTTATTTGATTTAGTGTTATAAAATTTTGAGCGGGTATCGGGTAACCCCCATAGACCAGGATCTGGTATCTTGCAGGGTGTTATCAAGAGATCAGGGGATGCCCTGATATATTCCATCTATTCACTTCCCCGGGGTAAGTTGTGCACATAGTCTCTGGTAGACAAGGGATCTGATGTCCCATTCAGTTTCTGTCTCTTCTCAAGGATCTGGTATTCTATTCTGTCTTTTTTTTGCTATTCTGAGGGATCTGGTGTCCCGCCCGCTTGGTATTTTATTAAGTACTCCTCTAAAACAAAACTTCTGTCTTTCTGCGGTGTTATTTCTTTTAGCTTTATGATTTTGATTTGGAAGTAATTGTCTTTACGAACCATTTGACTTTTCCCCCTCCCTTTAAAATGATTGAAATGAATTTTCAAATGTGTTTTACTTTTAGGGGTAAACATTATTGAGTTTCGTCTCGCGTTTGTAAAATGTTTTGTTTTCAGGTACTGAGTACGATGTCGGGGATGGGAATATAGTGTGAGGATGCGATCGTAGAAGTTGCTTTTGAATAATGAGTTGTAGTATCAAACCTTTTAAGTTGTAACCTTTTAAGTTGTTACATTGGTTTAAGTTTGAATAATTGTTTTGAGACTTATTAAGGATCTCCGTTAGTATTGTTGGTAAGTTTTGCCTTAGTAACTTTTATGTTCTGGCCTTGTGTCTCCCTGGAGATACGGCAGTAACGTCCAATAAACTTGTTACTTCCGCTGTTGAGTAAAAGTCAACACTTGACTTAGATTGTTATCCTTTCGGGGCGTTACAAAATGGTATCAGAGCCCTAGGTTCGACCTAGTAACTTCTTAAGTTAAACTAAGTATTCACCTTAGGACTTAGGAAGCTAAATGCGGAGCAATGAGCGTAGGATGGGGAAATCGGGTTATCATTCTCTGTTTAATTATGATGTTATTGTGACTTACTTATGTCTTTGATGGCAGAGGATGGAGGATGAAATTCAGCATTGTCACCAATTTCCCCTACCTTGTTTCCGTAGGGATTTTAAGAGGAAGGCTGGTGATTCCTTATTCGCCCATGTAAACAAATTGTACGACATATTGAACGCGCTAACAGGAGACCACATGACCTGTTTGACTGAGGAGGCCAATGTGGTCACTTTATTTCTACTTACCCTTGAGAAGGACCCCGAGTGGGGATACCGTGTGTCTCAGGTGTTGCCTCCACCCCCAGCCGACACCGAGTGTTGTTGGTGTGGAAGAAATCCAATTTTTGATGATGTGGTTGACATGATCAACCATTTGAAGACGATGATTCCGCATGACGAGAATGAGATAGTAATGGATGGGGAGGATCCACCCCCACCCCTAGAAGATGATAACGACATATATGGTCACGAGAATGAGGTCAAGGAGGACAAAGGACCTTATGAAGACTACTTGGCTGACATAGAAGATAATCAAATTCATGGATCCTGAACCCGTAGACAAACTAGATGAGGATTCCGATGCTGGGGAGGAATAATTAGGTTTTCTATAGATGATAGTAGTAGATTAAACCCCACTATCCCGAACTTTTAAGTTTTTCGTAAGAGTTTTGAATAATTAGTGTATGCTGACCTTAGTTGGGTACAACTTGACTTTTATCTATGCTGCTATTGTTTTTTTTTTTTTTTGGAGATTATTAGCATCTCGAAATTTTCCTGATATTACCTGATTTAATGACTGATTGTCCTTTTATGTGCTGCTATCTATTATTCTGAGAATTAAATTCAAGTTTTATGAGTTAGTAGGAGAAAAACCAGTAGAAGCAGTAAACCAATCGTTTCTGATGCAGGATGGCTGAAGAAAACGGATCGCAAATCAATGGGGGACTTCCCCAACCCATGGCTAACTTAAGACAACGTTATGCTCGACTACACCAAGCGGCCCAGGAAGCAGCCACAGGCACTGGAGGGGAACCACCCCTAACTGGAGCTGAACTTACTAGCGTCTTAATGATAGATCTCATGGCTACCCAGAATGAACAACTCCAATGGATTGCTGAACGGAGTGGTGAGCCTAAAGAAATCAACAACTCCTCCCTGTTCTAGCAATTCAATAGTCTCAACCCGCCTACCTACTCTGGAATAGTTGACCCCAAGGTGTTCGAAGAATGGATCAGAGGAATTGAGAAAATATTCGATGTCATCCAATGTCCGGATGAACTGAAAGTCAATTTTGCTGGGTACCACTTAAAAGATGAGGTTGATTTATGGTGGATAACTGTGAAGGATAGACAGAACGAGCCAGGGTTCGGATGGAACCAATTTAAGGAGATACTCAAGAATCGTTTCTACCCCATGTCTCTTCAAAAGGCCAAGGAAAACGAATTCCTGGAGCTAAAACAAGGAGGAAGCAGCGTGCTGCAATATGCTTCCAAGTTTATAGAATTATCTCGTTTCGCACCTGTCTATATGGCCAATGAACAACTGAAGATGGATCGATTTAGTAATGGCTTGAAGTTCAAAATCCAAGATCGCATGTCGGCGCGGACTTTCACATCGTATCAAGAAATGTTGGATGTTGCTATCAACGTAGAAAGGGTACTTGATGCTTGGGAATCTCACACAACCCAACAAAACAACAAGAGGAGGGAGCCCCCTCGTTACAACCCTACCCCCTCGTACCAGGATAAGAGGAACCGCCCAAACAACTAGCATGGAAATCAAGGGCGAGGGTCGCCAATTGTGCCAACTTGTAGGGCTTGTGGCAGGCCAGGTCACCTCTCCCGAGACTGCAGGGTAAATGTGAGGTCAAGCTGTTTTAGGTGTGGTAATCCCCATCATATGCTCAAGGATTGTCCCCATCCAGCCCCAACAGGCTTAAACAATGGAGGAACCGGAAATCGAGGAGCTCCATCATCGGCTAATCAGAATCGAGGAGGATACAATGGAAATCAGGGACATCAGTACCAGAATCGTGGAGGGCCTAATGGGAACCAGGCCAATCAGGGTAGGCCAAATAATCCCCCACCTCGTCAACAAAATCAGGCTCCACGCAACTCCGGAGGACGAGTGTATGTGATGCGAAGGGAAGAAGCCGAAAATGAGGCTGATGTTATCATTGGTACTTTCACTCTTTCCTCTTGTGAAATTTATGTACTTTTTGATTCTGGTGCTAGTCACTCTTTTGTTTCCCCTGGAGTGGTAGAAAAGGCTAAGTTAAAACCATCAGGGGATAGTAGACCCATGACCGTAGCCTTACCTACCGGGACTTCTGTTAGATGCGAAAATTTATACCAAGGGTGCCCTATAATCATAGCTGGGCAGGAGTTCATAGCCGATTTGTACCAATTTGACTTGATGGAATTTGATGTCATTTTGGGGATGGATTGGCTGTCAAAATTTAAAGCCCAAATAGACTACCACAAACAAAAAGTAACCCTATTAAGACCAGATGGGAACAAGTTAGTGCACCGTAGTGACCGCCATCTCCAGAGGGTAAGGACCATCTCAGCTCTTAAGGCCCGAAAATTGTTAGGGCAAGGATGTGAGGGGTATTTATGCAACGTAGTCGATATTAAGAACGAAGGACCTTCGATAGAAAGCCTCCCAATAGTTCAAGACTTTTCTGATGTGTTCCCGGAGGAACTTCCTGGAATGCCTCCTCTACGAGAAGTGGATTTCTGCATTGATTTAGAGCCTGGAGCTACCCCTATATCCAAGGCACCTTATAGGATGGCACCTGCGGAGCTGAAGAAGCTCAAGACGCAATTGGATGAATTGCTAGAGAAGGGTTACATTCGACCTAGTACCTCACCATGGGGAGCACCCGTACTTTTCGTAAAGAAGAAAGATGGAAGTATGCGGCTATGCATCGATTATCGAGAGCTAAACAAGATTACTATCAAGAATCGATATCCACTACCTCGTATCGACGATCTGTTCGACCAACTCCGCCGTGCGACAATGTTTTCCAAGATAGACCTCAGGTCGGGATACCATTAGTTGCGGATTAGAGAAGAGGACATCCCCAAGACTGCGTTTCGAACTCGGTATGGCCACTATGAGTTTGTAGTAATGCCATTCGGACTAACGAATGCTCCAGCGGCCTTCATGGATTTGATGAATCAAGTCTTTGAGCCTTTTTTAGACAAATTTGTGGTGGTGTTCATCGACGACATCCTGGTATATTCAGAAACTAGAGAAACGCATGCAGGTCACCTAAAGCTAGTATTGGAGACATTAAGGAACAACGAGTTGTATGCAAAGTTCAAAAAGTGTGAATTCTGGCTAGAGCGTGTTGCATTCCTGGGGCACGTAGTGTCTAAAGAGGGAATAGCAGTAGACCCACAAAAAGTAGGGGCCATAACCAAGTGGCCAACTCTAAAGAATGCTACAGAAGTAAGGAGTTTCCTAGGATTGGCAGGATATTATAGGAAGTTTGTACAGGATTTTTCGAAAATCGCGGAGTCGCTGACCAACCTGACCAGGAAGTCAGTGAAGTTTATTTGGTCGGAAAAGTGCGAACAAGCCTTCCAAGAATTGAAGCAACGACTTACCTCAGCTCCTATACTAGCAATACCTCAGGGAAATGCAGGATTCGTCATCTATAGTGATGCCTCGCAAAATGGTTTAGGATGCGTGCTGATGCAGGATGGAAAGGTAATCGCCTATGCATGAAGACAACTGAAGACTCATGAAAGGAACTACCCTACCCATGACTTGGAGTTAGCTGCAATAGTATTCGCACTCAAAATATGGAGACATTACCTTTATGGGGTGCATTGTGAGGTGTTCACCGACCATCAGAGTTTGAAATACCTCTTCACACAAAAGGACTTAAATCTCCGACAGACCAGATGGCTTGAGTTTCTTAAGGACTATGACGTCAACTTCCAGTATCATCCCGGAAAAGCCAACGTCGTGGCTGATGCCTTGAGTTGGAGGCCTTACCCTATCTTGAACCACATAATGACATTACCACGTGAGTTATGCGAAGAGTTTCGAAGATTAGAAATTAATGTGGTAACCCCAGAGAGAAGAGATGCGTTGAACGTCATGGAGGTGCAACCTACCCTGCTAGAAGAGATAAAGAGCACTCAAGATATGGATGAGCAACATAGCAAAATAAAGGGGGATGTACTGCAAGGGAAGTACCCTGGATTTGTGGTCCACGAGGATGGAACACTGAGATTTCAAAACCGTTTATGTGTACCAAACATAAAAGAGTTGAAGCAGCGAATTTTGGAAGAGGGGCATAACACACCATATTCGGTGCATCCAGGTGGGACCAAACTCTACAAAGACCTCAAACAGGCATTCTGGTGGAGTAATATGAAGCATGAAGTGGCAGAGTATGTGGCCAAGTGTCTTACCTGCCAACAGGTCAAGGCAGAGCACTAACGACCTGCAGGGTTGCTACAACCATTAGAAATCCCAGAGTGGAAACGGGACTCAATCTCCATGGACTTTGTAGTGGGATTGCCCAGAACAAGGAGAAGGAACAACGCAGTATGGGTAATTGTGGACCGGTTGACCAAATCAGCCCATTTCCTTGCTATGGCCAACACTTGGACGTTGGACCAATTAGCGCAAGCCTACGTAAGAGAAATTGTATGACTACATGGGATCCTGAGCTCCATAGTATCAGATCGAGATACCAGATTCCAGTCAGGATTCTGGAAGAAGCTACAAGAAGCTTTTGGCACAAAACACAACTTCAGTACTTCTTTCCACCCAGCCTCAGACGGTCAGACTGAGAGAACCATTCAGACACTGGAAGATATGTTGAGGGCCTGTGCGTTAGACTTCAAGGATTCTTGGGTTGAAGAGCTAACTTTAATTGAGTTCTCCTACAACAACAGCTTTCATACTAGTATTGGAATGTCACCTTTTGAAGCTCTGTATGGAAGGAGATGCAGGACTCCTTTGTGCTGGCAAGATATTGATGAAGCTCTGACTATTGGTCCTGACTTAATCAGGCCACGACTCAAAAAGTTCGTATAATCCAAGACAAGATGAAGGCGGCTCAAAGTCGCCAGAAGAGTTACGCCGACAAGAGACGAAGACCTTTGGAATTCGAGGAGGGAGAATATGTGTTTCTAAAAGTCTCACCCACCAAGGGAGTCATGAGGTTTGGACAATCAGGAAAGCTGTCTCCGAGGTACATTGGGCCATATCTTATCTTACAACGCATAGGGGAGGTAGCATACAAGCTACAATTACTAGAGAATTTACCAAGAGTGCACAATGTCTTTCATGTATCGCAGCTAAGAAAGTACATCTCAGACCCCACGCATATAATCGAGTCAGAACCCCTACAACTGCAGGAAGATCTAACATATGAGGAACAACTGATTGAGATCATGGACCGCAGAGAGAAGCAACTTCGCAAGAAGACGATTCCTTTGGTAAAAGTACGATGGGCAAATCACACCATAACTGAGGCTACATGGGAACTTGAAGAAGAAATGAGATCCAAATACCCTCACCTATTTAACGTATGAGGTAGATGTTTAAGTTTCGACGACGAAACTTCTTTAAGGGGGGAATGATGTAAGACCCCGTACATTTATATATATTTATATTTACTGATTTTAGTTATTTTATTTTATTTTTTTATTATTATTTTTATATGTTAATTTTATGTGTTGTGAATTATATATTTTATTTATATATTTATTAATTATTATTTGTTTATACACTCGAGCTCGTAGGTTCGGGGGAGTGTACCAAGGGTAATTTAGTCTTTTACTAACAGGGGCAAAATGGTCTTTTATGCATGGATAAGAAGGGTTGTGACATGTGCTAATTTCTAACTTGGCTGTACAGTTAAGGGAGGGGGTGGGGGATGTATATGTAAATCCACATGGGGAAAAGCAAGAGTCTCTTTGGAGTTAATCTGAGATATGGAGTGAGGGGATGTACTTGGTTTGAATGAGCAGTATAAATACCCAATGCCTTTCACGTAAAAGGGGAATGACTCTTCTCACTCCATCACACACTCTCTCTCCCTCTCACTCTCTCTCTTGATATCCACCACCTCCGACCACCCTACTGCCACCCCATTGAAGCCACCATAGCCGCCGGCGAGCCCTAGGCCGCCGTCATATCCACCGCCGACACCATCAGCCGCCACCGCAGCCTCACCCGTCCCCCTCTGTTTCCGTTCACAAACTCACACACCATAACACCACCACCACCAGCAACCACCCCACTCCGGCCGCTATCGACGTCGGAGACCCCAGAGTGTCGTCGTATTCCCACCGGAGACGACAGTCGTCGCCGCCACTCTCGACGTCTCTCCTTTGTTCCCGAACCCGGTACGCAACACCCACGCGACCACCACCCGCCCTACTGCCGCCCAACTCTGACCACCTACGATGCCGGAAACCCCCACCGTCGCAGTCCCAACCGCCGCCGCAGTACCCAGTGCCGCGTTCTCATTCGTTACTCACGTAAATTTTCTAAAACAGAACACTCTGTTTTTCCCGAACGTATACTGTATGAGCATGCTACTGTGCATTCTTTAAAGACTAATCCCCTTGTTATTATTATTATTATTATTATTATTATTATTATTATTATTATTTATTATTATTATTATTATTATTATTATTATTACTATTATTATTTTACGTAAGTTTTCCTCAACGCAGTTCTATGATGTACGTGTACTGCTACTGCTACTACATGTTCTTTTCACCTCCTTTAAAGCAATATTATTATTTATTATTATTAGTTTTCGTATTATTATTATTATTAATTCGTATTATTATTATGATTCTTAGCATGGTTACTATTTTTATGTGATAAGTCATGATTTATGTGTCAATTATTGGGGTACATCTGATGTTATCATATGAAATCATAATTTTTCTTGCTCAGTTAGTTACTAGTATATAAGTATATTCTCATTAAGAAAAATCATATTTTTATCTTGTTGTTATGATTACCAGTCGCGATTATTATTTTTGTTAACATGAAAGTAAGTGTGAGTTCGTATAAGTTATTATTATTATTATTATTACTATTATTATTATTATTGTTCTTGTTATTAGTTGTTTTTGATGTTATAAGTAAGTTGGTGTCGATCTGGGTGAGTCTTACTTACCTTCGTAATTAATGGAAACTTGAAATGTTTTAATTGGGGTAAGATTAAAAGTTGCAAGTGCTAACTTTCGCTAGACCGAAAATAACTTTTAAGACCTATGTTAATTATAGGTTCGGGTTAGGTCGCAAGCGTTCTAGTAAGCTCGAGTGAGAGTAGGAGTGAAGATCTGCAGGTAATGTTTATGCCTTAATACCCCACGGGGATGCTCTTTATATGTTTTTGTCGTACTGTTAAACCTGATTTATTAAACTGGTATCCCACATGGGGTCTCCTTGTGAAATTTTATTTAAACCTTTTTATTTTATTTTATTTAGTGTTATAAAATTTTGAGCGGGTATCGGGTAACCCCCATAGACCAGGATCTAGTATCTTGCAGGGTGTTATCAAGAGATCAGGGGATGCCCTGATATATTCCATCTATTCACTTCCCCGGGGTAAGTTGTGCACATAGTCTCTGGTAGACAAGGGATCTGATGTCCCATTCAGTTTCTGTCTCTTCTCAAGGATCTGGTATCCTATTCTGTCTTTTTTTTGCTATTCTGAGGGATCTGGTGTTCCGCCCGCTTGGTATTTTATTAAGTACTCCTCTAAAACAAAACTTCTGTCTTTCTGCGGTGTTGTTTCTTTTAGCTTTATGATTTTGATTTGGAAGTAATTGTCTTTACGAACCATTTGACTTTTCCCCCTCCCTTTAAAATGATTGAAATGAATTTTCAAATGTGTTTTACTTTTAGGGGTAAACATTATTGAGTTTCGTCTCACGTTTGTAAAATGTTTTGTTTTCAGGTACTGAGTACGATGTCGGGGATGGGAATGTAGTGTGAGGATGCGATCGTAGAAGTTGCTTTTGAATAATGAGTTGTAGTATCAAACCTTTTAAGTTGTTACATTAGTTTAAGTTTGAATAATTGTTTTGAGACTTATTAAGGATCTCCGTTAGTATTGTTGGTAAGTTTTGCCTTAGTAACTTTTATGTTCTGGCCTTGTGTCTCCCTGGAGATACGGCAGTAACGTCCAATAAACTTGTTACTTCCACTATTGAGTAAAAGTCAACCCTTGACTTAGATTGTTATCCTTCCGGGGTGTTACACTTACATGCAGACACTAACACGAAGATTCATTCTAGACCTTATATGATGCTTTTTAAAGAATGCAACACACTTATATCCTGACTCTAAAACAAAGACTCACCCATAACTTGGGTTTACACTGGACTTTCTAAAAAAACAAAAACACATTAACCAAGGAAAAGACTCACTTATGACCTAAACTAAAGACTCACCCGTGACCCGGGTTTAGACTTTCAAAACACACATATTGACATAAGAAAAGATTCACATATGTCACGACCTTGTATGAGACTTGCTAAAGACTGAAAGATATTTACATGTAGACTCTGAAAAAAAAGACTCATCTATGACCTGGGTTTACTAGACCATATATGATACCTCCTAACATGTAAGACAACTATACACTGACTCATAAAGCAACTCAACATCACTTTTTTACAACAAAAGCATTATAAAGGGCCAGATAAAGTCAAAAATAGCGAGTCGACATAAGTTGGAAAGCACAAGTCAGTGTTTCTCAATTCGGATGGGCCTAATTCACATGCCGACCGTTTTAAGGAGAATCCGTAACTTGGCCCAAGAACTCAGACAACTTGAGCTTTATTGGCTATTATGCGGACTAGAATAATGCTCGACAAAACTGACGACCCGTTTTTTTTATTTTTTTATTACTTTATTTTTTTTGTGACGCAACACATTTATTTATTTAACTCATGGAAATTGGATGTTGTAAAGGACCGAATAAGGCCGTCAAAAGGCAAGTCAAAACAAACTTATAAACTCAATTATTAATTCCACCATGGATGGGCTTGACAACGAGCCGACCATGGATTTGTTAGACTTAATGATCAAGCTTATAAATTTATTTTCTCTAACCTTGAGACTATTATGCGGGCTAGAACAACCCACACTGACTTTGTTTGAATATTAATCAATTTTCTTTGGACTATGAGTAAGAGAATATTGAGAAGGGCCGAATAAAATCATCAAACGTGAGTTAAAATTAATCGATAAACAAGGATAATTAACCTTTAAAATGGATGGGCCTTGCCACTGGGCCAACCGTAAAATTTAAGGTTAATTAATCGAGTTTATAAACTTATTTCTTCTCAAACCCAACGATTATTACGCGCACTAAAACAATATCTTAAACTTAGGTCCGACTCTAATGAAGACCAAACATACATACTCGTATTTACACATAACATACAATAAGCTTTATTTATTTACTCAAGGAAAACGGATATTGTAAAGGACTGAATAAAGCCAACAATATGGTTGGGCCTAACAACGGGCCGGCCATAAATGTGATGGATTTATTAATTAAATCGACAAATTAATTTTCTCAAGCCTAGTGACTATTATGCAGTCTAAAACGCTATCCATTAACTTTGTTAGACTGTTTAATTAATTTTTTTGGGACCTTCGTTAGGAGAATTTTGTAATGGGTCATATAATATCATCAAAGGTTAGTCGATTTTTATTTATTAATTAAAATAATATTTCAAGCATAAATGGGCCCTTCCACTTGGGTTAACCACGATGTTTTTCGAGCCAATTATTCCAATTAATAAATAATCATTTTCTCAACCCAATGAATTTTACATGGACTAATACAAAACCTCTAAACTAGAGTCAACTCTAAAACTGAAGAAGACAAAAGGGGAGGGGATAGCACATAGCATATAGCATACAACATGATGGGATACCCTAAACCAAGGTTCTATGTTCATGGATTTTTCTATGGTTGGACTACGTGGCCTACCGCACGCTTTCATCTCCGTACTCCATACCTTTAGGTAAGAAGTGTGAGGTATTGCTCAAAGAACATCAAGGAAGCTTTTTTAGTGTAACGTGGGGAGAGGAGATACCAAATGCTTGGCGATGTAGAGTGCATCACACAAGTAGTGGCTTACCCGCTCTCGAGGGAATCACCTAGGTATAACTTAACCGTCGCCTTTGTGCTAACGTGTCAAAAGACGCGATTAGTGGCCCGGTATGCAAAGGATGCCTAAAAGAATGATAAATTCGCGAAATAAATCAACTTCTCCGTTTTACAATTTCAATTTAAGTCGATTTTTTCAAGTTTTACCCTCTTTTTAAGTTTAAGTCCCCAGTGGAGTCGCCAATCTGTAGGACCCTGGGAAAAGTGACCCTTTTTCCGTGATGCGCTACTTGGGTGATCGGGAGCTGACTAAGGTTGCTTAATCCTTAAATAAGGATATTTTTATTTTCGAAATTCATTTTCGGGATGGTGAAATTTTATTTATTTTACAAATCCGTTTTTTATTATTTAAACACTTGAAATTACACAAAAATATATTAATAATGATTCAAAATCAGCCCACACCACATTCAGGCCCAAAAGGAAGCACGCGGGCCGCTAGACCCAACAAAACCCGTGCGGGTTTTGATGGCTCTTGGGCCAAGCCGCCTGTTTCCCTTGGGCCAGAGAACATGAATCTGAAATAATAAAACCCCTGTGGGTTTTATTAATTCATACACATTTTCTCTCAATTTTTCCACTTTAAATTGGGTGTGAGAAAAGATATTAAATCAGTTCTTAATTATTTTTATGAAAATTTCAATATTAAATAATCAAACAGATTATAAAAGAATAAAGAGTCGCCAGCCGATTTAAGGAAACCGACAAACCATAAAAATAATAAGAATAACTCCGGTCTACGAAGCCCGATTCTAAGTTCGGGGGTAAAGTTACGAATTCAAGAATTATAAGAATTCTTGAATTCGTCCTTTAGAAAACGGACTCTACTAAAATCGACATTAAATGAAAAAGAGCGGGGAGAAGTTTAATGAATTTCACAAAATTATATTCTCATCATGCAATAAAAAGAGAGGTTTTTGTTTACAAAATATGCACAAGTAATGAAATTAAAGTACGAATTACATGATTCAAACAATGACAATAAAGAAGTAATAAATCGAACCGCTTTTGATTTAGGAGCCCGAATGTGCCGGTTGAAACTCTTGACTTCGCCTTGACTTGATGGATGAAAGGAATGAAAATGTGAGGGGATGGAAATGTGATATATGGATAGTGGTTTGATGGGAATTTGGTAGAGTGAGGGTATGATAGTATGAGAATGCTTATAGAGAGAGTTTAAGAGAGTGTAGAGATAGTATAATGAGAGTATAATGAGGGTGGTTTTTATGAGAGTTGTTGGTGACATGAGTGGAAGAATGAAGGGGTATTTATAGGTGGTGAGGGTAGTGTTTAGGAGGGAAAATGAGGGAGACACATCCCTTAGATCATGCCATGCAATCACGTAGTCAAGGCTAGGGTCAAAAACACATGGGGCTAATATCAAGGGAGGGTGATCAAGGTGATTTTGGCGTCGGATTTTTAAAGATAAAACCCGCGCGGATTTTATAATCCCTCGGCACGGATCGTTGACATGGCAAGGCAAAACGGCGCATTTTGGGCACAGGAAAACCCGCGCGGGTTTTCTATCGTGGATCGGGGCGCCCCTGGGGCATGGGCTTGGTTCTGGGCTGTCTCTATTCGCTTAAAACCCGTGCGGGTTTTGTCTCATTTAGCGGGCCGCTCCTGTTCTGTTTTGTATTGCTTGCTACATTGGGCCAAAAAATGCATTCGACCTTCAATGCTTTGATGAGTCGGGATTATATTGGTGCAAATCCCGGTGTCAACAACCCTTTGTCGGTGAGACTTTGAGAAATACTTTGTCACCTACTTGAAACTCTAACGGTTTCCTTCTCTTATCAACATAACTTTTCTGTCTGCTTTGCGCTGTCTTGATATGCTGCTGGATGACCCGGATTTTCTCTACGGTATCTTGAATTAAATCGGGACCTACCATCGAGGTTTCATCTAACTCGCTCCAACATAATGGGGCCTTGCATTTTCTGCCATAGAGAGTTTCAAAAGGCACCATTTAGATTGTAGTTTGATAACAGTTGTTATATGAAAACTCTACCAAGGGTAATACTTCCTCCCAACTACCCGGGAAATCTAAGGCGCATGCTCTGAGCATGTCTTCCATGATTTGATTTACCCTTTCTGTTTGACCATCAGTCTCAGGATGTTAAGAGCTACTAAGAGCTACTAAAATTGACTTTAGTTCCAAAAGCTTCCTTTAGAGCCGCCCAAAATCGAGACTGAACCTCGAATCCCGGTCAGAGACTGTATCCTTTGGAATACCATGCAGTCTCACTACTTCCTTGACATAGATTTTGGCTAATTTATCTACCTTCCAACCTTCATGTATGGGAATAAAATGAGCAGATTTGGTCAAACGATCTACAATTACCCAAATTGCATTTTTCTTAGTGACAGTCGTGGGTAAACCCATGATGAAATTCATGGATATTGAGTCCCATTTCCAAGTGGGCATTTCTAAAGGTCTCAATTCACTCACTGGTCGTTGGTGTTCAATCTTCACTTTTTGGCAAGACACTTATCTACAAAAATGGCTATGTCCTTTTCCATGTTAGGCCACCAAAACTTTTCTCTCAGGTTCCGATACATTTTGGTACCTTCTGGATGTACAAAATATAGTGTATTGTGACCTTCATTCAAAATTCTTTCTCTCAAACCCCTACTTTTAGGCACACACAATCGGTTTTTAAACCCAAGGGTCCCATCATCATGAATTAAGAAGCTATGCATCTTTCCTTTCTCTACCCCGGAACGAATGTACATCGTGCTCTTATCAACCAGTTGCTCTGCTTTGATTTCTTCTAGGATAGATGGCTGCAATTGTAGACTAGCCAACCTTGATACCACATCTCCTTGACGTACTATCTCTTTGATTTCTACCCCGGAACATTTTGCCTTCTGCATTTTTTGTGCCAATATCCGGGACGTACTTGGGCTATGCTGTGTCTTCCTACTCAATGCATCTGCCATTGAGTTTGCCTTTCATGGGTGGTAATTAATGGTTAAGTCATAATTCTTCAGAAGCTCGAACCACCCATGTTGTCTCAAATTTAATTCTTTTTGCGTAAAAATGTATTTAAGACTTTGGTGTTCCGAAAAGACTCTAGTTGGTACCCCGTATAAGTAATGTCTCCAGATCATTAACGCAAATACAACTGCAGCTAACTCCAAATCATGCGTACGGTAATTCAATTCATACGGCTTCAATTATCTCGAAGCATACGCAATGACCTTATCATCCTGCATTAGCACGCATCCTAATCCACGGTTAGACGCATCGCTATAAATCACATATTCCTTCCCTTCAACAGGTAGGGTTAACATCGGGGCTGAGGTGAGTCTTCTCTTAAGCTGTTGAAAGGCTTCTTCACACTTTGTTATCCACTCGAACTTTGTGGTCTTTTTGAGCAAATTAGTTAGGGGAAGGGCTATTTTTGAAAAGTTTTGTATAAATCTCCGATAATATCCAACCATACCTAAGAAGACCCTTACCTTTTACCTCCGTAATAGTCGTTGGCCTAGTCCAATTTATGACTGCAGCGACCTTTTGTGGGTCAAATTGATTACACCCCATGGGAAGTTGTAAATTGATTCTATTCAGAGCATATTGACATGGTTTTGTTACTCACTAAACTTAATGCCACCATTCTAGAATAAATACTTGAGCTGGCTCCTTCTTGTAGTGCACACTCATATTCTCTCATAATTATTTGAATAAGCTATTGCCTTTGCATACTAATCTTACATGCTACTTATACTTTGGTTTTCAATCGGTTTTACTATTTGAATCGACCATTTTCGTCTCTTCATAAAACAAGGGTCACCAAGTAAATCTCCAATATAATCTATCTACATTACTTCAGTTATTCCTAAAACAAATCGTGTACTCTTTAATTGTAGTCATAAAACTCCTAAAAGGATCTATACCACACTCCGAGTATTTTGTCACATTCACTTATATTATACCTATTTTCCTATAATTCACCTCATTTCATGCTCACTAGGACTCCCTCCGTAAAGTTGATGACAATAATGGAGAACATTCCCCTTAGAATAGGGGTATGTAGGGAATAGATAAGGTAATGGAGAGACAAAATGTTAAAATTGAGGGTAAGAATCTATATGAATGTCTAAGATAATGATGGGTCGCAGGTCTAAGAAGCGTTTTAATATTTCATGATGAAATGTGGATAATTTTATAAGTTCGAAGAAAAAAAATTCGAATGCGACTGTTGATTAATAGAAGATGACATGATCACAATGATGATAGAATAAGACAAACACCAAGTAACAATTAACTTTTGAGTTAATTAGGAAAAGAGAGGAAGAAGAAAAATAATGGGGTAACTTTTGAATTTCATAATGAGAAATTATAAGTAATGGAAATAGTACAAATTATAATAAAACAAAAAAGCATATGAGTGAGATTTTAGGGAACCCATAACCATGATTAATAATAAATGATGGACGATTTCGACAGGGTAACTGTAACTATCAATATACTTCTCGAGGCAAGGAAATAGTATGGAATAATAGACTTGAGCTAGCTACAAGAGATGTTGAGGATAGCTTTTAAATACAAGGTGATAATCAATTGAAGAAGATAGCAATTAATCGTGAACAATGAAGAGGACGTGCTAAGTCCATACCATCATGGGATAAATAAAATTAAACAAAGATGATATGAATTGCTAGTGGTTGTGAGAGAAAAGTAATTGCCATGAGAAAATTAATTTAAATTAATGAAAAAATTAGAAAAGATATATTTGGTTGGAAGTAAGGACACGTATCCAATGAAATAATAGACTAATGGGAATTGTAGGCATCAAAGGGTTATGTAACGATAAACAAAAACATAAAATGATCAAGTTGGATTTGCTACAAAGAGTTATGCAGTAAACATGATATTAGGGGAGAGAGGCGTACAAATTTAAATTAATGGATAGGTTGACAAGGTTGATGGAGTATATGTGTTAAAGATCAAGCATGAAGATACAAGGTTTAGTTAAGTTCCTGGTAGGACCCTCGGAAGTAGTTGATCCAAGGTCAAATGGATAGGATCTAAAATGCTTAAGTTGAAATAAAAATTATAATGGTCAAGGAAAACTCACAGCAAGAGTTTATAGCATGAATGTGAGACAAAATTTGGTTCATGTACTAGAAACATAATATGATGGGTTAAGTAAAAGAGACTTGACTAGTATAAAAGCTATTTAAGGGAAGTAATTTGGAAATGTAAGGTAAGTACTCGAAACTAAATAATTGCTAGGGGAGTTTTTCAATCCCAAAATCAAGGCTAGATATTACCCGAAGTAATTTCCTCTGCACATTCAAATAAACTATAACCACATGATAACATCGTTATCTTTCCCTTTTTTTTCGCATGGAGAAAATATATTGTCCTATCCACACTTTTCCTCTCTTTGAATGTCTATACTTTCCCTTTATAATTGTTTATTACCCATGCTAATCATAATATCAATAGTTCCCCACAGAACATCAAGATCTTTGCTCCATTCTACTGCTTCTAAAGTATCACTGTGTCATAAAATTCTCCTTTAACCTCTTGGACCTCCATTAGAAGCCCTTAGAAAAAAAAGTTTAAGCAATTGGGGAAAACCATAAGCATTTCTTTTCTTGGTATCCTAAGGGAATTTTGGCAGAGTTTCCTCTGTAAAATGGACTAACCCAAATAAAAATTATTCCTTACAACCTACAAAAGACATTCTAACTTTAATTTCGTACACCAAAGGGCCACACACCCATTTTACCACAAGCTAACAACTTTCGCATTTCAACAACAATATACCCCAACATACAACTACTTTCACCATACCAGTATAAATTCCTAACCAATCTTACATAAAGGGTGGAGCGAGTGTCCCCATTATATTAACATTTAGCCTCCAAGGCGTAAAACCTTGCTCCAAGCCCTGCAAAACACACAGTTAGGTGAATTGAAATACACAACTTTAATTAATTAACTTAATTAAACAATATTAGGGTCTAAATAATACTGGGTTATTACAAATACCCTTTGCTTGAAGATCATCAACTTGCTTTTGAACCTTTTGAGGTTCACTAGGGTTTTCGTGAGTTGCTTTCTCATGAAGCACGACAGGTTTAGGGACCAAATCAGCTTGAACATCACGTTGAGATGGGCAGGTGACGAGAGGGTTACTGTGGCTTGGTTTTTCATGGGTTGGCTCTTTGTGTTGGAGACCATCAAGCAGGACAACCAACAGCAGTAACTCCATCAACAAAGGAGGCATCCAAGGGATCTTCATCAGCACCATGCACAAGGGAGAGACCTTGTTGATGAACCACACTCAACAGCCAAGAAAGCATCTCTAGCAGAAACAGCAGGCTTCCAAATCCCAGCACAGACAGCAGGATGTTCAGCTTGTTCCTCAGCAGTTCAAGTACTTATCTGGAGGATTACAGCATCACCAGCAACCACCATTCCACCAACAGCATCCATCTAGGCTTGCTACACCCTTGTAAAGCAAGTCCTGGCATCTACAACCACTCAGCCCACCAGCATTGGTCATCTAGACCAACATCAGCTCCCAGCAACAACAGTCCAAGTAGTTAGCTTTCTCAATGTCATATCTATTGATTGAGGAAGATTTAGCTAAGGTTTCCTAGGAGTTTTTTGTTCCTTGCCATGTTCTTTTCAAGTCCAAACCAAGTTTCAGCATGATCAAGCATGGCCCAGCAAGATTCAGAAGCCAGGACAAACAATCTAAGCAGGGTTGTTGTTATCAGTTTTTCCATAACCCCAGTTCTGGGGCTATATGTTCTGATTTCTGTACACAAGGGTAATTTTGGTCTTTCCAGCATGATATTAACCGGTTGAGATTACTTCCAGGTTAGCATTGGCGTGGGAATTACCTCAGTAAGTTTATTTTTACTCCTTAGGAGAGGAAAGCCTCTCATTAGTGCATTTTGCCTCTCTTTTGGCATTTGGTCCAATCAGAGCATAGTTTAGTATTTCCCTTTTATTTTCTTACAATATAGACTCGAGATCATTAGGGTGTACTCAGCTGTATTTGTTTCAAGCTTTGTAGCTTAGGATAGTCCAGGGAGATTAGACAGAATGCTTATACTTAAGCAGCTGCTAATCAAACTGATTAGTTTCCTTTATATTATGAAGTTCTCTATCAATGAAAGGATCTCACTGTTCATTCAATAGTATTCTCGAGTGTCTTAGTACCTCTGAAAGTTTGTGAGTGTCCTATAACTCTCAGTCTTGGTTCAATCAGTTCCTGTCACTAGAAATTGGCAAAATCCAACAAGTGTAAACTGAGCTTGGTCATCCATGCTTTGGTGTGTCTGTAGAGGCATGTGTGTGAGAGTCCATTGCCCTTGATTGCAGCTGAAGGTGTGTCTGTAACAATTGTAAGCAAGCCTATCTTTTATGTTATGTCTTGGGTTGTCTTCTATTCCAGCTATTTGCTTTCAAACAGCTCTTATGTTCTAAGCATTCAGATGTATGTATTGAGTTGTATGGTGTACTCTAGTTCAATACTTTGATCTTTGTGAGCTATGATACATCATCTTGGTATCAGAGCATTATGTTCTTTCTTGGAGTGTGTTTACTTGTTTTAGTTAAAATGGCCAGAACTAGTAAAACACCACAGGAAGTCCGAGAGCAGACTCTGAAAGAAAAGGAAGAAGTAGAACAGAAAATGAAGTTTTTGAGTGAGCAGTTGAATTATTACATGAGATTGCACAGACATGAGTTGAGTAAGGAAACTGATGATGAAATGGAGGAAGGAGAAGATGAAAATCCTTTTAGTAGGACATGGAGAGGAGGTAGAGGCCCTAGGCCTACACACAAGAGAAGGAGAAGGATAATAAGATCACCTAGGATCAGTGAGCCTGAGGAAAACAATGAGAGTGAAAGAGAAGTAAGAAGGGAAGATAGGAGGGTTGAGAAACTTGATTTCAAGATTGATATACCTGAATATGCAGGAGAACTAGATCCTGATGTTTTCCTAGATTGGTTACAGACAGTAGAAAGAGTCTTTGACTTAAAAGAAGTTTCATAAGAAAATAAGGTGAAGTTAGTAGCCTTAAAATTAAAGAAGTATGCTTCTAATTGGTAGACTAATCTTCAGAGAAGAAGAATGGAAATAGGGGAAGCCAGGGTGAAAACCTGGATTGAGATGAGGCAAAAGGTGAAGGAAAAGTTCCTTCCAGATAACTATATGAAGGAAAACTACAACAAGTTACACCATTTTGTGCAGGGAAGGAAGTCAGTGGAAGAATATACCAAAGAGTTTGAGCATTTACTTTGGAAGTGCAATATGCAAGAGAATGAGGTACAAACCTATATCAGGTACCTTGCAGGCTTGAATGAAGGGATCAAGAATGTTGTGGAGTTGCAGGTCTATGATTCACTTTATGAGCTAAGCTTTTTAGCTCACAAAGTGGAACAACAGAATAAGGCTAGGGTGAAAGAATAGAGCAGATACCCAGCTAAGCCTTATGCACCAGCCAAGCCAAACCCTTACAAACCTTACACCCCTCACCCTCAGAAAGAGCCTATCCACCCCCACCTCCACCTCAAGACAGAAATCCAGTCCCAAGACCCCCACAAAATCAGCCACAAATTCCCTCACAAAGAACCCCAGCCCCTATCAGCAGATCCTATTCACAAAGAAGATGTTTCAGGTGTCAAGGACTAGGGCACATTGCCTCAGACTGTCCAAACAAGAATATGGCTACTCTTGCTGAGTATCAGGCAGCTTTATTTGTTGATCCTGAACATGTGCAGGGAGAAGAACAGGAGTATGAAGAGCATGAGCGTGACCTTATCTATGATGATGAGGTCATAGAAGAAGGTCCAGATGAGGGAGAGATGCTTGTGATCAGAAGAGTTTTGAGCAGTACAGCAGTAGAGGATGCAGAAGAGCAGAGGGAGAATATCTTTCATACAAGGTGTACTATTGGAGGAAAGGTGTGTCTTGTGATTGTTGGCAGTGGAAGTTGTACCAATGCAGCCTCTAGCACCATGGTGAAGAAGCTAAGCCTGGCAACCAAGCCCCACCCAGCTCCATGTACCATTCGGTGGCTCAGCTCAGGCAAAGGTATCAAAGTCTCAACTAGATGCCTTGTTGCTTTTTCAATTGGTCAATCATACAAAGATGAGGTCTGGTGTGATGTCTTACCTATGGATGCATGTCATTTGCTTTTGGGTCGACCTTGGTTGTATGATAGATCAGTAAACCACTATGGAAGAGCTAATACCTACACCCTGACCCTAAATCACAGAAAGATTGTCCTTACCCCCATGAAACCCTCACAATTAACCAAAAAACCCAAAACCCTGTGTCTTGAACCTAGTCTTAATGTGTTGCTTTTATCTGATCATCATGAGTTTAGCACACAGAAGGACTTGATCGTTTTACACCTTGAAGAACCCTCAGCACCATAAAATGACCACCCTTTATTCCTACCTTTACTCCAGCAATTTCAACATGTATTTCCTGAGGAAATGCCACCTGGTTTTCCACCTAAAAGAGATATCTAGCACAAAATTGACTTAGTGCCTAGAACAGTGTTGCCTAATAAGCCATCTTATAGGATGACACCAGCATATACTTATGAAATACAGAGGCAGGTGGATGAGTTATTGAAGAAGGGAATGATTAGGGAGAGTTAGAGTCCATGTGCAGTTCCAGCCTTGTTAGTTCCTAAGAAAGATGGAAGTCAGAGAATGTGTGTTGATTGTAGGGCCATTAACAAGATCACAATCAAGTATAGGTATCCTATACCTAGGCTTGAAGACATGTTGGATGAGATACATGGGTCAGCAGTCTTTTCTAAGATTGATCTGAGGAGTGGATACTATCATATTAGGATCTATGAGGGAGATGAGTGGAAAACAGCTTTCAAGACCAAAGGAGGATTGTTTGAATGGTTGGTCATGCCTTTTGGCCTTACTAATGCCCCATCCACATTCATGAGACTCATGAATCAGGTCTTGAAACCACTCATAGGCAAGAGTGTTGTGGTATACTTTGATGATATTCTTGTCTATAGCAAGTATGAGCAAGAGCATTTCAAGCATTTGCATGAAGTTCTAGAGATTTTGAGCAAGGAGCAGTTGTTTGGAAATCTCAAGAAGTGTCACTTCTTTACATCCCAAGTGAACTTCTTAGGATACATTGTCACAGCTGCAAGTATCCAAGTTGATGAGGAGAAGATCAAGGCCATTAGAGAGTGGCCTATGCCCACTTCTATTCAACAAGTCAGGAGCTTTCATGGTCTGGCTTCATTTTATAAAAGATTTGTCAAGAATTTCAGCACCATTCTGGCACCAATGATTGAAGTGGTGAAATGGAAGTCCTTTACTTGGACAACAGCAGCTCAAAAAGCCTTTGAAGAAGTCAAGGAGAGGCTCACTTCAGCACCAGTTCTAGCACTACCCAGCTTCAGCAAAGTTTTTGAGGTAGAATGTGATGCTTCGGGAGTTGGCATAGGAGCAGTATTGACCCAGGAGGGCAAGCCAGTTGCCTACCTCAGTGAGAAGTTGAATGATGCCAAGAACAAATACAGCACCTATGATAAAGAGTTCTATGCCATCATTAGAGCTCTTCAACACTAGAGGCACTACCTTATTGGAGCAGAATTCATCTTACACAATGATCATGAGGCCTTGAAGTTTATTCAAGGGCAGCACAAGCTCAACACCAGGCATGCTGCTTGGGTCGAGTACATACAGCAGTTCCACTTCATGATCCACCATAAATCAGGGGTGCTAAACAAAGGAGCAGATGCATTGAGTAGAAGGTATATGTTGCTTCATATTCTTGATTCTAGAATTGTTGGATTTGAGCATTTGAAAGCTTTGTATGAGGAGGATGGAGATTTTAAGCAGATGTACCAAAAGTGTCAGCAGCAACCCTAGGGTCTGTATCACATAGACCAGGGTTACTTGTTCAAAGGAAGCAGAATGTGTGTTCCTAAGAGCAGTTTCAGAGAGCTATTGATCTCAGAAGTCCATGGAGGGAGTTTAGCAGAACATTTTGGAGTTGAGAAAACATTGTTAATGTTAAAAGAGCACTACAGTTGGCCAAAGATGAGGAAAGATGTGGAGCATATGTTGAAGAGGTGCAATGTCTGCCAATTGGCAAAATCACACAGCCTACCTCAAGGCTTGTACACACCATTGCCAGTTCCCAGCAGCCCTTGGGAAGATGTCAGCCTTGATTTCATTGTAGGTTTGCCAAGAACTCAGAGAGGGAAGGATTCAATCATGGTGATGGTAGACAGATTCTCAAAGATGGCACATTTTATACCACGCCACACCACTTTTGATGCCACAAGAGTTGCTGAGTTATTCTTCCAGGAGATTGTAATGTTACATGGAGTTCCAAAAACAATGGTGTCTGACAGGGATACAAAGTTTTTGAGCCATTTTTGGGTTACTCTATAGAAGAAATTGGGCACCCAACTCAAGTAGTCTATGGTAAAAATCAAATTTCCCCTTTGGATTTAGTTCCACTAACTACTTCTATCAAATTTAGTTTTGAAGCAGGTTAAAGAGCAGATCAAATTAAGAAGCTTCATCAGCAAGTGAAGGAGAAAATTTCCAAATATACTGAACAGGTGTCTACTTCAGCAAAGAAGCATAAGAGGAAGCTGACTTTCCAGCCAGGAGATCTAGTTTGGACAGCTAAGGAAGGACAAGTTCCCCAGCAAAAGAAAAGGCAAGCTACTACCAAGGGCAGATGACCCCTTTGAAGTGCTTGAGAAAATTGGAAATAATGCTTATAGGTTGGACTTATCTAAAGAGTATGGAGGCTCAGCAACATTCAATGTAGCAGATCTTCGACCATACTACCCAGCAGATGAAGACCTTCCAAGTTTGAGGACAAACTTTCCTCAACCTGGGGAGGATGATGGAGACCATCAAGCAGGACAACCAACAGCAGCAAACTCCATCAGCAAAAGAGGCATCCAAGGGATCTTCACCAGCACCAGCACCAGCACAAGGGAGAGACCTTGTTGATGAACCACACTCAGCAGCCAAGATAGCATCTCTAGTAGAAACAGCAGGCTTCCAAATCCCAGCACAGTCAGTAGGATATTCAGCTTGTTCCTCAGCAGTTCAAGTACTTATCTGGAGGATTACAGCATCACCAGCTGATGGAGGTCCATCTACAACAGCAATGTTAGCCGAGACAGCAAGGACAGAAGAGAGGACTTTCCATCCTGAGGTCCTTAGCAGGTCTTTCAATCAATGGGACTTAGTTGGGAATTCAGGAGGGATCATGTCCTTCCTACAACAAGCATGAAGTATTTTGGGCCAACAGGTCCTTGGGTAATTTTGAAGCATTTAAAGGCAGTAAAATGATCACCCCAGGATCTTGTGAAGGAGGCAGCCTTGGCCTTAGAACATAAGTCCAGTTGGTGCAATTGGACCTTGGAAGAACCCCAACTTGTGAAATCAGGGTTCATGTCTCATTCAAGGTCTATTACAAGCTGCAGAACATAAGGCAATGGCATTTGATGGTTGCCCTGTGTTCCTAAGGTCATTTACTACTACTGCTCGAGGAGTGCAGTTGACTGATGTCCTTGGGCATTTTCTACAGCAAGTTGGTTCATGAATACAGGCAGCAGGCAGTGTTAGCATTTTTCAGCAGCATTGAGGTCATTTGGTCCATTTCTCTTCCAGTGATCGAATGTCCTTTAGGTGCTAATATTACCAGCATCCCAGCAGCCACGATGAAGATTATAATAAGCCTAGTGGAAGCGTGACTAAGGTTCGATAAGCAGTTGCTGGCATTTCCAGCCCCAGCCAGCAACATTCTTATTTTCTTTAGCTGTTTTCATTGCTTACTCTGATGTAATTATGAATTAGATAGCTTTCTTATGTATCTTAAGTTAGCTTAGCAGTAGATTAGAGGTTTCCTAATACTTAGGAAAGCCTTAATCGGTCGGTAAGCCAGCTACTTGCTGAAAGTAGCAATATAAGCAGCTCTGATTGTATTTTGCAAACCAACTTTGAGTGAATGAAGAAGAAACCAGTCGAGCTTGCTCCTGTAGGTTTGTGAGTTCCTTTAAAACTCTCCATTGTTTCTACTTGTCTGTAACTAAGCTTTGGCAAGCTTTGAAGGTGTTAAGTAGAGCTCGGTTTATGCTATTGGTGGTGTTGTCTGTATCCAGTGGTATGAGCTGAGTTTTCCCTTGTGCTTCTTGCTGTGGTGAGGTGTGGTCTGTATCAGTAAGAGACATAGGTTTTCTATCCTTCATTTATTTGTTTTTCGTTCCTTGATGCTATTCCATCCCTAGGAAGAGCTTAAGTTGAATAGAACAAGACAGTAAAGGTCCTTGGTGTAGTCCAGGCCAGTGCACTCTGATTTCCTTTGGTCTGCACATACATCAGCTTTGGTATCAGAGCTGTGTGACTTTCTTGGTGAGCTTCTTGCTGGCTACATGATGTCTTTTAGTAGAACTGCCGAGGAAGTGGCTGAACAAGCTCTTAAGGAGAAGGCTGAGTTGGAGAAACAGGTGCAATATTTGAGAGATCAGTTGAAGAACTATTTGTATTTGAAGAAGCATAATTTTAAGGAAGACTCTGAATATGAAGAAGAAGAAGAAGAGAGTACTTACTCTAGTAATCCTTTTGGTGAATAAGAGGGTCCTAGTGAGAGTAAGAAAGTCAGAACTATGCAAAGGAAGGCTGGAATGGATGACAAGTTAGATTTCAAGGTGGAAATTCCTGAATTTGAAGGTCAATTGGATACTGAGGTGTTCTTAGACTGGCTGCAGACTGTGGAAAGGGTTTTTGATCTGAAGGAGGTTTCTGAAGAGAAGAAGGTCAAGCTTATTGCTTTGAAACTGAAGAAACATGCTTCTATCTGGTGGTCTAATTTGCAGAAAAGAAGAGTAGATAAGGGAAAAGAGAAAGTTAAGACTTGGGAACATTGGAGGGAAAAGCTGAAATCTAAGTTTTTGCCTGTGAACTACCTTAAGGAGAATTATGAGAAAATGCAACATCTGGTGCAAGGCAGTAAGTCTGTGGAGGAGTACACAAAGGAGTTTGAGCACCTTTTGTGGAGGTGTGACCTCAAGGAGAATGAAACTCAAGTTCTGGTGAGATTTCTAGCAGGATTGAATGAAGGCATTAGGAATGTGGTGGAACTGCATCCCCACACTAGTTTGGATGAGCTTAGTTCTCTGGCTCACAAGGTAGAACTGCAAAGGAGGTCCAGAGGAAAGGAGTTTACTGTGAAAACCCCTTATAAACCTCAACCTAAGCCCCTTACCTATCCCAGAACCTACCCCACAGCCCAAAGAACCCCCTTTACCCCCAGATATCCCACAAAACAACCTAACCCTTCACAAAAACAACCCCCAACTCCTCAAAGAACCCCAAACCCTATTACTACTAATAACAGGAGATGTTTCAAATGTTAAGGACTAGGGCACATAGCTTCAGAATGTCCTAATAAAAGAGTGGTGACCTTGGCTGATTATCAAGCTTCATGGTTTACTGAGCCTGAAGTTGAGGAGGAAGAGGAAGTACATCCAGAAGGAGAATTACCTGATCCAGTGTATGATGAGGTCGAGGAAGGTCCTGATGAAGGAGAGCTATTGGTGATAAGGAGAGCCCTTAACAGTTCTTCTGTGGAGACAGGACAGGAACAAAGAGAAGCCATATTCCATACAAGATGCACTGTGAAAGGAAAAGTCTGCTCGATCATTGTGGATGGAGGCAGCTGTACAAATGCAGCTTCACAGGAAATGGTGGAGAAGATGCAGCTGGAGACTTCATCACATCCAGCACCCTATTCTATTCAGTGGCTGAAGTCTAGCAGAGGTATCCCTATTACAGAAAGGTGTTTGGTGAGTTTTTCAATAGGCAAATCATATCATGATTCTGTTTGGTGTGATATCTTGCCTATGGATGCATGTCATTTGTTGTTAGGAAGGCCTTGGATGTTTGATAGGTCTGTGCAATATGATGGCAGAGCTAATACTTTTACCTTGGTGGTGAACCACAAGAAAATAACCTTAACCCCACTCAAACATACCCAGCCCACAAAGAACCTTTACTTTGAGCCTACCCTTGATCTTTTGCTAGCTGCTGAGCATCATGAGTTCAGTGCTTGTAAGGATCTCATTCTTTTATCTTCTGATGAACCACAAACCCCACAAAATGACCATCCCCTATTTGTCCCACTCCTAGAAGAGTATGCATTTTTATTTCCAGATGAGATGCCCCCAGGATTGCCCCCTAAAAGAGACATCCAACACAAGATTGATTTAGTCCCAGGATCAGTCTTGCGGAAAAACAACTACAGGATGGCTCCAGTGACTACGCAGAGATTCAAAGGCAAGTGGATGATCTTATTAGCAAGGGAATGATCAGGGAGAGGCTAAGTCCATGTGCAGTACCTTCTCTGTTGGTTCCTAAGAAAGATGGTAGTCAAAGAATGTGTATGGATTGTAGAGCTATAAATAAAATCACAATCAAGTACAGGTTTCCAATACCTAGACTTGAAGATCTTCTTGATGAACTCCATGGGTCTCAAGTGTTTTCCAAGATAGATTTGAGAAGTGGTTATTATCAAATCAGAATCTTTGAAGGTGATGAATGGAAGACAACATTCAAAACAAAGGGAGGTCTGTTTAAATGGCTTGTAATGCCCTTTGGTCTCACAAATGCTCCTTCTACATTCATGAGGTTTATGAACCAGGTACTGAAGCCTTTGATTGGAAGTTGTGTAGTTGTTTATTTTGATGATATTTTGGTTTATAGTAAAACAGAGGCAGAGCATCAACAACATTTGAAACAAGTGATGGATATTCTGTCTAAGGAGAAACTTTATGGGAATTTGAAGAAATGTCAGTTCTTTACAGACCAAGTTATTTTTCTTGGTTATGTTGTATCTACTGATGGTATACAAGTTGATCAGGAGAAGATCAAGGCCATCCAAGAGTGGCCTAACCCCAGTTCTATTCAGCAAGTGAGAAGCTTCCATGGGTTAGCATCATTTTACAGAAGATTTGTAAGAAATTTCCGTACTATTATGGCACCCATGACTGAAGTTATCAAAGGGAAGTCTTTTCATTGGACTCCAGCAGCACAGAGGTCCTTTGAACAGATCAAAGAGAAGCTGACAACAGCCCCAGTTCTTTCTTTACCTAGCTTATCTAAGATCTTTGAAGTCGAGTGTGATGCCTCAGGAGTTGGCATAGGAGCTGTCTTATCTCAAGAAGGCAGGCCTATAGCTTACTTAAGTGAGAAACTGAATGAAGCAAAGAAGAAATACAACACTTATGATAAGGAATTTTATGCAATTATTTGAGCTCTTGAGCATTGGAGGCATTATTTAGTTGGAGGAGAATTTATTCTGCATAGTGATCATGAAGCTCTGAAATATATTCAAGGACAGCACAAGCTTAATCCCAGACATGCTAAATGGGTCGAGTTTATGCAGTCTTTTCATTTCATGATCCACCATAAGTCAGGCAATACGAACAAGGGAGCTGATGCACTTTCCAGAAGGTTTTTCTTATTGCACATCCTGGATTCCGGAATCCTAGGATTTGAGCAGCTGAAGGTCCTTTATGCTACAGATGATGATTTCAAGGACAAGTTTAAGGCTTGTCAACAGCATCCTCAGGGTATGTACCATACAGATCAGGGATTTTTATTTAAAGGCAGCATATTATGTATTCCTAGAAGCAGTATAAGGGAATTATTAATCTCAGAAGTGCATGGAGGAGGATTAGCAGGACACTTTGGCATAGAAAAGACATTTCTTATGCTCAAAGAACATTATTTCTGGCCAAAGATGGGAAGAGATGTAGAGCATTTGGTCAAGTGATGCAGCATATGCCAATTATCCAAGAGTCAGAGTCTACCTCAAGGACTTTATACCCCCTTGCCAGTTCCTAAAGGTCCCTAGGAAGATGTTAGTCTTGATTTCGTTGTGGGACTTCCAAGAACTCAGCGAGGTAAAGACTCTATTATGGTTGTTGTTTGTAGATTCTCAAAAATTAATCTCATTTTGTTGCTTGCAATACTACCTATGATGCTGTTAAAGTTGCTGATTTATATTTTCAAGAAGTAGTCAAGCTACATGGTATTCCTAGATCTATGGTTTCAGACAGGGATATTAAGTTTCTTAGTCATTTCTGGGTTACATTATGGAAGAAGATGGGAACTCAACTGAAGTTTAGCACTACCTGTCATCCCCAGACAGATGGTCAAACTGAGGTTACTAACAGAACCTTAGGTGCACTCTTGAGAAGCCTTATAGCAAGAAACAAAGGAAGTTGGGATACTATGCTACCTCAGGCAGAGTTTGCTTTCAATAGAGGCCCCAGCAAAGCTACTGGTTGCTCACCTTTTCAAGTGGTTTATGGTCTGAATCCAATCACCCCTTTGGATTTGGTACCCCAAACTACTTCAATCAAGTTTAGCTATGAAGCTGATTTAAGGGCCAAGCAAATTAAAGAGTTCCATCAACAAATACAACAGCAAATTGAGAAGCACAATGAGAAGGTAGCTGCTGCTGCAAATCAAAAGAGAAGAAGAGTTGTGTTTACTCCAGGTGACTTGGTATGGGTACACCTCAGGAAAGACAGGTTTCCTAGCAGGAGGAAAGGGAAGCTTGTTTCCAGGGCTGATGGTCCCTTCGAGGTGCTTGAGCAAGTCAATGAAAATGCTTACAAGTTGGCTTTATCTGAAGACTTTGGTGGAAGTACAACTTTCAACATTGCTGACCTTAGACCTTATTATCCAGCAGAGGAGGGATTACCAAGTTTGAGGTCAAACTTTTCTGAATTAGAGGAGGATGATGGAGGTCCGTCTACAACAGCAATGTTAGCCGAGACAGCAAGGACAGAAGAGAGGACTTTCCATCCTAAGGTCCTTAGCAGGTCCTTCAATCAATGGGACTTAGCTGGGAATTCAGGAGGGATCAAGTCCTTCCTGCAGCAAGCATGAAGTATTTTGGGCCAACAGGTCCTTGGGTAATTTTGAAGCATTTAAAGGCAGTAAGATGATCACCCCAGGATCTTGTGAAGGAGGCAGCCTTGGCCTTAGAACATAAGTCCAATTGGTGCAATTGGACCTTGGCAGAACCCCAACCTGTGAAATCAGGGTTCATGTCTCATTCAAGGTCTATTACAAGCTGCAGAACATAAGGCAATGGCATTTGATGGTCACCCTGTGTTCCTAAGGTCATTTACTACTACTGCTCGAAGAGTGCAGTTGACTGATGTCCTTGGGCATTTTCTACAGCAAGTTGGTTCATGAATACAGGCAGCAGGTAGTGTTAGCATTTTCAGCACCATTGAGGTCATTTGATCCATTTCTCTTCCATTGATCGAATGTCCTTTAGGTGCTAATATTACCAGCATCCCAGCAGCCACGATGAAGATTATAATAAGCCTAGTGGAAGCATGACTAAGGCTCGATAAGCAGCTGCTGGCATTTCCAGCCCCAGCCAGCAACATTCTTATTTTCTTTTGCTATTTTCATTGCTTAATCTGATGTAATTATGAATTAGATAGCTTTGTTATGTATCCTAAGTTAGCTTAGCAGTAGATTAGAGGTTTCCTAATACTTAGGAAAGCCTTAATCAGTCGGTATGCCAACTACTTGCTGAAAGTAGCAATATAAGCAGCTCTGATTGTATTTTGCAAACCAACTTTAAGTGAATGAAGAAGAAACCAGTCGAGCTTGCTCCTGTAGGTTTGTGAGTGCCTTTAAAACTCTCAATTGTTTCTACTTGTCTGTAACTAAGCTTTGGCAAGCTTAGAAGGTGTTAAGTAGAGCTCGGTTTATGCTATTGGTGGTGTTGTCTGTATCCAGTGGTATGAGCTGAGTTTGCCCTTGTGCTTCTTGCTGTGGTGTGGTCTGTATCAGTAAGAGACACATGTTTTCTATCTTTCCTTTATTTGTTTTTCGTTCCTTGATGCTATTCCATCCCTAGGAAGAGCTTAAGTTGAACAGAACAGGACAGTAAAGGTCCTTGGTTTAGTCCAGGCCAGTGCACTCTGATTTCCTTTGGTCTGCACATACATCACCAGCAGCCACCATTCCACCAACAGCATCCATCTAGGCTTGCTACACCCTTATAAAGCAAGTCCTGGCATCTACAGCCACTCAGCCCACCAGTATTGGTCATCCAGACCAACATCAGTTCCCAGCAACAACAGTCCAAGCAGCTAGCTTTCTCAATGTCATATCTTTTCATTGAGGAAGATTTAGCTAAGGTTTCCTAGGAGTTTTTTGTTCCTTTCCATGTTCTTTTCAAGTCCAAACCAAGTTCCAACATGATCAAGCATGGCCCAACAAGATTCAGAAGCTAGAATAAACAATCCCAGCATGGTTGATTTTATCAGTTTTTCCAGAACCCTAGTTCTGGGGCTATATGTTCTGATTTCTGTACACAAGGGTTATTTTGGTCTTTCCAACACGATATTAACCTGTTGAGATTACTTCCAGGTTAGCATTGGCGCGGTAGTTACCTCAGTAAGTTTATTTTTACCCCTTAGGAGAGGAAAGCCTCTCATTGGTCCATTTTGCCACTCTTTTGGCATTTGGTCCAATCAGAGCATAGTTTAGTATTTCCCTTTTATTTTCTTACAATATGTACTCGAGATCATTAGGGTGTAATCAGCTGTATTTGTTTCAAGCTTTGTAGCTTAGGATAGTCTAGGAGATTAGACAGAATGCTTATACTTAAGCAGCTGCTAATCAAACTAATTAGTTTCCTTTATATTATGAAGTTCTCTATCAATAAAAGGATCTCAGTGTTCGTTCAATAGTATTCTCGAGTGTCTTAGTACCTCTGAAAGTTTGTGAGTGTCCTATAACTCTCAGTCTTGGTTCAATCAGTTCCTGTCACTGGAAATTGGCAAAATCCAGCAAGTGTAAACTGAGCTTGATCATCCATGCTTTGGTGTGTCTGTAGAGGCATGTGTATGAGAGTCCATTTCCCTTGATTACAGCTAAAGGTGTGTCTGTAACAGTTGTAAGCAAGCCTATCTTTTATGTTCTGTCTTGGGTTGTCTTCTATTCCAGTTATTTGCTTTCAAACACCTCTTTTGTTCCAAGCATTCAGCTGTATGTATTGAGTTGTATGGTGTACTCTAGTTCAATACTCTGATCTTTGTCAGCTAGCATACATCTATTTGTGGCTAGGGTTTGTGTTTGGGTCTAACAGAGTGATCTCCTTATTCTCACTAAACTTAGGGCGTTCAGTGGTCATAAAAGTTGTGGGAGTTGGTTCACTCTCTTTGGGTGGGGACGGTTGGGATATTTTAAGTGGAGCTAGGGTGATTTTCTTGTTGTTGAGCCTGAATGTGTAGGTATTGGCTCTTCCATCATGCATCACGCTCCTATCAAATAACCATGGTCTTCCCAGCAGAATATGACAAACATCCATAGGCAAAACGTCACACCATAAAGATTCTTGAAAAGATTTGCCAATGGAAAAGCTTACCAAACATCGTTGAGTAACTTGTAAATCTTCACCCTGATTGAGCCACTGGATGGTGTATGGCTTTGGTTGGGGACTCGTTTCCAGCTGAAGTTTGTCCACCATAGTAGTTGATGCCACATTGGTGTTGCTTCGTCCATCAATGATCAAATAACAAACCGTTCCTTTGATGGTGCAACGAGACTGAAAGATAGCCTCTCATTGCTGTTGATCTTCAAGAACAATCGACATGTTGAGGATCCTTCTCATAAAGAACAATTCGTGAGCCATGGCAAGATTAGGAATGCCAGATTCCTGATTGGATTTGAAGGTTATGTGTTTGGTATTGTAGGTTTGGCTTTTGGATTTGAAGGTTATGTGTTTAGTATTGCAGGTTAAGCTTTTAGGTTATGTGTTTGGATTACTATGTGACTGGTACCCATCTCTTTTCCCCTCATAATTTACAGTATGATTAAGTTTGGATTCTATGCATGTGGCATGTTGAGTTTCGAGGACGAAACACTTTTGAAGAAGGTAGTGATGTAAGACCCCGAGTTTTGGTTAAGATAACCGTTGGTTCCGTCAGAAAAATTGTTAAGTATGAGTTTAAGTTTCGAGGACGAAACTTCTTTTAAGGGGGTAATGATGTAAAACTCCGAAAAATGCCTTCGCGTTTACCGTTAAATTTGCTAACGAGCGTTTAATCCCGTTATTTATTTATCTGTTATCACACGGAGCTTTTAGGACCGCGAGTGTTTTCGTAATAATTTTTAGAGTTCTAAAAATATCAGTTAGGAATTTTTGGGATATCGGGTGAAAAATCTTTTATCAGTTGTGAGAGTTATTTTATCTGTTTATTTGGGTTTTTGCTGAAATGAATTAATGGTTATACATTATATATTTTTCCTTTATTTTTTGGGTGATTTATGACATCACAAGGATAACATCACCCACAAAATTTATCAGATTTTGTTTGTTGTGGTAACCGATTCTGATTTTTGTTTGCAATTCCTCCACTACATTTGCATACCTTTGGTACTACCCAATCTCTGCGCGCCACTTGTCACTCCCCTATTCCCTCCCCCTCCCTCTCTCTTTATCTCTCCTGTGTCTTTTCCTCTCTTTCTTCCTTCTCTCTCTCCTCCCTCCTCTTCTTCTTCTACTAATACTAATACTACTGTTGCTGCCCCGACGCAAGACCATGCACCACCACACAACCACCCTCAACCTCCCTCCTTTCACCCTCACTTCGACGCCGGCCACCACACCACCGAGCCCCGACCACCGCTGCACCTCCATCACCACCGTTCTCGCCGCCCGACACCCAACACACCGAGGCAACCACCATTTTTACACCACCTCCAACCACCATCCTTCCACCAGAATCTCGCCGCCAACCACCACCCCGTCGTCCTCCGACCACCACCGCAACCTCACCGCCGCCGGAAATCGCCCCAAAACGCCACCCCCGAACCCCCTTTTTCTTTCCTCCCTCTTGCCCTAGTTGCACCACACCACCCCGCTGCCGCCACCGACGCCCCACCGGAGTTCGCGCCGACCACCGCCGCCACCCAGGAGCTGTCGGAACACCCAGCCGCCACCCCGAGCCACCGGACCCACCTCTTCTAGCTTGGATCCATTGTTTGTGCTCCCTCTTTCTTTTTCTCTCTCTACATGTTAATATGGGTTTAGTTGTATTAGGGTTAGTTTAATCAAGTTTTAGTTTACTAATGTTGTTTATTAGTTGATAATATGAAAAACCATGTTTAAGATGTCACTATATTAAGTTTAGTATTAGAGTTTTGATTAATGAAGTTTTTATGTGATGATCATGTGATTATAAGATCATGTGTGATTTTGGTTGAAATAATGTTATTATGTTTATCCATGTTAGTAGTAATATTATTAAGTAAGGTTAATATTTGTATTTTATGTTGTTACTAAATGTTGTTCTATTGTTATAAAGTTAGTTATGATTATGTTCTCATATTTATTATATTACTAAGTTATCAATATTTCCATATTACATGTAACATTATTTTCCTAAAGTAAAGATCATGTTATTATAATTATAATTATAAAGTTGGAGTTATCATTGTTATAAGTTTTTGTGTTATTATTATTATTATTATTATTATTAATAAGTTCGTATTATTATTGAAGCTATTATTAAGTTTTGTGATTTTATAAAGTTTTGTATTATTATATTAAATTTTTTCTAAATCATTATTTAGTTTCCATGATATTATTGGGGTTCTATATTATCTCAAAGTTTCATGTTATTAGTATTATACGGTTCCATGCGATTAGTTTCATGTTATTATCATAAAGTTAATGTTATTAGTTTTATGTTACTATTATTATAAGTTTCGCGCTACTATTATTATTATAAGGTTTCGTGTTGTTGTTATTATTATTGCAATGTTTCGTGCTATTATTATTATTATTACTAATATTAAGTTTCGTATTATTATGATTATTATAAAGTTTCCGAAAGTTTCATATTAATGGTATTAAAAGTTTCACATTATTAGTATCGAAGTTTCATATATCTTAGTATTAAGTTTCACATACTTTGGTATTAAGTTTTATAAAGCTTTCATGTTGATTATGTGGTAATACAAGTATTATGTCCCAAAAATCCTACGCAATTTTATTATTAAAGCACTAGTATCGGGTTATGGTTTTAAACGTGTTGTTTCGATTTTATTATTTTACCTTTGGGGAAATTTGTGTTGTAATGTTCATATGTTAGTTACACTTGTCATATGGTTAACTAACTTATAAGAAAAGGCTAAGGTTGGGGTATGGTAGGATTCGTGTGTAACTATTATATCGTAGAGTTGTAATTTTAGAAATATTATTCGAATTCTAGGTCCGAGCGAGACGACGAAATAGTAGCTCCCGTGTGTAAGTGTGAAGTAAAGAGAAGTTGTGCAGGTAATGTCTATGTCCTAATCCCCTTTGGGATGCTCTTTTATCTGTTTTGTGATTTTAATCTGTTTTATGAAGCTTGCATCCCGCATGGGAACTTTCTGTAAAGTTAGACTGTCTGATTTGGATGTCTGTGAGTTGTTTTTCTGAGTTGAGTAAAACGTGGCAGTCTTTTAAACTCTGAGTTTTACTTTGTCGGTTTTGTAAACTGGGTTGGATTTTATTTGAAGTCTGACGCCTGATAATTCTTAAGATATTAATAATCCAAGTGAAACCATAAGCGGGTTGCGGGTAACGACCCTTAGATCAGGATCTGTTCCTGCAGGGGAGTTATCAAGAGATCGGGGAGTCCCGATATTATTTCTGAGATTGTGCACGCATCTGATTCTCGCTTACGACCGCCATCCATTACGATTACGAGGATCGAGATCCTGCTCGATTACGAGTTCTGACATTCTGGGGATAGGCAAATCCCGCCCGCATAATAAAATTTTGATCTGTTTTCTGAGGAAAAGTTTACTCTGTTTCTGATTACTCTGTTTCTGATTACTCTGTTTCTGGTTTATAAGTTTGTTATTTCTGAACTCTGGTTATTCTGGGTTGGGTTTCAAATGTGTTGTGAAAGGGTTTGACTTATTCCCCTCCCCTAAATGGTTTGAAATGATCTTTGAACTGTATTGACAGTTAGGGGTAGACATTATTGAGGTTTCCCCCTCATGTTGTCAATGTTTTGTTTTCCGGTGAAGATCAATTATGTGATGGGGTCGGGCAATAGAAGTGAGGACGTTGGAGTTAGCCGTCTGAGAATAAAGTTTAGTTTATGTTTAGACTTGAAGTTCTTAGTTTGTTCTGCTAGTGTCTGTTCTTGCCTTGTATCTCTTCGGAGGTACGGCAGTAACGCCCAAGTTAAAGAAAAAAAGAAAAAAAAATAACGAGTCTTCCGCTGTTAATGTTAGTCAACGTTTGATTTTGACCGTTAAGTTTAGAATTGAAATTCCGGGGCGTTACAGTTGCACTCAACACTAACCTAGAGCTCTGATACCACTTTTGATGTATTACGCGACAATGAAAGACTCATAATCCAGTAATACATGAAACATGTGCAACCAAGGCATAAGGATGGGAGGGTTCACGAGATTAGGGTGGAAAGAAGAGGGGAAATTCTCGTGAAAGGGTTCTTTGTGGAGGCTATTTTTTCGTGAGGACTTTTGTGGTTTCAAGATTCAAGAAAGATTGAATCTTGAACGGGAAAGAGGGAGAGAGGTTGAATCTTGGATGGGGAATTTGGAGGGGATTGACGTGAGGTTAGAGGGGAGGGGGTTTCGGGTTTGGCGTTGGATTCAGAGAAAGGAAGAGAGTAATAGGTTGTTGGGAGGAGAGAGAGGAAGTTTGTTGGAGGTTTGTTATGGAGAGAGAAAAGGGAAGGAGGGTGGCGTTTTGTGAGAGGAAGAGAGGGTGACGTTAGTTTGGAAAATAAAGGGGGGGTAGGGTTTTGTCTTAACTATATTGATAAAAAGACAAAGATGTAATTATCTTAACTGTATTGACAAAAAGATAAGAACGGATAGTTCTAGGTTTCTAACTTGAATCCACAAGAAAGATAACCTAGGGCTAACTTGATCTAGAGCGCAAACTAGGATCAAGCTCTTCCTCACCACTTGGGTGTCATACCAAGATACAATAGAAGAAAGGGTCGAGGTTTATCTAAACACTCAAAAGAAAGCTAAAAGCTTAACTGATTTCATAATTCAAGGTTGATTGCCTTTGATAGGCTACATGCCTAGCTATTTATACTAATAGAGTCCTATATGGACTGGACTATCTTGACTTGGCGTGCAAGCCAACTAATATGACTAGGATTCTCCTACTTGGCGTGCAATCCAAGGAATCCTAATACTAGATGCCTAATCTATACTACTCTCCCTTGGATTAGGATTCCTTATCCTAAGGGGAGTTTGTTACATCAATCTTATCCTAATAGGTTTAGGCTTTCCTAATCCAAGATGAATTAGTTCAAATAAGCCAACCTTACCTAGGATAAGTAATTCTTGGCGCCAAAACACTCTTCCACACGCCACACACACACACTCACACCTTCTAGAATATTCTAGAACACCTTAGAACATTCTAGACTAATCTAGACTCCTAATAAAATAAATCACACCAAAATAATTAAAAGCTTTAAAAATAAAATTAAATCCAAAAGATCAAATGTAAAATTCGCTTGGACCCTTGATCTTGGACGTGGGCTTTGGTCTTCTTGGCGTGATATTGGGCCCACTTTAGGATGTTTGGACATCCTCTTGGAACAGGAAACACACCATGTGAATGGGCCTTTGAATCTCCACCTTGTATCCTTTCTTCTTAGCCCATCTTATCTCCATGTAAAAGAACTGAATCTTCTTTGTTGAGCCTGTGTAGAATGGAGTCTTTTCATGAAGGATCCCATCTTTAACTTGGCATTTCAATTAGGCTTCCTTGATTGGGCTTGGGGGACTTAGCGTAGGCTGATTTACATCACCACTACCCATCACAACTATGCTAACAACATCAACAAAACCAACTCTAAGCATGAATTCTACCATCCAAGAACAATCAAGAAACAATCAAAGCAATTAAAAGTCAATTAAAGCAATTAACAAAGTAGAGTAGAGTTAAGGGAAGAAGAAACTAACCAAACGTTGTAAAAGAGCAAGGAAGAACAAGGGAAAGGATGATCCAAAGCAATCTCTCAATTGTTGAATCCTCCAATCCTTGATTACAAAGCAAAATACTCTAAAACCCTAGACTAATCTCTCTCTAACCTCTCTCTAATCTCTCTCAAAAACTAAGATGGAAAAGATGAAAGTCCCCCCTCAAAAACGCAGCAAAGGAGCTTATTTATACAAGGCACAAAAACTGGCCAAAACACAGCGCACAAAGCCGGAACAATCGTGTAGAATTAGGGAGACCGCAGGTGCGGTCTAGGACATCGCAGGTGCAGTCTCAGCGAAGAGTGTGAGGCGATTTTGGGCGTTCGAGAGACAGCGGGTGCTGTCCTGGAGACCGCAGGTGCGGTCTTCTTCTGGACCAGCAGGTAGCGGGTGCTACCTGGAGGGTAGCGGGCGCTACCTTCTCCCAGCCGACAAACCTTGGCTTTCTTGCGCGGTAGGTCGCGGGTGCTACCCGGAGGGTAGCGGGCGCTACCTATAGGGTAGCGGGCGCTACGCTGGCGAATTCCACATGCGATTCTTAGGGTGAAACTATCTCCGTCCTCAAAGGCATGGTGTTGAGGAAGTCACCATGGAAGGTGAAACTATCTCCATGAAGCTCAAAATGAATACTCTTAGGGCGACTTTCTCCACCCCAATAATCCGATTCCACAATAAGTACGCAAGGCTCCTCTTGATGCTCATCCATAATAGCAACCACTGAATTGACCTTAAAGCGTGACTCCTTGTGAGGGTTCCTTCTCGAAGGTTCAAGATCAAAATCAATATGTTCTCTCCCCACATGAAGAGACAAACGACCTCTTTTCAAATCTATAATCGCTCCCGCAGTGGCCCAGAAGGGTCGCCTAAGAATAATAGGGCTTCTTCAATCCTCATCCATCTCCAAAATAACGAAGTCACAAGGAATAAGGAAACTTCCCACTTGAACCGGGATGTCTTCTAATATTCCCAATGGCTTCCTAACACTTCAGTCAGCAAGTTGCAAGCTAATAGCTGTAGGGGTTAAGTCATCAAGGTTCAACTTCTTACATATTGAGTTTGGCATGACACTCACACTTGCCTCCAAGTCACATAATGCGTTATCAATCCTCATATCACCAATTAAGCACGGTATAGAGAAACTACCCGAATCGGCAAGTTTCTCGGGAGCTTCACTCCTCATAATGGCATTACGATTGATTGTGAGATGAACGGTCGATGATTCTTTGGTTCTCCTTTTGTTTGTCAAGAGGTCATTAAGATGCTTCTTGAAAGAAGGGACCTCCACCATGGCATCAAGAAAAAGAATATTGACTTGAAGCTTCTTCAACATATCAATTAATCGCACAAACTTCGCCTCGTTTTTATGTTGAATCAATCTCCTAGGAAAAGGTACTGGTGGTCTATATGAAACAGGTTTCTCTAATGGGTTTTCATGATTATCCTCCCTGAAGATTTCTTTCCCTTTCTCTCGTTTTTTCTCAAGCTCTACACTCTCTTCCAACTTCTCTTTTTACTCATCCTCGGCTTCATTAACCACAACATCATCCTCCTTCTCCTCAACTATGGCTTGCTCAACTCCTAAGTCCTCATCTTCATTGCTATCCACCACATCTCCCTCATTCTCTCCCAAAGATCTCTCCTCTTCCACACTCTCCCCCACTACCGTAGGTTCTTCAATTTTTCTTCCACTCCTTAGGGTAATAGCATCAACTTGCTCCCCTTCGGTAGGTTGAGGTTGGATGGGTTGAGAAAAGTATACTTGTTGAGAAACTTGGGTCATTTTGGTTTCAAGGTCTCTAAGACGAGCCTCCTCACTTTCTTGATTAGCAACAATTTGTTGCAACAACTTTTCAATCATAGAATCTTGGGATGGTTGAGAAAATTGAGAGTGTGGGATGGGTTGATGTGAGAACTCTTCTTGAAAACATGCATGATGGTCATAAAATTGAGAAACGTGATCGAACACGAGATTGGCAAATGTGGTATAGCCAGGATCATAATCTTCATAAGAGTGGGAATAAAGTTGGTTGGAATAGATAGCATTCACATGCTCTACTTGACGATACTGCGTACATTGATGCTCAAGATGTGGGCCAAAACACAATTTACAAGTACCATTAGGAATGGGAGTGGATGGAAAGGTTTGCATACCTCAAGCTAGGTACAACTAGCTGGAAACCCCCATCATTCACCATCTTCTTTTGCAAATCAAGAACAGTGGCCATTAGAAGCTTAATAGTAGGTTTGTGTTCCAAAGAATGATCCCCATTTCCTGAATTTTGGCCGCCTCCCCAACTAGGAACATTATGAGATAGCTCATGAAGAAAAATGTTGGCTTCCTCCGCGGTCTTCTGTAAGAACATCCCTCCGGATGCATGATTAATGGACTCTTTGTATGAATCACAAAGCCCAAAATAAAAGTGTTGAAGTAGCATCCAATTCGATAAATTGTGATGTGGACATTGGCGTTGAAGACTTTTAAATCTCCCCCAAGCCTCAAAAAAATCATCTCCGGACTCTTGCTTGAAAGACATAATAACTTGTCGAAGTCGATAAGTTTCATCCGCTGGGAAAAATCGATGCAGGAAATCTCTTTTAAGAACCTCCCATGAAGAATAAGTGCCAGGAGGACACGTTTGAAGCCATGTTTTCGCTTCCGCAGTAAGAGTTAGAGGAAAGAACTTCAATTTCATAAATTCAGAAGATGAACTAGGAACTTGCACGAAACTAATCCGATCTTCAAATTTCTCGATTTGTGCAATAGGACTCTCAGGTTTGTCTCCATAAAACTGATTGCTCGAGAAGTCTTCAAGTAAGTACGGCTTGAACTCAAATACGACATCGGGTGGTAACGGTGGTAAAGTGATCGGGTTGCCTCCCGTACCCAATGATGGAACGGCATATGATCGAAGGGTACGGGGTTAACCAGCTTCCCCCTCGGCCATCAGAACTCGAAACTCCTACAAGAAATGAAGAAGCATCAAATTCATCGGGAATTGGAACAAACTAGTTTCTAGCATGAAAGCAATCTTAAACAACTCAAGACCAAGAAACTAAGCTAGGGGCGCTTGCTCCCCGACAATGGCGCCATTTTGTGTATCGTGGTTTTGTAACCCCGGTTTTTATATCGTTCTTCTCGAGGAGCTAGGGGCCTTGGCTAAGAAACCCTGTCTAAGGTCGGGTCAAGATTGCTAGGTAAGGTAATGGGTTGAAAAAGGCGATCACAAAGCAACAAAGAAACTAAGGTCAAGTCAAAGAGAAAATGGGCTTCGGAAGCTTTTTGGGATGCAAACGGGGACAAGGAGACGGGTTTTACAATAAGAGAGCAACATCGAGAGAAAGCAAGTGGCAATTCCGTTAGAAAATACCCACCGGGCTTCCACTACCGTTGATAGTCCGGATTAACTTCCCCAAAGTCCACCACGGACCCGGAGGGTTAATGAAACGGAATCCCCTAGTTAGTCTCTACTCACTCCCATGAGTAAAGTGTTAACTATCCCTATTCCAACCTTCCAACACAAGTGTTGGATGTGTTCGGGAGCTTTCGGACCCAAATGTATCCCACTTGAGGGAAGGATTGAAGTGGGAAAAATGATTTCCCAACTAATTACTCACTAAAATTGCTAACTCATGCCTAATTACCCATTCACACCCTTAATGTTGAGGTTCGCGCGCAAGAAGGGGAGAGTTCAATTCCTAGGCGATCCTTTATCATGACCAAGGATTCCCGGGATACCTCTCAACAGGAGAATATCTGCCGAACCCGGTTCACCATCGGCGAGAAGGTAGCCAAGGTCATCATCGACGGAGGGAGCTGCACCAACTTGGCCTCTACCTACATGGTTGAGAAACTCCAATTGTCGGTCTTGCCTCATCCCCATCCGTATAGATGGCGAGGGCTAAAAGATGGTGACGACTTCGAGGTAACTCAACAAGTCTTAGTCTCTTTCACCATTTGCAATTATGAGGGTAATGTTCTTTGTGATGTTGTTCCCATGGATGCTTGTCATTTACTACTTGGTAAACCATAGCAATTTGATCGGCATGCTATGCACGATGGTGGAAAGAACACCTACACTATTCTAGTGGGAGAAAAGAAAGTCAAACTCACTCCTTTACCTCCTTTTGAAACCGATACACCACAAGCTAGGGTGGGAAGTGAGAAGAGAGACCTCCAAAAGAGTGAAACACGGGATGAGAGTGCTTTGAGCGAAGAAAAGCCACATCGGGTTTTACTTTTGCGAAGAAGCGACCCTACTGAGGTTGAGCGATCCTTAGCTCCACAAAAATTCCTAACCTCCCTCCCTTGTCCCTCACCCTTACCAACAACTCCTATCGAACTCCGCATAGAGTGTCCACGTGTTGAGCCATGCTCAATCACTCCTGAGCCTCGCCATGGAGTTGAGTTGCATGAGGACACGTCCTTGACCAATCCCTCGAGCACCATAATTCCCACATCGAGTTTGAACGAGGAAAAGGTTGTTTCCATTAGCCGTGACCCCGAAATCTCATGTGACGAATTCCTTGTTGCTTTCAACAAGTTAATGGGCGCTAGACGTGTTCGAGTCCTTCGTGATGTTGACTTGGCCCCACCTTTCCGCCAGAATTGCTACATTTTTGGGAAGGACGGGTTGATGAGCGTCCCTCTACTTCGACTGTTGGAGTACGTGCTTTTGGGTCTACACGGGTATGCGGTAATTTTTAACCCTCAAGAGTTGAGGACAACTCTTCTTCAACAAGGGGAGTCTGATCCATAATTCCTAAGGGTCTCTCACATCGAAGATAATAACAACGGAGGGGTCGGGCTCACTTTTCCCAAACCGAGTTCGGTCACATGTCAGGTCTCAAATTGGCTGTTTAGAAAGGTTAGGAAGAAGCTAAGAAGGAGTCAAGGCCAAGTTGGAGGAGTAAAGTTGAAGAAAAATGAAGAAAGTGGGCTAAATTGGACATGAGAACAATACATATCTTCAATCTTTTAATCATAACTCCTTCAATACAATTTCGATTGATCTGAAATCGGGCGAGCTTATAGTACACACCGAGAGCTTTCCATCGATATATTATAAGCCCAAATTGGAGTTAAAATGAGAAAGTTATGCACGTTTGAAGTCAGCAGGAAAAAACTGCCAACAGCACGATCGTGCCGTCAAACTTCACGATCGTGCCGTTTGATAGCACGATCGTGCCATTTTCCAGCTTCAGCTTTTTTAGGCTGTTTTGAGTTGCACGATCGTGCACCCATATGGCGCGATCGTGCCATTCCACTGCTGCGATAATTTTCTCATTTTCATCCCTTTTATTTTGTTTTCCCCCTTTCCTTATATATACTTGTTTTCCCCTCCATTAGAGGATAGACTTTTAATGAATGTTTAGGAATTAGACTCAAGAAAATTCCTCTCACTTGGAGAGTTGTAATTGTTGGTTTTCAAACCCTTATTTCTTTGTAATTAAGCTTAATCCTTTGTGGGTGTGCTTAATCAATTTCCTTTTAATTTGTGAGTTTGTTGTGTATCTTTCAAGCTCTCTTTGGTGGAATTTCATGGAAGAACAAGTGTGGATGCTTGTGAAGGTTTTCTTTGCAACCTCTTGTGATTCTTAGGCTATTGGGTGAGTTAATCACTCTTTACATTAGTCATATCTTTCTTTATCGTTCTTGTTCATCTTTATCCCCCAAAACCCTAAAAATAGAGTTAGTTCTTGAGTTCTAATTTGGGGTTTTCTTAAACCCTAAGTAGTTAGTGGATCATTGGCCCCCCATATTTATCCATTCGAAGGACCTCAGGGTTTCACGAATCATTTCATATCAAAGCTAGGCATAGAACTCATAGTTTGTTGGATATTTATTGTTTGTGCCCGGAATTGTTCTTGTTGATATTTGGTGGTGATTTTTGGTGTTCTTGGTGTTGTTGATATTGTTGAGCAATTTGGGTACCCCCATTCTCTGTGATCATTCATTGTTGTTGGGTGTGATTGTTGTTCTTGATTGTTATTGAATGGTTGGAAGTATTATTGGAGCTTTGTGGTGAAAGTTGGAAACTGTGCATGGAAGGTGTTCGATGAAATGATTGTGAGGATTTGTTGTGTTGGTGGTTGTTTTGTTGGTGGATATTGTTGGTGATGGTTGTGTGGCCATCTAGGTTTGTTTTTCTTGGTGCCTTCCCCTTGCCGGTTTCACCCCATTTTCCTCCACAAAACTAGCCTCGCAATAACCCCCTCAAAATTTCCTAGCTACAAAGAACCCAAGCCTCCATCCGCTCAAATTATACACCCCACAAGAAAACCAAGCTCCACCAATGGCCTCAAAGTACTATGCTTTGGACAAACATGATGTCCCCTTTTTCCCTAAACCCAAACCCAAACCAACCTTCCAGGAAACTCTTCAACGTATTGAAGAGAAGGTTCGAGAAATGCAATGTCGAATGGATGACATACTTCATGCTACGACCCCTACGCAACTAGAGTCCTCGAAAAGGGATCGTGGTATTTTAACTTGGGCTCCTAGAACTGATCATAGTGGCTATTCGAGGTATTTTGATGACTATCGACATGGTGGTTCTCAAGGAAGAAGAATGGAGGAGAAGGTTACTTCATGGCCTTCTAGGAAGGGAAGTCGAACTTCCAAGCTACCCAAACGATCTTCCCGAGCTCATAAGGAAAGTGCGGAATATCTTCGGAAGCTCAAGGGTAGAAAATGCTTCACGTGTCGGGTTTATGGCCATTACCAAGCCCAATGCCCTACAAACAAAGATGGAAATTCCAACGCAAGTGAGGTAGCCACACCGGAGGCTCCAAAGACTAGTGTTGAGGTTCGCGCGCAAGAAGGGGAGAGTTCAATTCCTAGGCGATCCTTTATCATGACCAAGGATTCCCGGGATACCTCTCAACGGGAGAATATCTGCCGAACCCGGTTCACCATCGGCAAGAAGGTAGCCAAGGTCATCATCGACGGAGGGAGCTGCACCAACTTGGCCTCTACCTACATGGTTGAGAAACTCCAATTGCCGATCTTTGCAACCTCTTATGATTCTTAGGCTATTGGGTGAGCTAATTACTCTTTACATTAGTCATATATTTCTTTATTGTTATTGTTCATCTTTATCCCCCAAAGCCCTAAAAATAGAGTTTGTTCTTTAGTTCTAATTTGGGGTTTTCTTAAACCGTAAGTAGTTAGTGGATCCTTGGCCTCCCATATTTATCCATTCGAAGGACCCCTGGGTTTCTCGGGACCATAAGGTCAAAAATGTTGCATTGAAGCTACAAAAGCAAGCTAGCAAATGGTGATCAAGCAAGCAAAGCAAACGGCAATCAAAGGGCGTAGATAAGATACGTTCATGGGTCCAAATGAAGAAGAAGCTCCAAGAGAAGTTTCTGCCCCTTAACTATCTAAGTGACAACATCAACAAGCTTCAAAGATTGGCCCAAGGGAGCAAAAGTGTGAAGGAATATACAACGGAGTTCAAACGTCTACTTCGGAAGTGTGATCTTACGGAGGAGGATCCACAAACTTTGGTATGTTATCTAATTGGTCTTGATGATTATATTAGACATATTGTTGAATGGCTATCATATAAAACTTTGGATGAATTAAGTTCTTTAGCTCTTAATTTTGAAAGACAAAGGAGAATTAAGAGTAAAGAACCTTTGGACATAAACCAAACTCCACAAAATTCATCCCCTCCTACACACCCATTCTCTACACAACCAAGACCATCCATATCTCTCACACAGTTCCACGCCAAAAGCACCACAAAATAGCCCCAAACCTTCCCCAAATCTACTATCCAAGAACCAAAAACCCTTTTCCAAAGGAGATATTGTCATTGCCAAAGTTTAGGTCACATTGAATTGGAGTGTCCTAACAAGAAAGAAGTATCTTTGGTTGAGTACCAAACGTATGAAAATGAATTATTTGAGGAGAAAAATGAGTAGAAGAGGAGTATGTAGAAGAGTGGCTTGTGGCAAGGAGAGCCTTGAAAGAAGTATGGGTGCCAAATGAATATCAACAAAGAGAGTGCAACATCTCTCATTGTACCAACAAAGGAGAAGTATGTTCATTGATCAAAGAAGGAGAAAGTTGTGCCTTCTATGGTTACATTGACGCCCCTACAACAATGTTCCACACGTTAAACTTGGAGAGCTATTCACGCCCTACACAATGGCTAAGCCATAACAAAGACATTTGTGAGGATCCAAGAAGTTTAGTAAGTCTTTCCATTTACAAAAATTGTAGAGATTCATTATGGTGTGATATTACTTTTATCGATACTTGGCATACTTTGTTGGAAAGACCAAAGTTGCTTGATAGGAATATCATGCATTGTTCGGTTGTAATTTTTGTGGTTTTAAGTAAGGATGTCGAACTCGAGGATGGGTGTAAGGTTTTTCTAGGTTTTTAGTTTGTTAGAGGTTCTCAAGTGCGGAAAGCATTAAAATATGAAAATTAAGCGATTAAACTATCCCTAATCATGATACTAAACATGACCATTATGAAGAAACACAATCAAGCAAGTAATTACTAACAATTGATGCAAAAGAAATCTATAAAGCTAACAAGCAACATTTAATAACACTCTAAACTATCACTAAGATCAAAGGTAAACAAGTAGCAATTAATAAGCAACTAATTAATTAAAACAAGCTTACAATTAAGTCCATACCCTCGATGACTAATCGGAATCGATCTCCATTCTTCATTCTTCATCTTCGATTGCAACTTTCCCCGAACAAAATAGAAAGTTGTGAATCAAGTTACTAAGGACCCCCAAATCTTCGCTTCTGGTAAGATTTGTTGCCCTTAATCCCCCTTTTCACTAAAAGATTGATTGTTTGTGGCTAATCTAGGAACCTTGAATGGCAAACTCAATGAAATCAAAAGCACAAGGTAAATGAAGGAAACGCTTGTTGAAATTACTTGAAGAAAAAGTTGATTACACTCAAAATCTCAAGAACTTGGAGAACAAGGCAATAGAAAACCTAAGAGAGAGAGAAAGTAAAAACCACTTAAGAGGCAATTAAAACTAAGAAATACATATTAAAACTTAAGCAAAAGGTATCTGCTAGTGAAATCGCAACTAGGGTCTTTATAATGATCCCAATTTGTTTCACAAAACGCAGCATTTTAATTTCAGACTGTACGCAGAAAATCAGAGTGGCTCGGGCGAGCCACCCCCTGGCTCGGGCGAGCCAGCGTTCTGGTCGGTTGCACCTTGTCTTCTTGGCTCAATTTCAGTCGACAAGTTGTGCTACTCTTCCAGCAGCTTGACTCGGGCGAGCCAGGATGCTGCTCGGGCGAGCCATCCTTCTGCCTCCTTCCCTTATTTGATGAGTTTTGCTCCGTTTTGGCTCCATTTTAGGTCACTCTTTTATTTTCCTACAAAACTAGAAAAATCTCATAACTCAAATGAAATACGGGGTTAGAACATGTAAAAGCTCCCTAATGAAGAGAAGAATTCGGCTGGAAACGAGACCGAACACCACTCCCACACAAGGGTTTGCTCGCCCCGAGCAAACTAAAAACAAAGAAAAACACTAGAAAAAGAAACTAAAACCTAACTCACTTTCGCAGGAATCGCGGATGCATTTAGCATATGCATCAAGCCCTTTAAACCCCCCGACAGCCCGGGTGGACAAGGTAGGTCTCGTGAGGGTTTATAGCAACTAGACCCACAAAAGCCAGTGAAAAATGAAAGAGGGAAAGTGAAAAACAAAACAAGTTTAAAAGAAAAGAAAAAGAGAACTGCTCGTTTCAATGAATCAAGTCGTTTCAATTAAGAAAACGGTATTAATCCTCCAAAAGGTACCGTTATGAGCATCTCACAACACCTAACCCAAACAACTGCCAATCTTAGAAGTTTTTGATCCCTTACACCTCATGTGGAGTTTAATCCCATTTGAAAGGGTTTTAAACAATTCTAATAGATCCCGGACGACCCAAAAGACTCACACCCGAGCTTACAAAACAGCGAAACGAACAAAGGAAAGGAAAGAGTTTCCCCTCCTCGCATTTGGTCGCCCTTGGCTTGGTGAGGGCCGCAGGTGATGCAAGGTAGAGCCCCTCACTTTATTAACACTTCAAACTTTTTCTTCATTTTAATGTCGGTATTAGCCTTATTTTCGGGAATTGGACGGCCCATATAAGGGGTATACCCTCCCAACACGGTCTTTTCCATTCGCCTCTCCGTCGCAAAGCGATATAGGAGGAGGGTTAAGGGGCATCCGTGCCGTACCACTGATACCGAGCCCGTGTAGGTTGGCTAAGTGTATGGTGGTTGATGTCGTAAAGCCGACACACCCCACTTAGTCAAATTATTTAAATTTTGCTGCTATTTTCTTACTTTTGCTTTGGCTTTTGCTTTTTCTCTTTTTCTTTTTCTTTTTGGAAAACGAGCTCGGATATGAACCCCTAGAATCTCTCAGTTTCAACCAGAACATAAAAAGAAGAAATGGGATCTCACTAGACGCTTGATGAAAAGAATCTAATTAAAGTAAGTCATGACAATCGCCCAAGTTAGGGTCGAAAATGCTCAAACCGGTTTCTTTTAAAGAAGATTAAGAACGACTTCCTGATTTCAACAACGAAATACAAGAAACAAAGCAAAAACAAAAAAAACGAAAAACGAAAACTTTCAAGGTTTTTCACTCCCTTTTTTCTCATTTTCACATTAAATTTTTCAAATTTTTCGACACAAACTACGAAAAACGAAAACAAAGACTCAAAACTAGGTGATCTACCCATGACAAATGGAAGTATCACACCCCACTCCCACACAAAACTTCACAATGTCCCCATTGTGAGAAGAAGGGTGTCACAAATAAGGTAGAAAACCTAAAAGCACACAACAAACACATAACAAACAATAATTGGTGGCGACCCGAGCCCACACGGCTCCAACAACAATAATATCCCAACATTCACACTCAAGGGGTTGGCCACCCAAAAGGAAAAATCAAGCATGCAACATGGATCACTACTATATTCACAATGAAAGAGAGGGTTAGATGATGTTACCTGAAGGTCTTCAATAAACACACACCCAGCGCACGATCCACGAACATAACACCATAGGTAAGAGATGGACAATGAAAGCATACTATGGGTGAAATGTGTACATGCTAGATAAAAAAAAAAAAGGTAAACCAAACTATACAAGTCAAGGAAACTAAGACTTACTAATTAAAAGAAACTTCGAATATTTACAAATGTACATGATCACTGACTAACCTCAACCCCGAATCTCACTATATGAGGCTGGAATTAAGGGCGAAACACCTCGCCACTACCCAGGAACACCACACAACTCCCCGCACATGTATATTTCAAGATATAAAGCACACACACCAATGCAAAAGATAAGAGGGGAGTGTGGAATGCTTACAATCACTGCTCATCACCTTCCGGAGGAGGGTATGGATAATAAGTGAAGTAGGTTGGATAGTACTGATTGACGTAGTCGGGCGGCGCCGGCGGATGGTCGGCTACAGCATAATGGTAGTATCCCCAATCCCTCCAGTACTGGTTTTGTTGATGGAAGTACTCATCATAGCGTCTAAAGTATCCTTCGTGCCTTTCGAGTGTTGATTGTTGCGCACGAAGGAGCTCTTGTTGATTCTCCACCAAGTTAGCATCAAAGTACCCCATCGTGATCAACACTCAATTAATCCATTCAATTGATCCATTCGGCTTGCTAAGTACCCCATCGTGATCTCTTGGGAACCGCTACCGCTAGCCTCACCCTGGTTTGTCGGTTCCCCTTCTTCTTCCTCATTTTCATGCGCAAACGGGTCATCGGGACCCCCAACTCGACAGGTGCTTTGTGGATTTTCGCCACACGACCAGTTGTGTTGGTTGGACACATCCAACCAACGTGCGGCTCGCTCATGGTCCAAATGAATGGACGTCGCATATCGATCCGAGCCGTGCTTGTAGATGTGCTTCGTGTTGTGGCGCTCGAGGATACCCATCCGTTGCAACCATATACCGTCGATTGGGTCGGGAAAATAACGCGGGGTGAACTTGCTGATATACCCTCCAAAACGTTGCTTAATCAAAAAGTGGCATATAATATGCCCCATGCCAATCGTAGTGGTAAGGTGTCTGGAGGTAATTTCTTTCAAGCAATGCAAAATGCAAGACCCCGTGTTCACTCGTGTTCCTTGGAGGGTGTGAAAGATAACAAACAAATCGTCCCTCCTCACATTCGCCCTTCCATCGTCCCTTCCGAAGACCGAACTTGAGACTATGCGATGAAAAAGTCGAATTGCCAAATTGCACAAGTCACGAGACTTGGAATTCCTAGTCAAGAAGGAACAATCATCTAAGGCATGTGACCTTTGATGTTTTCGCCGCCAACAAGTAAGGCTTTTCATGGCGGACTGTTCATCAAAATGTACGCTCTCCTCGTAATAAAGCCCATCCTCCGGTAGCCTAAGTGCTTGACATAGCTCTTGCACAGTGCAAGTTTTCTCCTTGTTATCCACTCTATAACGGAACTTTGCTTGGTGTGTGTCAGCATTCTCAACTTGTAATGAACTAAGGAACTCAAGGATTGGTTGGACATAAAGGGATTCATCAATCTTGATGAAAGATTCCCAACCCAAGGTCCTTATGATAAAGTCGAAGCTAGGGCCACAGTACACCTTTCTCACTGTGACCTCATCGTATATATCCGGGGCACAGAGTTTCCGGTGTTGATATAGCTCATACTTCTCTTTATGATGTTCATCCCGGAATCTCATACGCACCCCCGGGTCAGCTTGAAGCGGAGTAGGTGTTTGGGCCTTGTATCGATCCTTATCCACCGCCGCCGATGAAGACTCGGGCGGTAGTGAGGGTGAACCTTCCTCATTTGTGCGGGCTCTCTTAGATCGAACCATGTTGAAGTCAAAGCAACACTAGCAACTCAAGAATCCCCAAATAGCAATCAATACACACAACCACTCAAGCCCTAAATTTTGAGAACAAATCACAAGTAACACCCAATTTAACCTTTTAATCAAAATTTGAAACACTAATTGAATGTTACCTCCCAAATAGCATTAAAGCAAAAAGTGGTTGAATTCTTAAGAGCTAAATCACCCGTTGCAAGCACCCAGCAAGCACAAACAGCAAACACCCGGTACACTGGAGACCTTGCAAAGTGTGTCTCACCTTCAAATAGCAACACCTGTCGCACCAATCACACAGCAGAAGGACGCACAAGCTTCGAAAAGTTTGTAACCCAGCAAGCACAAACCGCCGTCGCACCAATTGCACAGCAGAAGGACGCACAAGCAGCTGCAATCTCGCGTGTGACGACCGCAACAACAGAACTCGCACAGCTAGGGCACGAAATCGACCAAATCTGGAAGAAATCGAAGAGATTAGCGAAGATTTAGGAGTTAGGGTTTGATGCTAGGGTTTGGGGGAAGTAAGAGAGAGATATGAGAGAGAAAATGAGTGAGAAAATATGAGGGAAGTGAGAAAGAATCGAATAAAACCCCCCGACAGAAAACAGATCTGTCGACGGCTCGCCCGAGCCGAATAACACCTCGCCCAGCGGGGTTTACGACACAAAGTCGATTCTGTCCGAACAAGCCGCCGAGCCGTTAGATTGGCTCGCCCGAGCTGCTCCTCTGGATGGCTGGGCGTGTCTTTCAAACTTTTTTTCTTCTGCGCTCCGGTTGTGATCTCGGCCAGCTGGATGTTGCTCGTCCGAGCAATGCATCTGGAAACTTTTCCCCTTCTGTTCTCCTTAACCCATGAAGCCAGCTCAGTGAGCGTGCTCGGTCGCGCAGGCATGTTGCTCGCCCGAGCAATGCTTCTGGAATTTTTTTTCCTTAGCGTTTATGTCACTCCCAATTTAGGCACAGTCGACTGGCTCGGTCGAGCCAGGTTCTCGCTCGCCCGAGCAATGCTTCTGGAAATGTTGCCTTTTCTTTGCCCTTTAACTTCTGAGGTCAGCTCCGTGAGTGCGCTCGGTCGCGCAGGCGTGTGGCTCGCCCGAGCAGTGGTTCTGGCAAAAACTTCAAAAAGTTAGATTTCTCAAAATAAACTAAGTATTCTCACTTCTACTAAAAATATTTTCAAACTCTCAAACACTCAAAAACCTCCCGGGGCACCTTAAAACCCGAAACACTTAAAATCTAATAAAAAGTTAACCTAAGTAAAAAAAAAACAAAAACTTTTTGTTTTTCGAAATTTTTCAAAGAAAGAGAAGAAAGCCGGCATGCATGCCTCCCCACTCCCACACAAAATGGTCACACTATGTCCTCATTGTGACAAGAAATAAAGGAAGACAAACACCCTAAAAGAAGAAAAATCAAAAGTCACACCAAAAGAAGGAAAAAGAAACTTCTCACCAACCAACCCCAAAGATAAAGAAGGATAATACCTGATTAGATCCCAAATCATCGTCGCATGACTTGTAAATGGAGATTGAGTATACAAGCCATGAAATGATGCATATATGAGCAATAAATGGTCCTTCCTTCTCGTTAATGCATAGTTAAAAGAAGTAAACAAAGAAAAAAAATAAGAAAAATAAACTAATTTACAATATATACAAGAATGTTACCTCATTTTTCTTCAATCAACGAATGGAATATGGAATGTCACACACTCCACATCCACCTTCTCCGGAAGCTCCAAGAAAGCTTTCAACCTGTGACCGTTTACCTTCCACACAGACGCATTAGTGGGATCCTTAATCTCAACTACTCCCGAGGGAAACACGGTGGTCACAATGAATGGGCCAGTCCATCTAGACTTCAGCTTACCCGCAAACAAGTGCAAACGTGAGTCATAAAGGAGGACTTTCTGCCCCGAGACAAAGGTTTTCCTAAGGATCACTCTATCATGCAAGACTTTCGATCGCTCCTTACTCAACCTCCCGTTTTCATATGCTTCTCTCCTTAATTCCTCTAGTTCACACAAAGTAAGCTTCCTAATATCCCCAGCTGCCGAAAGGTCAAGGTTCAAGGCTTTCAAAGCCCACCACGCCCTATGCTCAAGTTCTACTCGCAATTGACAAGGTTTCCCAAAGACTGCTCTATACGGCGACATTCCTATGGGAGTCTTGTAAACCGTCCTATAAGCCCATAAAGCATCGGTCAATTTGGTGGACCAATCTTTCCTATTCTTTGACACTGTCATCTCAAGAATTTGCTTAATTTGCCTATTGGACACCTCAGTTTGGCCATTTGATTGAGGATGATAGGCGGTGGTCATTCTATGCTCCACAGAATATTTCCTAAGCAAAGCCGGAAAAGATCGATTATTGAAATGAGTTCCTTGGTCACTAATGACTGCTCTAGGTACCCCAAACCTAGAAATAATGTTTTCCCGAAGGAACCTAGTCACTACTTTTGCATCATCTCTTTTTGACGGAACTGCTTCGACCCATTTTGACACAAAATCCACTGCTAGAAGAATAAACTCATTCCCAAAAGAGGTAGGAAATGGTCCTATAAAATCAATGCCCCAAACATCGAACACATCCACAAAAATCTCAGGTTGCAAGGGCATCATGTTTCTTCTAGAAATTTTTCCCAAACTCTGACACCTAAAACAGCTTTGGGCATAGTTATGGGTGTATCTAAAGATGGTGGGCCAATAGAATCCACTTTGTAAGACCTTATATGTTGTCTTCTTCCCACTGTAATGTCCCCCACAAGGTTGGTCGTGGCAAAACGAGAGGACATCCATGATAGACTCATCCGGAACACACCTTCTAAGAATCTGATCAGGGCAATACTTAAACAGATAGGGGTCATCCCATATGAAATTCTTGACAATGTAAAGGAACCTATCTCTATCATGCCTGTTCCAGTCACTAGGCATTTCTCCCGTGACTTTAAAATTGACAATGTCGGCAAACCACGGCTCTACTCCTATGCTAAGAATGCACTCATCAGGAAAACAAGCATCTAAAGGAGGTTCTATCTCATGTTCAGGCACTATCCTAGAAAGGTGGTCCGCTACTGGATTGTCAGATCCTTTCCTATCACGGATTTCACAGTCAAATTCTTGAAGTAACAACACCCACCTAACCAATCTAGGCTTGGACTCTTTCTTCTCCATTAAATACCGAATGGCCGAATGGTCAGTAAACACAATCACTTTAGCTCCCAACAAGTAAGCCTTGAATTTCTCAAACGCATAGACCACAGCTAGAAACTCTTTCTCGGTTACCGTGTAATTCAGTTGTGCCTCATTCCAAGCGTGACTTGCATAGTGAATCACGACAGGTTTTTTGTCAATCCGTTGTCCTAAGACACACCTATAGCAAAGTCAGAGGCATCACACATTAACTCAAACGGTTCCCCCCATGTGGGAGGTTTGAGAATAGAAGGTGATATTAAGGCATCTTTAAGTGTGTTAAAGGCCTTCAAACACTCATCGGAAAAATCAAAAGACACCTCCTTGGCCAATAAAGCAGAAAGGGGTTTGGCAATCTTACTAAAGTCACGAATGAATCGACGATAAAACCCAGCATGTCCTAAGAAAGACCTAACCTCCTTCACACAAGTGGGGGGGGTCAAGTTCCTAACTAGGTCAATTTTCGCTTTATCCACTTCGATTCCATCCTTTGAAATCACGTGGCCCAAAACTATTCCCTTTCGTACCATAAAATGGCACTTCTCCCAGTTTAAAGTCAAGTGTTTTTCTTGGCACCGACTAAAGACTCGACTCAAATTGGACAAACAATCATCAAAGGTGGTGCCAAATACTGAGAAATCATCCATGAAAATTTCAACACAGTCATCAACAAGGTCCGAGAAAATAGACACCATGCACCGCTGAAAAGTGGCGGGGGCGTTGCAAAGTCTGAAGGGCATCCTACGGAAAGCAAATGTACCAAATGGGCATGTAAAAGTAGTTTTTTCCTGATCACATGGGGCTATAGAAATCTTGGTGTACCCCGAATACCTATCTAGAAAACAAAAGAAATCATGCCCCACCAGCTTCTCTAACATTTGATCCATGAAAGGTAAAGGAAAATGGTCTTTTCTCGTAGCCTTATTGAGTTTTCTATAATCTATGCATACTCTCCATCCGGAAGGGATGCGGGTTGACACTAACTCTCCCCTCTCATTCTCCACAACTTTCAACCCGGCCTTTTTAGGAACCACATGTATAGGACTAACCCACTTACTGTTAGAAATCGGGTAGATGATATCATTGTCTAACCAACCACCTCTTTCATTTGGGGGTTGAGTCTCCTTAAAGGATCCCTCTGGGCCACACTACCATCTTCCAAAAATATCCTATGTTGCACGATAGATGGACTAATCCCCCTGATGTCTCCAAGCGTCCATCCCAAAGCCCCCTTGTTTAACCTAAGAACCTCGACTAATTTGTTCTCTTGGTCCTCACCTAGGTTCGAAGCAATGATAACCGGGTAGATCTCACTAGGGCCAAGGAAAACATACTTTAACTCAGAAGGAAGAGGTTTAAGTTCAAGGGTTCTAGAAGATGGTGGCTCAGGCTCTATTATGTCAGGCACATGTTGAGAGGCAAACAACGATTCATACAACAATTCACCGTCAAACACATAAGAATCACACAATGAGGTCACACAGTCCGGGTCAAATCCTAACTCAACAAGATCACTCACACTAGGAGCAACATCAAGATCAGAAGGATCACTACTCTCAAGGTCACTAATCCAATTCAAGGCATTACACTCTTGCTCATCATGTGCTAATGGTGACTTCTGTAGGTCGAAAATATTCAACTCCGCAGTCAAATTCCCAAAAGTCAGTTTCATTCTCCCATCTTTACAATTAATCCAAGCGTTAGATGTAGCTAGAAAGGGTCTACCTAATATCACTGGAATCTCGTGACGGGGACCATGAACCCTAGTTGTCTCTAACACAACAAAGTCTACCGGGAAAACAAAGGTTCCAACTTGGATCAACACGTCCTCAACTACTCCCTTAGGCACCCTCGTAGACCGGTCGGCTAATTGGAGAACCATTCTCGTAGGTTTCAGTTCCCCCAACCCCAAGGTCTCATACACATGTAAGGGTAACAAGTTGACACTTGCCCCTAGATCAAGGAGGGCTCTCTCAATCTGATTGTCTCCTATGGTAATGGAGATGGTTGGGCACCCAGGGTCTTTGTATTTCACTGGAACTTGACTAGACATAATGGAACTCACATTAGAGGCCAAAAAGTCCTTCTTAGGAACCTGAGTTGCTCTCTTCGTTGTACACAATTCTTTGAGGAACCTAGCGTAGGAAGGACATTGCTGAATAGCATCTAGCAAGAGAATGTTGACTTTGACTTGAGAAAACGTCTCCCTAATCTTTTCAAGAAATTTCTGGTCCTTAGTTCCCCTCAACCTTTGAGGAAAAGGTGGGGAAGGCTTATACGCCATAGGTTGTACAGGACTAGACTCTGGAAGTACTCTAGGTGAGGTCTTAAGACTCGGGGTTTCACCGAAGTTGGTCAACCTCTCTTCCTCATATGATTCATCCTCAACTGACACTAATTTATCACAAGGTCCAACACTCACAGGTTGTTTCCTAGGCAAGTCTGAAGGTAATTCCCGGACCCGATTATCTACTTCCTTCCCTGATCTAAGAGTAATCACCACGTTAAGCCCCCTAACATGGTTCGGGTCACAAGAGGACGAACTAGAAGCTTTCCCATTGGGGTTCGCCTCCGGCTGTCCAGGAAAGGTTCCCCTATCCCTATTAGACATCATCAGTTGAGCTACACTCTCATTCAATTGTTTTACCATTTTCGCCATATCACTCATCGTATCCTCAACCCTACTCAAACCAGACTCTAACTCCTTATACTTCCTATCCCCCTTGTCCTCACTTTGGTATCCTAGTGGAGGTCGGGTATGGGCAATCTGGGGATGGACGGTCTGCCCTCGAGGTGCTTGATAAGCAGCCTGAGGGGGTGGTCTTGGTTGGGCCTGATGTTGGTGAGGAGGAGGTGGCCTCAAGACATTTTAATTGTCCGGCCCATAAGACAAGAAAGGGTGTTTTGGCACCCCAGGAAATTGGTAGGGCCGGTACTAGTTAAACATAGCATTAACATTTTCCACATTGGATGACACATGTTGCAAATACAAAGGGCAGTTAACATATACATGGTCAGGTCCTTGGCACCAAGCACAAATCAAAGGGGATTGAGGGTTCGGAGACATGGGTCGCTCTAAAGAACTCACTTGTGCGCAAGGCTGGGTCTTAGAAGATGCAATTTGCTGTTGGGCTAGGGTTTTTACCATGTTCTCTAAAGAAGCGAACCTAGCCTCATACCCAGTACTCTCACTCACCGCGTGAACCCCTCCCCGTGCATTGGACAACTATGCTCCTATGGACTCATCCCTAGTATTCCCCCATTGCATTACCCTTTCTGACATACTCTTCAAAAAGTCCCAAGCTTCCTCTGCAGTTTTGTCCATAAATCCCCCTTGACACATAGACTCTAAGGTTACTCGGGTTTCCTGATCTACTCCCTCATACACTATTTGGCACAGTCTCACTAGATCGAACCTATGATGGGGGAATTGAGACAAAAGATTCTTAAACCGCTCAAAAGCTTTCCAATAGGGCTCACCCTTGTCCTGTCTAAACTTCAAAATGGAATTTCTCATTTGAACTGCCATAGAATTTGGGAAATATCTCTTCATAAATACCTTTAAGAAACTATCCCATGAGTTTATGGATCCCGGTTTGATACTATACATCCACCTCTTCGCAGAATCTCGCAGGGCGAAGGGCAAATATTTCAGCAGAACATAATCTAAAGGTACTCCAGGTGGTGTGACCATACTAAGATACTCCTTATACTCCACTGTCCATATAAGCGCCAACCCCGTCCCAGTAAAAAGAGGTAGATTCTGGGTATGGTACTGTCTGGGATCAAAGGTAACTCCCTGAGGTAGGGCCGGTAACACAAAACAAGATGGAGGCATAAGTCAATTGGAGATGATATCTAAAGACCAAATGAAGAGCAAGGAATAAGCTTTCGATTGGTTCAAGAATCTTGAAGATTGGATCACAATTGAAGGAATTATCATTGTTTTATTCTAGCCATGTACATATGAGTCTTTTATGATGTCATATTTGTATTGAATGATGTAAGCTAGGAATCATTGTATTCTTGATAGGAGTCATGCCTAAGGGTCCTAGACTACTATAAATAGACCCTTTTGGGTGCCTCTTGTAATCAATTCATCTCATAATCAATATCAAATACTAGTCTAAACACATTGTTGTTTCTCTCTAGTTTTCATGCTAGAATTGTGTCTTCTTGAGGGAAGTCACGTGGAATCTCTTCTTCTATACTAAGATTGGCTATCTTAGTTGGTGATAGGAAGAGTTGGAAGATTCTTTGAATTGGTGTGACTGTATCTTCAAGGGAGAAGCCATCGCCATTATCATTTGTTCGTTTATCATTCAATTTGGTGAGTTTTCCAATTGTAATCGTTTGATTCTTTTTGTTGTAAATTCATCCATATTCGTTTCAAGCTTAAGATCAATCACAATCTTATGCTTCCACCCTTATTCCAATCATCCATATTCGTCAAACATTCGTCCATATACACGTTCAAAACAGCCATTCATTCATCTAAGAATCAATCTACAAGAACTTAGTTAAAAGATCCTTATATTGTTGTGTAATGTGATCTTTCTTGGTCTCATTATACATCAAAATTTGTAAAAGAGCCTAGGAGATTGATTCTTGTGGTTCTTGTACGATATTTTTACAATTCTTTCCCCCACAAAATCAGCCCACAAAGTCGCCAAACACATTCCCCATCACATCTCTATCACGTCCACAAAAAAAAAAAAAAAAATCCACAAAGAACCCCAAGACCCAAACACAATCCCATCAAACCAAAGCCTAAACACAATCCCCACATCACCCCAAAACCCAAATTAAGAGTCTTGCATATCTTTCTTCATCAAAGAATGATATTACATGGCGTGCATGAGTTCTCTGATGAATTCACAAGATGATATGCAACAAATGAAACAGCAACTTGATTATCTCACCAAACAATTGGAGAAACTTATGCCCCTTCAAAAGGGAGGAGTATGAATTGAATTTGATTCATGTATGGTGAATCTTTATGATGTCGAGTATGAAACACAATATGAATGGAGTACATGTCTAAGGAAGGAGGACATATTTGGTTTCAAAGAAGAGATACCAGAGTTCTATGGGAGTCATGATCCAGAAGTATTCTTGGAATGGATGCATCAAGTTGAAAGGGTCTTTGATCTCAACGCCATCCATGATGACCAAAAGGTCAAAAATGTTGCATTGAAGCTACAAAAGCAAGCTAGCAAATGGTGATCAAGCAAGCAAAGCAAACGGCAATCAAAGGGCGAAGATAAGATACGTTCATGGGTCCAAATGAAGAAGAAGCTCCAAGAGAAGTTTCTGCCCGTTAACTATCTAAGTGACAACATCAACAAGCTTCAAAGATTGGCCCAAGGGAGCAAAAGTGTGAAGGAATATACAACGGAGTTCAAACGTCTACTTCGGAAGTGTGATCTTAAGGAGGAGAATCCACAAACTTTGGTATGTTATCTAATTGGTCTTGATGATTATATTAGACATATTGTTTAATGGCAATCATATAAAACTTTGGATGAATTAAGTTCTTTAGCTCTTAATTTTGAAAGACAAAGGAGAATTAAGAGTAAAGAACCTTTGGACATAAACCAAACTCCACAAAATTCATCCCCTCCTACACACCCATTCCCTACACAACCAAGACCACCCATATCTCTCACACAGTTCCACGCCAAAAGCACAACAAAATAGCCCCAAACCTTCCCAAATCTACTATCCAAGAACCAAAAACCCTTTTCCAAAGGAGATATTGTCATTGCCAAAGTTTAGGTCACATTGAATTGGAGTGTCCTAACAAGAAAGAAGTATCTTTGGTTTAGTACCAAACGTATGAAAATGAATTATTTGAGGAGGAAAATGTAGTAAAAGAGGAGTATGTAGAAGAGTGACTTGTGGCAAGGAGAGCCTTGAAAGAAGTATGTGTGCCGAATGAACATCAACAAAGAGAGTGCAACATCTCTCATTGTACCAACAAAGGAGAAGTATGTTCATTGATCAAAGAAGGAGAAAGTTGTGCCTTCTATGGTTACATTGACGCCCCTACAACAATGTTCCACACGTTAAACTTGGAGCTATTCACGCCCTACACAATGGCTAAGCCATAACAAAGACATTTATGAGGATCCAAGAAGTTTAGTAAGTCTTTCCATTTACAAGAATTGTAGAGATTCATTATGGTGTGATATTACTTTTATCGATACTTTTCATACTTTGTTGGAAAGACCAAAGTTGCTTGATAGGAATATCATGCATTGTTCGGTTGTAATTTTTGTGGTTTTAAGTAAGGATGTCGAACTCGATGATGGGTGTAAGGTTTGTCTAGGTTTTTAGTTTGTTAGAGGTTCTCAAGTGCGGAAAGCATTAAAATATGAAAATTAAGCGATTAAACTTTCCCTAATCATGATACTAAACATGACCATTAAGAAGAAACACAATCAAGCAAGTAATTACTAACAATTGATGCAAAAGAAATCTATAAAGCTAACAAGCAACATTTAATAACACTCTAAACTATCACTAAGATCAAAGGTAAACAAGTAGCAATTAATAAGCAACTAATTAATTAAAACAAGCTTACAATTAAGTCCATACCCTCGATGACTAATCGGAATCGATCTCCATTCTTCATTCTTCATCTTCGTTTGCAACTTTCCCCGAACAAAATAGAAAGTTGTGAATCAAGTTACTAAGGACCCCCAAATTTTCACTTCTAGTAAGATTTGTGGCCCTTAATCCCCCTTTTCACTAAAAGATTGATTGTTTGTGGCTAATCTAGGAACCTTGAATGGCAAACTCAATGAAATCAAAAGCACAAGGTAAATGAAGGAAATGCTTGCTGAAATTACTTGAAGAAAAAGTTGATTACACTCAAAATCTCAAGAACTTGGAGAACAAGGCAATAGAAAACCTAAGAGAGAGAGAAAGTAAAAACCACTTAAGAGGTAATTAAAACTAAGAAATACATATTAAAACTTAAGCAAAAGGTATCTGCTAGTGAAATCGCAGCTAGGGTCTTTATAATGATCCCAATTTGTTACACAAAATGCAGCATTTCAATTTGTCAGTGAGAAAATCAGTGGCTCAGGCGAGCCACTGCTCGGCGAGCGTTCTAGTCGGTTGCACCTTGTCTTCTTGGCTCAATTTCAGTCGGCAAGTTTTGCTACTCTTCCAGCAGCTTGACTCGGGCGAGCCAGGATGCTGCTCGGGCGAGCCATCCTTCTGCCTCTTTCCCTTATTTGATGAGTTTTGCTCCATTTTGGCTCCATTTTAGGTCACTCTTTTATTTTCCTACAAAACTAGAAAAATCTCATAACTCAAATGAAATACGGGGTTAGAACATGTAAAAGCTCCCTAATAAAGAGAAGAATTCGGCTCGAAACGAGACCAAACATGCATCAAGAGACATATCTACTTCCATCTTATACCACACAGACAAAGGAGAATAAGAGCAACATTGTGACACTTATGGAGAATGAGTATCATGAATTTGGAGTGCAAAAGAGCCTTATTCTTGCATAGTTGGACGAAAGCAAAACGGCCTCATCAAATGTTCGTTCACTTTTGAAATCTCTTGTGGAACGTTTCTCTCATATGTTCCCTAAAGATATCATCATACAAGAATGTCATCAAAGGCTGCCACCAAATCAAGAGTTTCAACACCAAGTAGATCTTGTTAAAGGATCTATGCTACATCACAATTCGGCCTATGGAATGAATCACTTGGATTTAGTCATGATCATGATGGAGCATGAGAACCTATATGGAGGCTTGGAGAAGAATCAATTCCTCACGTTCAAAGTTGTATGCCTTGGGTATGACTTATCAAGAGAAGGAATCCAAGTGGATAAAGAGAATGTGAAAGAAAACCGAGAATGGCTTATACGTGCATCTATTCATGAGAGTCACTTGAATAAAGCAAGTCATTTGCTTAAAGAAGATGCTTTAATAAGAAGGAATATGCTAGTTAACATGTTTGAATCAAGAGTACTTGGGTTTCAGTATATCCAAGCGTTGTATGAAGAAGATGATGATTTTAAAGAAATATATGAGGTATGTAAGAAGCATCATCAACAACTCTTTCATATTAGTCATGGATTTCTTTTCAAGGGAAATCAACTATGTATTCCAAAAGGTAGTACTCGTGAAGTCTTGATCTTAGAAGTACATGGAGGATCTCTATTTGATCATTTGGGTATTAAGAAGACGTATTTCAAGATGAAAGAGTATTATTTTTGGCCTAATATGATCAAGGATATTGAGTATGTAATCAAACGTTACAATGCTTGTGATCTTTCTAAAGCTCATGAAGATATCAACTTGAATCTCACGGTTGAAGTGCCAAGGATTCAAAGAAGTCAAGAGGCTATAATCGTTGATGATCATTCAAAGATGGATCGTTTCATACTATGTCATATTACTTATGATGAAGGCAAAGTTGTGAAACTATACTTTGAAGTTGTGAAGTTACATGGGATTTCTACATCCATGGTGAATAATCGAGAATCAAAGTCCTATAATATCAATGGGTTATTTTGGAAGAAGTTGATGAAGTTTAGTAAAGGAGTCTATGACGACTCCAAAGCCTTTAAGAAGAGAGCTTGTAATCTCCTGCGAAGAAGCAAGGCTAACAAGAGAGTTGATGCTAACAACACTTATGGAAAGGTCTCTTACAAGAAGAAAGTGAAGCTTAGAAGAGAAGGGCCATATGATCACTTACAAGTAATTTGAAGTCATATTCATTGAGAAGAAATCCTCAAAGTTTGAGGATAAACTTTTTCAACCGGGGGAGTATGATGTATATTTGATAGCCATATACATCAAGGTCATCAGAAAGACATCAAAAGCCTAATCATGGGAAGTTACTTGTTGCTTACATAAGCTTACTTAAGCTTACATGGAGAAAGAGTAAGTCATTCTTACATATGAAGGACATCAGGTACAGGGTGGAATACTTTGTCCCGTATTTCAGGTTTCATAAGTCAATTGGAGATGACATCTAAAGACCAAATGAAGAGCAAGGAATAAGCTTTCTAATGGTTCAAGAATCTTGAAGATTGGATCACAATTGAAGGAATTATCATTGTTTCTTTCTAGCCATGTATATACGAGTCTTTTATGATGTCATATTTGTATTGAATAATGTAAGCTAGGAATCATTGTATTCTTGATAGGAGTCACGCCTAAGGGTCCTAGACTACTATAAATAGACCCCTTTGGGTGCCTCTTGTAATCAATTCATCTCATAATCAATATCAAATACAAGTCTAAACACATTGTTGTTTCTCTCTAGTTTTCTTGCTAGAATTGTGTCTTCTTGAGGGAAGTCACATGGAATCTCTTCTTCTATACTAATATTGGCTATCTTAGTTGGTGATAGGAAGAGTTGGAAGATTCTTTGAAGTGGTGTATCTTCAAGGGAGAAGTCATCTCTATTATCATTCGTTCATTTATCATTCAATTTGGTGAGTTTTCCAATTGTAATCGTTTGATTCTTTTTGTTGTAAATTCATTTATATTCGTTTCAAGCTTAAGATCAATCACAATCTTATGCTTCCACCCTTATTCTATTCGTCCATATTCATCAAACATTCGTCCATATACACGTTCAAAACGGCCATTCATTCATCCAAGAATAAATCTACAAGAACTTAGTTAAAAGATCCATATATTGTTATGTAATGTGATCTTTCTTGGTCTCATTATACATCAGAATAGTTCTCCAGTTCCTGAAGATCTGCAGCAACGGGAAGCCATCTTTCATTCCCACTGTACTGTGCAAGGGAAAGTTTGTTCTTTGATGTCGATGGTGGAAGCTGTACTAATGTAGTTTCAACTACTATGGTGAACAAGCTACAGCTACCTACAAGCCCACACCCCACGCCATACACAGTTCAAATGGATCAGCCAGGGTAAAGGCTTAAAGGTAACTCAACGCTGCTTGGTAAGCTTTTCTATTGGAAAGTCTTATCAAGATTCAATCTGGTGTGATGAACTACCTATAGAAGCCTGTCATATTCTGCTTGGAAGACCGTGGTTATTTGACAGTAGTGTTACACATGATGGAAGAGCTAACACATACACCTTGATGGTGAAAAGCAAGAAGGTCACGTTAGCTCCCCTAAACACATCACCAACGACACCAAGGAATGACTCAAAAATTATATCTTTCATGATCACTAAACGTCCTGAGTTTAGTGAACAAAAGGAGGTTGTTCCATCAAGTCTTGGCTACGCAAATCCTGAAAAGAAGCTCCCTATTGTCTTCTGTCACGAGAGCTCACTATGGCCAACTCAACATGAAACCTATGCTGCAAAGGATCACGTGAACCCTAATTCTGCTCTAATGGTTTGAAATTTATCTACTTATCACGCCAAGGGTACAATCGAGAAGGAGGTTGTTCATTCAAATGCCCTAGTGATTGCAAAGAAGAAGGAAAACAACTTGGTTCAAATTCACTTAGGGATTACTGCTGCTAAAATCCCAAGAAGTCTCCCTATATGGTTAGTCCCACCTTGTGACCTAATCTATGTTCTTTATGTTATTTTGAGACTTATGAATAAGGTTCTGAAGTCCTTCATTAACAAGTGTGTCAAGGACACATTCTTACATAGCAAGAGTATGAAAGATCGAATCTCCCACAGCATTGAGGCACACGTGAAGGTCCTGATTCACGTGAAGGTCATTTGCACAACCAGGGTTCATGTGGAGGTCCTGATCCACGTGAAGGTTCTAGTTGGGCTACTTGAAGTCTTTGAACTTGAACTTTCAAGTTTGAGGACAAACTTCTTTCAACTAGGGGAGAATGATGGAAATCAACCCACGCCTATTCCCCTAGGCTTAATCAAGAAGGCCCAAGTGAAGGTCCAAGCTACAGACAGGGTCCTTCATTAAAGGACTTCAACCCATACAGGACCAATAAGGCATATTTGGTTCAACTACATCAAGTGGGCCAAAGAAGGAAGGTACAAGGTTGAACTACAAAGGCCCATTCATATGGTGTGTTTATTATTCCAAGAGGATGTTCAAACATCCTAGATGGACCAAGAGCTCACGCCAAGCCCAGTTAGTCACACGTCCAAGTCAAGGGAGTCCAGCTCAAATTATAATCTTGATTTTGGATGTAATTTATTTAATTCTAGTTTCAATATTTTTGATGTGTTTTATTTTAGAATAAATGTAAGATGACAATTGAATTATGAACTTGATCATATCCTAGGGTTAATGTCACGTATGGCATTAGGAGTAGCTAGGCGTCACTTTTTGTTTCCTAGATAGAGATTGGCTAATTTTTGTAACTAATCCATCTTGGTTTAGGAAAGCCAAATCGACTAGGATAACGTTAGTTATAACAATCTCCCCTTAGGATAAGGATTCCTAATCCAAGGGAGAGTAGGAATACTAGGTGTCTAGGTAGATGAGATCAACTTCGATTACACGCCAAGGTTGAGTCTCCTAGTGTAGGATAGCTTGGCTTACACGCCAAAGTAGGAGTACTAGTCCATATAGGACTTACCTAGTATAAATAGGGATGTAGCCTCTCAAGGCAAACACACAACTTTGAATTATGAAACCTATTAAGCATTTAGCTTTCCCTCGAGTGTTTGGATAAACCCTAACCCCCTTTCTTCTATTGTATCTTGGCATGGCACCCAAGTGGTTAGGAAGAGTTTGATCCTAGGTTGCGGTCTAGATCAAGTTAGCCCTAGGTTGTCTATCTTGTGAATTCAAGTTAGAAACCTAGCTCTATCCGTTCTTACCTTTCTATCAATATAGTTAAGGTAATTACATTTGTGAGCTTTCTATCAATATAGTTAAGTCACAATCAAAACCCTACCTCCTATCTATCCAACCCAACGCTACCTTCCACCTCCTCTCTTCCCCCACAAACCGTCGCCCCTGTCCCTCCTCTCACAAAACACCTTCTCTCTCTCTTTTTCTCTCTCCATAACAACCTCCCAACAAACTCCCTCTCTCTCCTCCAACAAACTATACTCTTTCCCTCATCATCAAATCCGACGCCAACCCTCCCTCTCTCTCCCTTCCTTCCAACGACAACTCTCCTCCTCAAATCACCATCCAAGATTCATCTCTTTCCCGTTCAAGATTCAACCTTTCTTGAATCTTGAAACTACAAAAGCCCTCACGGCAAAATAGCTTCCACAAAGACCCCTTTTCACGAGAACTACCCCACTCTTTTCCGCCCTAATCTCGTGAACCACCCCCACTTCCCTGTTTGGTTACACGTGTTTCATGTATCATCGGAATTAAGAACCTTTCTTAATCTGGTAATACATCAGAAGCTCATTTGGTTTTATCATTGCCATCGATCGAGAAATTAAGCACCAATGGAGATGACTCACATTCCCTTCCACTCATGGGCACTCAAATTCTTCTCCATGGGATGAACAAGGTAACCGAAGGCTCTCCGTTGAAATTTGTTGAATCATATTTGAAAGATGGGCATTGTGATGTAGAGTCTTTGGGTGAGTCATGCATGATCTTTGGGAGATATTGGTTGTTTGATGATGTTTGTTGGCATGATAAGTTATATGATGAGCATTTGATGTCCTAGATCGAAAATTATCTATGCTTGGAGTGGCATGCTAGGAATCTTGGTGTTCGTTTGGTGCCTAGTGACAAATTTGGGTTTAATGATACCTTGATTCCAGTTCAATCAATGCTAATGAGATCGTTGTTTGTGTTGTTCTACGGTGATTATTGTTTGAATGTTGGTCGTTGTGATATGAACTCTTTGAATGGGTCATACATGATACTTGGGCGTCATTGGTTATTCGTGTTGTTGATTGGGTGCTTTTGGAAGTTGGGTATGCGAAGTTTGTTGGAGTGTTTATTGCATGAATATCATTCGTTTGAATGTGATTACTTGAATCCTTTAAACCCACATCGAATCAAAATCTGGGTGGGAACTGAGTTGAGGAACCTTCTCATGTTGAGCGAAACACGGGATGAGTGTGCTATTGGTGAGGGCAAGCGATCTATAGCTTTGTCTTTACCTTGTAGCAAACCAAGTGAGAAAGAGTGTTCCCAAACTCCACAAAATATTCTCGTTCCTTCCCTTAATCCCTTATCTCCACACAACAAGCCTCTAACCATGTTCTTTTATTTGGATGATGGATATACAATGGGTGTCGAAGCTTGTTGGGTGCCTCGTGTGATTGTTCACGGCAACCGGGATGTTTGGAGTTCTAGGGTGCCAAGTTGTGGAGAGGGCCTCAATTTTTACTCCCAAGAGTTGAGGGCAACTCTTTTTCAAGAAGGGGAGTATGGAGCATATCGGGCGAGGATCCAAACTTTGAATTATGTGTTTGCAAAATCCTCCCACATTACCTTCGAGAATCACGAGCAAATTCGCTTCAAGGTCGGGTGCGGGGTGCATTTCAAGGTGGACCCGGGACCTTGGAGGCATGAATCGATCATCGTTGGTTGTGGTATCCACTTTAAATGGGACATCGGACCATGAGAGTGAAGCTACGGGTCCTTATTGGAACCTACTTTGGGCCTTTAAAAGGGTTCGGAGTCTTTCGGAAAGAATAAGCGGAAAAGGGTCAACATGGGTTGTCAGAATGGACGCGTCTTCATTATTTAGGTCATAACTCCTTCAATATAACTCCGATGGGTCTCAAAGTTTGGGAGCTTAAAGTACACACCGAGAGCTTTCCATCGATATCTTATGGGTTTAAAATGGAGTTCGTATGAAGAAGTTATGCGCGTTTGAAGTCGGTAGGGAAAAGCTGTCCGGAAGGACTTCGCGCCCGCGAAGCTAAGGGTCGCGCCCGCGACACCCTGCTGCGCATGGACGTCGCGCTTGCGACACCTAGGGTCACGCCCGTGGCCTCTTTTTTCCCGGATGTGTTGCTGCTGCGTGTTGTTTTTCCCCTCCCCCCCCCCCCCGGCAATTCATATATATAACCCCTCCCTTGGCATTGTTTAGAAGTTTTTTTTTGGACATTATATATTTGATGCTTTGCCATTGTAGGGGTTTTTCTCAACATTCTCAAAAACCTTGATTACTTTATCCAAATGATTTGGTGGTGTTTCAAGTCATTCCTTTAGTGATTATTTAGTGGATTACCTTGGATAATCATGGTGGGGTGTTAGGCCTAGAGTTGTGGTTCTCTTTGATCAAGGTCATATCCATCCTTTGGCTGTTCAAGGTCCTTGTTCTTGTTGATTATCATTCATCCATCATCACTCAAGCTAATCTTCACCCACCCATGCGACGGTAATGCTCCAAGAAGAGGTGAAAAACCAAAACAAGGCTCGAAAAAGAAAGAAAGAACCTGTTTGTCAAAAGAATCATGCAATCAACTACAAAAAATCAAAGCTAATCAACAAAAAGGAGCGGATACAAGCATATCAAGGACACCTAATCCAAAGCATCGCCAATCTTAGAGATTTTCGACTCCCAAACGCTTTCTACAAGACAAGGTCCTTTGTACACAAGTGCTAGTGTATCCTAGTTGATCGCGATTGATCCATAGCAAAAATCACCCGAGCTCATTTCAAAGCGAACAAGATTTAATTAAGCGATGTCTTTCCCTTGTTTATGTCGCCCTTGGCTTGGTGACGGCCACAGGAAATGCAAGGTGAGACAATAATTAATGATTCATTAATTAGCATTGGCTTGGAAAGCTCAACGAGATTGGTGTTAGTTTTTTCGGGAATTGAACGGCCTCTAACGGAGTTTACCCTCCCAACATGGGCTACTCCATACGTCTCATTATTACGAAAATGAAATGCTTAAGGGGTAATAGCGCCGCACCGCTAATACCAACCCATGTAGGTAGACTAACTTAACAAGTACATATCATATTAAATTAGAATTCTCTTTTTCAACAAGTTCGAGGGTGAAAAACTAAGGTCTCAGGGTTTCAAAAACGAAGTGAAAAAAATAAGAACCTCATTTTGCAATCAACAAAGGGAATCTAATTAGATAAGTCATGGCAACACCCGGACTAGGGCCCACAACGCTCATACCAGCTTCTTTTAAGAAGATTAACAACGATTTCGAACCATTGACTATGCGATTCTAAAAACAAGGCAAAAACTAAAGCAAAACTGAAAACTTTTTAGAGGTTTTTCACAACTTTTCTCCCTTTTTCTTTTCTCTTTTCACAAAAATTTTTCAAAATTTAGCCTAAAAAGAACAAAAAGAAAATGCCAGGTGATCTACCCTTGAAACAAATATAACCCCCCCCCCCCCCACACACACACACACTTAAAACGCCACAATGTCCTCATTGTGGGAAGGGTGTCACAAGAAAGGGTAGAGAACTTATAAAAAGCAAACAAACAAAAACAGCTAGCAAGCAAGTGGTGGCGACCCGAGCCCACACGATTCCAACAACAAGATAAACCCAACAAGCACATACTAGGGGTTCACCACCAAAAGGAAAATCAGGCATGCGAACGGATCAAAAATATAACACATTCAAAGGGAGTGGAAAGAGGTTACCTCGAGATCTTCAAATAGAACACTTTCAATCCACGATCCAAAAGAACCAAGCATAGGGTTAGGATAAGAAATTTAAACTACCTATATGCATAGGTCCTAGCATGCGAGATTAGAAACAAGAAAAAGAAACTAATAAAGAAAGGAAAGGAAATTAACAAAAAGAAAGTATGGGTTACCTCCCATATAGTGCTTGTTTTAGGTCCCAAGCTTGACCTAATACCCATTGAATCCTTAAAAGACGGGGTTTGTAAGACAGAAACATCTTCCATCTCTTCCACCATTTCCTCTTCCTCCCTTTCCAGCATTTCCCCATTTTGCAAGCATAAAGGTCAAAATGATCTAACCAGTTCTTAGTTGACCTAGGGGAAAAGAGAGGTGACGGCTTCTTATGTTTCCTCCATCTTCGTTTCCTTCTCTTCTTCCAACATCTACCAACCACATTAGTAAACCAAACAAGTTGTTCCTCCGGAGGTCGAATCGGGTGAAATAGATGAGGAGGCAATTTAAACTACACTTTAGTTGGTTCCCGGAATTTCGGAGCCTCGGGAACAAACATGGGTTGATGCCGGTCATCTTCCTTCAATACTTCTTCTTCTTCCTCAACCCCTTCCTTGAATTCTTCTTCATGAAGATTGTTCAATGTGATCGAGAAGTACTCAAACTCCACTTGGGGAAGAGAAGACTCTAAAGATGCCACATCGTTGATAATAAAATCATGAACCTCCATGTGCTCAAAGATAGGTTCCTCCAGGGGAACATCTTCTACCTCCCTAGTATACGTCCCATCGATAAGATTAGTGAGGAAAACAACTTCACTGCCATCGGGTTCAACATGAATTGGCTCAAGAAGGATCTCCTCCAAAGGACACTCACATGAAAGCTCTAAAGTATAAGGCTCTATCGTGCACCCATCTAATTCGTCATTGAATTCTTCTTCACTCAACTTCTCCTCATTCTCACTTTTGGCTTCTTCAAACACCACCTCCTTCTCTTCATTCATCTTCAACTCACTCTCTTTTTCTTCTTCTCCCAAACATCCCTCCTCCACAAAATTTGGTACTATAGTGTCTTCTTCACTCCGGAGGGTGATAAGATTCACCGGAACCATTGGGGTAGGTTGAGGTTGAGGTTGGATGGGGATGGTTTGAGGAATATAGTCTTGTTGAGCAATTTGGGCACATTGATTTTCAATGCTCTCGAGACGAGCCCTATCATTCTCCTGGTTTTCAACAATTTGCTTCAGTAACTTCTCTATGTTGGACTCTTGAGATGGTTGGGATTCTTGAAATTAAGGGGTAGGTTGGTGATAAGTAGGTTGACAAACTTGTTGTTTTGGTAATTGGGTGAGAAATATTGGATGTTTTGGGTGGAGGGTTGGTTCTCCTGCATGGTTCCCAATTGGTTGCTTGCTCCATCAGATACCATCCTCTGTTGCATCTCTTGGACGACGCCCATAAGGAGTTTGAAAGTAGGTTCGCTCTCCAAGGAATAGCCTCCACTTCCTGAACTTCGGCGGCTTCCCCAAGAAGGAGAATGTAGAAATAATTCATGAAGGGAAGACATTTGCTTGATGCTCAATCTTCATAAGGAACATTCCTCCCGATGCAATGTCAATCGACTCTTTAAGATCATCTTGAAGCCCATTGTAAAAATGATGTAACAATAACCAATCCGGCAGATTGTGATGTGGACATCGCCTTTGAAGACTTTTGAACCTTGCCCATGATTCGAAGAGAGTTTCTCCCGGCTCTTGCTTGAAGTTCAAGATAGCTTGTCAAAGCCTATGCGTCTCATCAGCCGGAAAAAAATGGTGAAGAAAATCTCGGCTCAATGCATCCCAAGTAGAATAAATGTCGGATGGACAAATGTCGAGCCACATCTTAGCTTTTCCCCCCAAAGTGAGAGGAAAGAGCTTCAATTTCAAGAACTCCGAAGACACCTCTGGCATATGCACAAAACCAATTCGATCTTCAAATCTTCTAATATGATCCGCAAAGCCATCTCCATAGAATTGGTTTCTCTCAAAACCATCCAGCAGGCATGGTTTGAACTCAAATGTTGTCGTGGGTGGTAATGGCGGTAGGATGACAGGGTTGCCTCCCGTACCAAATGATGGAACGGAATATGATAGGAGGGTACAGGGTGAACCAGCTTGACCCTCAACCATTAGAACTTGAAAATCTCCTACAAGAAACGAAGAAGCATCAAATTCATTGGAATTGGAACAAACTGATTTCAAGCATGAAAGCAATCTAAACTACTCTTAACCAAAAGAACCTAAAGCTAGGGGCGCTAGCTCCCCGGCAACGGTGCCATTTTGTGTAATGTGGTTTTGTATACCCCGGTTTTGTCGTTCTTCTCAGGGAGCGAGGGGCCTTGGCTAAAGGTATTGGTCAAGAACGGGTCTAGATCACTAGGGACACAAAAGGTGAGGATAAGGTATCTAAACTAAGCAACACGAAGAAACAAGGAAACTAAGGTCAAGTAAAAGGGAAAATGGTCTTCGGAGGCTTTTCGGGACGCAAACGAGAACAAGGAGACGGGTTTCGCAACAAGAGAATAACAAGAGAGGACAATCAACAGAAAATTCCATTAGAAAATACCCAATGGGCTTCCTCTTTCAAGGATAGTCCGGACTAACTTCCTCAAAGTCCACCACGGACCCGGAGGGTTAATGAAACGGAATTCCCTAGTTAACCTCCTTACACTTTCGTGGGTGAGCATTAACTATCCCGACTCCAACCTTCCAACCCAAGTGATGGATGTATTCGGGAGCTTTCGGACTCAAATACACACCACTTGAGGGAAGGATAGGAGTGGGAAAGTGATTTTCCAACTAATTACTCACTAAAATTGCTAACTCATTCCTAATTACCCATTCACACCCTTAATTATCCCCTAACCCATTAGGGTTCTAACAACTACTCATCACAACTATCACACTAGCATCAACAAAACCAACCCTACTAGCAAGGAATAAACAAAACTCAACCAAAGCAATTAAAATAGCAACAAGAATATCAAAGCAACAAGGAAGCAATTAAAGGAAAGCAATTAAATCAACAAGTAATAGTAAAAGAGATTAAGGAAGGAATTCACCTAACAAAGATGTCAAAGAGCAAGGATGAACAAGAGAAAAGAGCTTCAATCAACAATACTTCAATCTTCGATAAAAAAAACCCAAATCAAAGTAACAATTTCAATGTAAATCTCACTAAGTACTCACTAATTAAACCCTAATTACAACCTAAGAGCTAACCTAGGCTAACCCTAAACTAACTCTCCCTAAAAGAGCCTTCCCCCCAAGAAATCGCATCTTGGAGCTTATATACAAAGCATGGCAGTTGCCCAAAACGCAGCGTACCGCTAGCAGAAAACGCGCAGAAAATTGGGAGATCGCGGGCACGATCATACACATTGCGGGCGCGGTCCTGCGAAAACTACTCAGGAGATTTTGATGTTCGAGAGACAGTGGCCGGCATCCTCCAGACAGCGGGCGCGATCTCCTTCTGGCTGAGCATGTCGCGGGCGCGACGCATGATTTGGCGGGGGCGATCTCCGTCTGGAAATTTGAGGCGATCCAGGCTGAAGCTATGTAGCGCCCGTTACACACCTTGTGGCGGGTGCTACGCTGCTGCATAACCTTCCTTTCATCTATCCAGGTTGTAGCGCTCGTTACAGATTTAGCGGGTGCTACGACCCTGCATCTGTCCAAACTTGAGGAAAATGATCACGGGTCGTCTCCGCCTCTGTTCTCGGCTCAGCTCGTCTTGGCTGGGGAAATCGCTCGGGATTCCTTAAAAAGCCTCAATTTAGCCCGTTTTTTATGCTTTTGCTCCAAAAGTGAGAAAACCTACAAAATAACTAAAACACAAGTAAAAACGACGAAAAAGACTTAGAAACGAGCGAAAAGCGCAAGTAAAAAGGCGTTATTTAGGCCCAAAATCGGGACTAAACACCTAGCTATATCACACACCACACACATGACTCTCACACCTTCTAAAACATTCTAGAACATTCTAGACTAATCTAGACTCCTAAGACTTGGTGTCCAAGTTTATATATATTACTTGGCACCTCACACAACTGGAAATGTAAATAAAACCCTAGAAATATAGAGAGATACATCAAAATGCCAAAACTGTGAACTTTAGATCCAAAAGGCCAAAACTGTGAACTTCATCTTGAAATGCTCAGAAATGTGAAATCCATCTTGAAATGGTCAGAAATGTGAAGTTCATCTTGAAATGGTGAAAATTGTGAAGTTCAGCTTGGGCTTTGTACTTAGGCCTTTGACGTGGACTTGGACTCTTCCCTGGGACGTTTGGACATCCTCTTGGAACAAGGAGCACAAGATATGGGTTGGCCTTTGTGCCTCCACAATGTATTCTTCTCCTTTGGCCCGTTTTACTCTTTTGTAGTTGATGTAGATCCCCTTTGTTGGGCCTGGCGTGATATCTTCTTCTCCTAAGGCCTTTTCCACTTCCTTGTAATCAAATTGGGCCTTCTTTGTTATTGGACTTGGTGTGAAGGCCGAGGATGGGTTTCCATCATTCTCCATGAATCTAGGGTCTCCAAAGGTGAGCCCAAGGCTTTGTCAATCTCCATTTTCTTCCATGAACCTAAGGTCCCCAAAAGTGAGACCTAGGCTAGTATGATTTATTTCAGGCGTGGGCTGAAATACATCATTCCCCCCTTGTTGGAAAAAATTTTTCCTCTAACTTGATTGGAGGAATGAGATCTTCTTATTGGTTGAGCAGGGCTGGCCTCCATTATCTTCCGTGAATCTAGGATCCCCAAAAGTGGAAATGAGGCTAGGGGAACTTCCATCAGCCAAGGGAAGACCCTCTTGAAATATTACAGCTCTAAGACCAACTCCAGGAGCATCACACTTACCCTCCAATTTCTTGTTCAAGCTTGGTTGGGCTAGGACAGGTGTGGTGTAGAGTTTCCTTTTGATGATTTCGAACGCTTGCTGCGCTGTGGGAGCCCATGAGAGCTCCTTGGATTTCCATAGCTTGGTCACAGGAGATAAAATAGTACTGAAATTCTTCACAAAACTCCTACAGAAAGCAGCCAAGCCGGGGAAGCTTCGATCATCATGAGTACTAGTAGGGGTAGGTCACTCCTTGATAGCTTTGACCTTTTCTTCATCAACCTTGATCACTTCAGTTGAAAGAGCATAGCCAAAAGAAACTATGTTGTTGATGAAGAGGGAACACTTGGACAGATTCCAATGCAGGATTACGTGAGCTAAGGCCTCCACAATAGATTGGAGATGAAAGATATGATCTTTCTCACTTTTGCTATACTCAAATATGCTACCAAGGTAGACAGCAACGCACTTGCTAAGAAGGGACTTCAAAACCTGCTTCATCAATCTCATTAAAGTATAAAGAACAATAGTTAGTCCAGCAGCCATGACTAACCATTCATAGAGACCTCCTTTGGTTTTGACAGTAGTATCCCCTTCTTGAGTTTCTCCCGAATAATACCAACTTTTTAGATCAGCCTTTGGAAAAACTTGGTTATCATACAGCTCATCCTTTAGATCATCAATTCTAGGAACCCTATACTTGATAGGACTCTTGTTGATGCACAAACGTCGGTTCCCAACTTTCTTTGTAACCACAAGGGTAGGGTTGGCGCATGGACTGACAATTTCCCTGATCATACCCTTTGTCTGAAGATCTTCGTCTTGCTTTTGAACCTCTGGAACATCACTAGGGTTCACGTGATCACTCGTATGCTGGATCTCACGTTGAGAGGGCATTGTTGATGTTTTCTCGTCTAGGATCTTGTGAGAGGTGACGAGAGGAGGTTTTTTTTGGATTTTCGTGGCTAGGGTTTGTGTTTAGGCTCAAGGGAATGATCTCCTTATGCTCACTAAACTTAGGGCGTTCAGTGGTCATAGAAGTCATGAAATTTGGATCACTCTCCTTTGGTGGGGATGGAGGGTTGTTTTTAGTGGAGATGGGTTATCCTTTTTTTTTTAGAATTTGAAGGTGTATGTATTAGCCCTTCCATCATGCATAATACCCCTGTCAAATAACCACGGTCTTCCAAGCAGAATATGAAAAGCATCCATAGGCAAAACGTCGAGATAATTACATTTACCCTACCTGACATATGTGGTAATAATTTTTGCACACCCGACATTTGAGAAATAATTTTCACCCTACATGACATTTAAGTGGTCGTAAATTTAAACCACCTAGGATATATTATAATGGTTTTTTGTGGGATTTTACGACAAGTATTAAAAAAATGAATAGGAAGTGACATATTTACCCTTGCTATTAATTCATAGTATTTTCAATTAAAAACGAAATTACCTATTTACCCTTATAAAAGACGTCAGTGAGAAGAGTGGAGTGATATATTTCTTTTTTAGATAGACAATCTTTCCCCCCTTTTCCCATACAAAACAATTGAAGGGTCAGTATTGTCATTTCAATCGCAATCTTAAGGGCAGTTTGGTACTTTCACATAATTATATAGGGGTATTATTGTATTTTCATATCTCCGATGACAAGTTACCGGAATTTGACACAAAAAAACACTTTCACTAAATGTCAGGTAAGGTGAAAATTATTTCTCAAATGTCGGGTGTGCAAAAATTATTACCACATATGTCAGGTAGGGTAAATGTAATTATCTCGCAAAACGTCACACCATAAAGTATCTTGATAAGATTTGCCAATGGAAAAGCCTACCAAACATCGTTGAGTCACTTGTAAATCGTACTTTGATCGAGCCACTGGATGGTGTAGGGTTTTGGATGTGGACCCGTTTCCAGCCGGAGCTTGTTCACCATAGTAGTTGATGCCACATTGGTGCAAATTCCTCCATCTCCAATTAAAGAACAGACCTTTCCCTTGATGGTACATCGAGAGTGAAAGAGGGTCTCTCTTTGTTGTTGATCTTCAGAAACAGGAGAGCTACTAAGAATTTTTCTCACCATAAACATCTCGTTTGCCATGAGGACGGATGAGGGGATGTGTTTGGGGTTTAGAAAGATGGTGTTTTGGACGTGATTGGACTGTTCATGATGATATTCATGTGTTTATGTTGAGAAAGACTGCGTTTTTGGGACGACATAGCTAGGGTTTATTGTGGGGAATGGAAAAGAATGTGTTTGGGGTTGCACAAAAGAAACCTAAGCTCTGATACCAAAATTATGATGTATAATGGGATCAAAGATTGGATCTTGATTAATTACACATCAAGGGTCACGTGCAACCAATCTGAATATGGGAGGCTTCACGTGAACTAGGGCAAAGGTAGGGATGCTTCACGTGAATAAGGAGGAGATTTTGTGGAGTATGGATGAATTGTGAGAGAGTATGGATTAGGGTTTATGAAAGGATGAATCTTTGTGGAGTTGAGAGAGATGGATGATGATGATTGACGTGAGCTAAGGGAGGGAGAGATAGGGTGATTTTGTCGTGAGGACTTTGAGAGAGGGATGTTTGAGAGAGGGTTGAGTGAGAGAGAGAGAGGGTGACGTTAGGTTTGAGAGGGTGGGAGAGGGAGTTGACGTGAGGAAGAGAGAAAGATGAGAGCTTTGAGAGATTGTGAATAGCGTTAGGGTTTGCTTTATCTAACTAAAGGATAGAAAGATAAAAAGTAACCAGGATAGTTCAAGGGATCTATCTTGATACAGAAATACCACCAGAAGAAACCCTAGGGCTACTTGTTCCTCCACATAGTTACAGAAACACCTTTTAGGTTTCAGAGACAAGCTCTTCCTCACCACTTAGTTGCCAAACCAAGATACAATAGAAGAGATTAACGAGGTTCTCACGAAACACTCAAGGGGTAAGCTGAAAGCTTGATTGTATTCATAATTCAAAACAGGGTGCATTTGAAAGGCTACAAGCCTATCTATTTATACTAACTAAGTCTTACACATATTAGGACTCTTCTACTACTACTCCTAGACGCCATCTACTCCATCTCCTCCTTGGATTAGGACTCCTTATCCTAAGGAGAGTTGGTTACAAGAGATAATAATCCTTTTAGGACTTGGCTTTCATAATCAAAGATGGATTAGTTACAAAATAAGCCAACCTTATCTAGGACTATAACTAACTTGGCGCCTAATCTAGCTATATCACACGCCACACACATGACTTTCACACCTTCTAAAACATTCTAGAACATTCTAGACTAATCTAGACTCCTAAGACTTGGTGTCCAAGTTTATATATATATTACTTGGCACCTCAAACAACTGGAAATGTAAATAAAACCCTAGAAATGTAGAGAGATGCATCAAAAGGCCAAAACTGTGAACTTTAAATCCAAAAGGCCAAAACTGTGAACTTCATCTTGAAATGGTCAGAAATGTGAAATCCATCTTGAAATGGTCAGAAATGTGAAGTTCATCTTCAAATGGTCAAAATCGTGAAGTTCAGCTTGGGCTTTGTACTTGGGCCTTTGACGTGGACTTGGTGTCACGCCCTGAACCAAGGGGTAACAGACGCCGCACACCTGTAAGACAGGGCCCCACAAGCATGCAAGGCTCAAAAGACCGAACAAACCCAAGATACAAGAATAGACTTAACTTCGAAAGGAGTACTTAATTGAATAGTCAACTAAGAAGGATACTTAACTATACAGCGGACGCTACAACAAAAGATATTTAAATCTTCTAACTCACAAAGCTACTAAAATAATAACAGAAGCCTTATTCCACATAAACACTTGGCCCACTACGCTTCACTGTGCATCTCTGATACCGTAAAGAATTCGAACACTACCAAGAAGAGAAGAATCACAACCTGAAAAAAATAGGAAGATGAAAGGCTGAGCTCGAGAGCCCAGTAAGTAGCGTAACACTCTTTTAGCTGGGTTGGACATGCGGGTAAAACATAGGCTGGGTCAGAGTTAATAAATAAATAAATAACTATATATGACTGGGTTTTACAAAATTTTTTACTCAGCTCAAAACTCCCAAGATAAAACATAATATTGATCAAACGATTTTCGTCAAAGTAACATAATATATATATATATATATATATATATATATATATATATATATATATATATATATATATATATATATATATATATATCAAACATAGCAATCAAAATCACAATGGTTAGGGCTAAGTTCACTATTGACCCAGTGACAAGGGCAACGATAAGCCACTATTGACCCAGTAGCGGGGCAACGATGTACCACTATTGACCGAGTGGCAGGACAACAAAGGAATTGGGCCCAACGGAACACATACAAATATCAGAACACACAATAGCACGCATAGAAGTCGATCGACAGGTCCAGTGCATACCTTAACTGGCTAAGGCAGAAGACATAGCCCAAAAACAAAACCAGTAACTTGAATAACAAAACATACAAAAGTACCCAGTCAAGAAATTTAGAATAACAAATAAACCAGAACCAGAGCCACTCTTTTCATCGTTTAGAGGCTTGAAATTTGTTCACCAAGATTACAATAAGCATTGCCTACTTTACTGATCAGTCTTTGAATTGCTTTTTGGATTTTTGACCCTCATTAATATTACTAAGGTTGAATATATAGACTAAGGTTCAATATATCTAATTGTAATAGTCTCTTGTGCTTCACTACAACATCAATTGCCTTCGTTCACTTAGTCATATTTCTAATCAAGTTTCAGTGGGGGAAAAAATGATGACTCTTGTTGTTCTTTTTGTGACTGGTCAAGGGATACCAAATTTATGTGCGATCACTGTGTGACATATATAGACGTGGATTAGCCACAATTACTGTTAGTTATAAAATGTTATTCCCAAGAACCTATTTGGTTTTTAGCAGTCTACTTATTGGTTTTGATTAAGCTTGCGTAGTAGATGAATTTCTAATGTTTTAAATCGTAATCTACTTAATGGTTTTGAGTAACTGATTAGCATTTTTACAACAATTTCGTGATATTGTCTTTCATATGAACTAGCAAGCTCCTCTTTGTTTATGTTGTGAATTAGATTAGTGGACCTGAATTTTCTATATTTTTCAGTCTATATTGTCTTGAATCTAATGCTACTTGGATGTTCACTGGTTGTGTTCTCAATTTAGAGTCTTAGATTTTGTTGACCTTCACTCACTGGTTTAACAGCCAATGTAGAGGCCATAACAACCTTTCTCCGATTTCGTTTGAATCCACAACTGCATTTATTCATACTTGACGTTATCATGCACAACGAATAAGTATTTTAAAAATAAATCACACTAATTAAACCCACATCATCGCAGGTGATTTAACTACTATTCTCAAAGGTTAGTTTTCATCCTGTTTTTCTCTTTTTTCCCCTTCTAATTCTAATTCGTACCTAGATTTTCAATCTTTTTTACCTACTTGATGGATCACTATGTTTGAACTTCGATTTTGTACGTTTTGATCAAGTGGATGGACACAAAACTGGAGCTTTTGTTATATGTTGCAAAAGCTATATTGGTAATTTGCTAACTTCGACTTATCAAGCTTTATAGCACTACTGGTTTGCCACCTACACTCAGAAGTGCTCTTTCCAAATTGTTATATGATGTTAGCCAATTCGACAAAAAGAAGTCTACATGTTCCTCCAACAAGCATGCACTATAGTCTTCCTGGTACGCTAATAGGTGTTGTGTTTGTCGCTTCGTTTGATACCTTTTATGCTGCAAGGGCTTCATTGTGCTTAGACAATCGCCTCTTTTGTTCAAGGAGGGTTCTACTTTGAAGCCATGTGATCATAGGAATTTTTATGTCTTCTAGATGCTACAGGACCTTCATTGTGCTCAGAATTTACTTTTTTTTTTTTTGCCTTGCAGGTTACTTTGCTTGATGTACATTGGATAGAATAAAGTGCTTTTGGGTACTAATTGAAGTTCAAGTTTAAGCTAAAAGATCGGTCATAAGCATGCTTTTTTGTCCATATTTTGCAAAGATACAATCTTTTGTTAAGATACTAAAATTTAAAGGCCATATAAAGTCTTTTGGATGGATATTGAAAGGTGCATATAGAAGTTAACTATATGTGAATCATTTAGATTGATCTATAGTTGTAATTATATAATAATGCTCTATCCCAATGAAATTTATTTTATGTTAATTATAATTTTATTATATTTTTGGGTTTTTTCCCCCTCAAAAATTGTTCAAAACAACAAACGGTTATAGAATGAGAAAATAGTGTTATGGTAGGCAAAAGTGAAATGTTCAAATAGCTCACAATTAATGTTTCTATATAAGATGCAGTAAGACAATTAACTTTGGTCATATCTAATGCAACGTTTCTCTTAAAAAGTGTTACAATAGGGTAAATATTTAAGGTAACATTTTTCTTGTAAGTGTTGCAATAGCCTAAATACCTATGGTAACGTTTTTTTAACAAGTGTTGCAATAGCCTAAAAAGTGTTACAATAACCTATTGCAACGCACGTCTAATGTAATGCCTTGCAAAGCATTGCCATAGACCTAAGGTAACGCTATTTGAGTCTCTAGCAACAGTTTTGGTGTGTTGCTAAAGCCAAATTTTGTTGTAGTGTACAACGGAAGGTTCAAATAATTTAAATAAATAAAACTATTACGAAAACGGCTACTTTACAAATACACTAGTCAAATTGTCATAAATAATCTCACATAGTGTATTTAGGGCAAAAACTACAACTTAGTAACAATATACTTGCAAACAATAGTTGAAATTACTACCAAGGGTATCAATATTAAATATGTGGCAAAATAGGAACATAACGTATCAAATTGACAACAGAAGGTTCACTTTATAAATATATAAATCAATAAGGAGTTGATCAAATCTTTCGGACATAAATAATACCAAATATAATATCTTTAAACAATAGCATGCCAACCCGATTTAATAAAATTAATTTACACAAAAAGAATTTACAAAACAATATTTTGGGCACGAAGGAAGACTAAAGAAGTATCACACCACTTACCTGAAACAACAAAAAGAATGATCTACTCAAACGAATCAGAATCCCCCATAATGCAGCCGACACCTAATAATTGGTACACTCATACTAATTGTCCAGCAAGAGTCAATATACCGCTACAAAAACAAAAACCCAAATGACAAATCATAAATCATGTCTTTCTTATAATAGTTGAAAACGTTAAAACTATTAATATAAAAGACTCGTGTGAATGGGTTAACTAATACTAATTTTCGAGTAGATTTACTATACTACTGCTAGGTTGTGATATCAGTATTGTCGTCGCTGAGTCGCCTCACCAATTCCTTCCATTAGTTACACTCCATCATCCATGAATCATCATCATCATAATCGATCACTATCATCCTAATTTATCATCATGTGCCCTAATCACAAAGCCAAACACTACTTTACTTTCCCATATTTCTTTTCTGTATTTGTTCCTCCACCGCCACTCATAAATCAAAGTCAACATATATAACTACATAACCTATAGTTTCCTTCATTGTATTCGATTAATGCTATAACTAAACCCAAAATTAATATCTGGACAAACTACTTTAATTCTATGAATGATAAACAACATAAATAATCAAACGATACAAACCTTTAGAGTACTTCATAGATGAATGAGCCTTCCTTTCCTTCTTTTCTCTTTCATTTTGGCTGACGGCCGGATGTATGGAGTAGTATAGTAAGGAGTCATAAATAAATAGACGGGTCTTGGTTTAGGGTTTTGACTCCAATAAAATTATAAAGAGTTTAAATAAATAATAAAAACAACAATAATACAATAAACCCCCTTTTTTTTTCTTTTCTCTTTTTGTGTTGGGACCGAGTCTCACATCCTTCCCTCCTTTAAAAAGTTTTGTCCTCAAAACTTATGTATATCCCATGTACGACATAACCTCACAAGTACATCTTCGAAGCTCCCGTATTTTGATAGAAACTAATAGATATGTCCACAATATTCTCAAACTTCTAAATAATGTTGTACCTTTTGCTCCCTATAATGAACCACAGTTGAAAAAATCCACTAACTTAACCCAATTTCAGATAACGATCACTTATGATGATTTTTCATAAATGTGTAATGTCAAACCTTTGTATCAGTCAATGTCAATCATGAGAAAACTCTTTGTTCTCCAATCTTTATTTTTAAAAAAAACAAGGCTGACACATATGAATGCTCCCAATCAAATTCTTTCAACGACGACCCCAATAGCGCACATATATCCAACATAACGTCAAAGGGCTAGTACTATTATTGTCAGACCTGCATAGAATAGTCTTTGCTTCAAAATTGCAACATATGACCATATCTAAGCAAACAACCCAAATAGTACAAAAATATAAAATTGCAAGATCAACCTTCAAACCCGAAAATTGCCTAAGGAGATCCTTACATTAGAAATTATCAAGACTTGGAGAAATTAAGAGATCCATCAACAATGGTAGCAGGTACAAACTTTAGACATCAACTTATTCCAAAATCTCACATATATAATCCAAAAAGAGCTTTGAGCCCCATAGACAGTACACAATGACCAAACCTAAGCATAGACAAATAAACTTCATACTTACGTTAGATGCCAACCAAAATAGCACCATCAACATCTCCAATCTATATTGTACTCAACGAATCCTTAAAACTCTACTAGGAACAATTATACGAACTTCTAAGAACATTGCATAAACATTTCTTTGAGTAACCCTACAAGTTGGTCTATTCACGGTGTCTATTGAAAGATAACTTGATAAACCACAAAATCATTTCAATCCATATAATCAAAACAATTTACTTATAGCACATGGCGAAAGCCTAAAAAGTGTAAAAAGGCAGATATAGGTCAAAGCTAGAGTGATTAGATCTGCAAAACCTCAGAGTTGAAATAGAATTAAGGAAGGATCAAAATTTCAAGAGATTTAAACTTCAGATCTAATATAGAACTCATAACTAAGCACCCTAACTGATGTCACTTGCACCCAATACCACAATACACACTAAATCTCATTCCCAAAACTTCTCCAACGATAATCACATCTAATGGGACTTCGCGAACTTTACTTGGCAGGAATAGTAATTTCTAAACCCAAATAAAGCTTATACATGGATTTCTAATCCCCAAGGTATTTCACTGAGACCAACCCAAAGATAATAAGAAACTTTTATCACTTGGATCTCTAATAGAAGGCTTCTACACCCAACAATAGCCCACATAAGCAATTCTATCCACAAAATAATTGTTCAACAATACTCGCGTCTGATAGGAATTTTGCAAATATAACTTAGCGAGAATTACTAAACACAAACAAAGCTTAGCTTACAGAAGGACTTCTACTCCCAAAAGAATTTCTCTAAAAACCAACACAATTACCAAACCACAATAGGAGTTTTGCTAACCCAGTTCCCTAACAGAAGGTTCCTACTGCTCCACACAACACAGTCACACAAATTTTTATTCCTCGAGGTTTTTCTCGAACAACACTCACACTTAAAAGAATCTCAAGAACCTGGCTCTGATACCACAAAATCTGTCAAGCCCCGAACCAAGGGGTAACAGACGCCGCACACCTATAGGACAGGGCCCCACAAGCATGCAAGGCTCAAAAGACCGAACAAACCCAAGATACAAGAATAGACTTAACTTCGAAATGAGTACTTGATTGAATAGTCAACTAAGAAGGATACTTAACTATACAGCGGGAACTACAACAAAAGATATTTAAATCTTCTAACTCACAAAGCAACTAAAATAATAACAGAAGCCTTATTCCACACAATCACTTGGCCCACTACGTTTCACTACGCATCTCTGATACCGTAAAGAATCCGAACACTACCAAGAAGAGAAGAATCACAACCTAAAAAAAATAGGAAGATGAAAGGATGAGCTCGAGAGCCCAGTAAGTAGCGTAACACTCCTTTAGCTGGGTTGGACATGCGGGTAAAACATAGGCTGGGTCAAAGTTAATAAATAAATAAATAAATAAATAAATAAATAACTATATATGACTGGGTTTTACAAAATATTTTACTCAGCTCAAAACTCCCAAGATAAAACATAATATTGATCAAACGATTTTCGTCAGAGTAACATAATATATATATATATATATATATATATATATATATATATATATATATATATTTATATATCAAACATAGCAATCAAAATCACAATGGTTAGGGCTAAGGTCACTATTGACCCAGTGACAAGGGCAACGATAAGCCACTATTGACCCAGTAGCGGGGCAACGATGTACCACTATTGACCCAGTGGAAGGGCAACAAAGGAATTGGGCCCAACAGAACACATACAATTATCAGAACACACAATAGCGCGCATACAAGTCGATCGACAGGTCCATTGCATACCTTAACTGGCTAAGGCAAAAGACATAGCCCAAAAACAGAACCAGTAACTTGAATAACAAAACATACAAAAGTACCCAGTCAAGAAATTTGGAATAAGAAATAAACCAGAACCACAAAGTCACTAGTACAACGGAAGGTTCAAATAATTTAAATAAATAGAACTATTACGAAAACGGCTACTTTACAAATACACTAGTCAAATTGTCATAAATAATCTCACATGGGGAATTTAGGGCAAAAACTACAACTTAGTAACAATATAATTGCAAACAATAGTTGAAATTACTACCAAGGGTATCAATATTAAATATGTGGCAAAATAGGAACATAATGTATCAAATTGACAACAGAAGGTTCACTTTATAAATATATAAATCAATAAGGAGTTGATAAAATCTTTCGGACATAAATAATACCAAATATAATATCTTTAAACAATAGCATGCCAACCCGATTTAATAAAATTAATTTACAGAAAAAGAATTTACAAAACAATATTTTGGGCACGAAGGAAGACTAAAGAAGTATCACACTTACCTGAAACAACAAAAAGAATGATCTACTCAAACGAATCAGAATCACCCATAATGCAGCCGACACCTAATAATTAATATACTCATACTAATTGTCCAGCAAGAAACAATATACCGCTACAAAAACAAAAACCCAAATGACATATCATAAATCATGTCTTTCTTATAATAGTCGAAAACGTTAAAACTATTAATATAAAAGACTCGTATGAATGGGTTAACTAATACTAATTTTCGAGTAAGTTTACTATACTACCGCTAGGTTGTGATATCTGTATTGTCGCCGCTGAGTTGCCTCACCAATTCCTTCCATTAGTTACACTCCATCATCCATGAATCATCATCATCATAATTGATCACCATCATCCTAATTTATCATCATGTGCCCTAATCACAAAGCCAAATACTACTTTACTTTCCCATATTTCTTTTCTGTATTTGTTCCTCCACCGCCACTCATAAATCAAAGTCAACATATATAACTACATAACCTATAGTTTCCTTCATTGTATTCGATTAATGCTATAACTAAACCCAAAATTAATATCTTGGCAAACTACTTTAATTCTATGAATGATAGACAACATAAATAATCAAACGATACAAACCTTTAGAGTACTTCATAGATGAATGAGCCTTCCTTTCCTTCTTTTCTCTCCAGAGAACTTAGCTCATCTAGGGAATCATAGACCTGCAACTCTACAACATTCTTGGTATATTGCAAGGCACCTGATATAGGTTTGTACCTCATTCTCCTGCATATTGCACTTCCAAAGTAAATGCTCAAACTCCTTGGTATATTCTTCCACTGTCTTGCTTCCCTGCACAATATGCTGCAACTTGTTGTAGTTCTCCTTCATATAGTTATCTGGAAGGAACTTCTCCTTTAGCTTCTGTCTCATCTCAATCCAGGTACTCACTCTAGCTTCCCCTATCTCCATTCTCCTTCTCTGCAGAATAGTCCACCAAGTAGAAGCATATTTTTCCAATTTTAAGGCTACTAACTTCACCTTATTTTCTTCTGAAACCTTTTTCAAGTCAAAGACTCTTTCCACTGTTTGTAACCAATCTAGGAAAACATCAGGATCTAGTTCTCCTGCATATTCAGGTATATCAATCTTGAAATCAAGTTTCTCAATCCTCCTATCTTCCCTTTTTTGGCTGACGGCCGGATGTATGGAGTAGTATAGTAAGGAGTCATAAATAAATAGACGGGTCTATGTTTAGGGTTTTGACTCCAATAATAAAATTATAAAGAGTTTAAATAAATAATAAAAACAACAATAATAATACAATAAACCCCCTTTTTTTTCTTTTCTCTTTTTGTTTTGGGACCGGGTCTCACCTTGGACTCTTCCCTAGGATGTTTGGATGTCCTCTTGGAACAAGGAGCACAAGATATGGGCTGGCCTTTGGGCCTCCAAAGTGTATTCTTCTCTTTTAGCCCGTTTTACCCTTTTGTAGTTGATGTGGATCCCCTTTGTTGGGCTTAGCGTGATATCTTCTTCTCCTAAGGCCTTCTCCACTTCCTTGTAATCAAATTGGGCCTTCTATGTTATTGTACTTTGTGTGAAGGCTGAGGATGGGTTTCCATGATTCTCCATGAATCTTGGGTCTCCAAAGGTGAGCCCAAGGCTTTGTGAATCTCCATTTTCTTCCATAAACCTAGGGTCCCTAAAAGTGAAACCTAGGCTAGTATGATTTATTTCAGGCGTGGGTTGTACTACATCATTGATCTTATGCATTGGTTTCATGTGTTAGACTGTAGTTTAGCCTTGTCCTCATTGTGTAGACGGTGGTAATACCATCGGGTGTAAATTCCACTGCACTAATCATTAGGTTAAGTGAGTCTATATCTTAATCTGGTGGTTATTAACCTGGGGATGTTACAGTTTTGGTATCAGAGCAAAACAAATTGGGATAACCCTAGGTGTTGGAGAGTAGTATAGGGTGAAGTTAGAAGTAACCAAGTGGTATTAAGGATATGGTAGGAATTTATATACACATGGTCTTTGTGAAATAAAGTAAGCGGGGTGCTTGAAAGGATGCATGAGTTTTGTTCAAAGTAGAACAACAAATTTGGGTTACTAGAAAAGTTTAAGTATATATAATGGTATGAAAAGAGTCAGTGAATGAGGGATTTATGCACGAATATGGGAAAAGCTGGTCATAGATTAATACTTTAAGTTCAAGATTCGTTATAGTTGATGAGTTTAAAAAGGGTTAGCAAATAATGAGTTTGCGCATGTATATGAGAAATGTTGAGTTATACGTTGATGTTATAAATCCAAGGTCAAGTATGATTCATGCTGTTGTATAAGATTTGAATTAGTTATGGGTTCATCGAGGTAATAGTATGATGAGAGTTTATGTCGATAGAATGTTTATTTTACTTTAATAATGTCTATTTTGTTTTTCTTATATTATGATAGATGGCCGACCTTGAAACCCCAAACCCATATGCCATGTCAATGAAGCCGGAAGACTGTGTCTCCGCTCATATAGTGAAACTGATGGATGCCTTCTGCACTTTAAAACCAAACCCAAACCTTCAATACTACGATCCAGTGAGGAGAGCTCACTGTTTACTGGTGACCCTTCCCTATGTACACCCTTGGCCTTGGTTTCGCTACAAATACCATGACTTCATCAGCACATTTCCAGACTTTGGGGACTTATACAACTTGATCCTTATACAAATTTATTCATAACTTAAAGATATCCTTGAAATCCTTTTGGACAAGGGTTGTACTTATAAAGAAATTTACTCATGAAATGTCCTTAATATGCAAAAGTATTGGTTTAACATAAGACTTCTTAACATAAAGGATGCATAGCATAAGCACTTAGAGTAGGCTGAAAATAACTTAATAATTCAAGTTTGGTACTTGAAATCCATAAGAACTTGCGTATACTTTTGAGCATAAAACATAAGAGCCTGCATATAAAACATGAATGATAAGATAAACATAAATAACTTGACATAAAAAGAATAATTCATAATACTATTCATAAGATATCAGGCAATATACGTACTTGGACAACCGTAATTTACACACACTTAACTCGCAGGGACTTGAACAGTTGAGCGCAACGAACTCTCAAGGACACTTAAGAAAGAATAAGAACCATAAATTAGAACCTAACTTGGATGAGAGTAATGGAGAGTATCATAGTAGGTTTCTAGGATTACTTAAAACTTAAACTTGCTTCCTAAGGTGTACTCGGAAGGCCATAACTTCTCCCATAAGTATCGTATCATGCATAAAAAGACTATCCGGAAAGCTCAGATTATAAACTCCAACTCTTTAGTTGACCATTGAAGGTCAAAAACATGGTTAAGGAGGGTAAAAACTATAATCTTAGCAAGCTGCCCAGAAAATACCAATTCAAACTCCAATTTATTCGGAGAGTCGTAACTCGAGCTATGCTCATCGGTTTGGGGCGTGCAAGGTGTCTATGGAAAGCTTGAAGCATATACTACAACTTTTATTTTATTCACAAGCTGATTTGAACATGGAAAAAGGTCGGATTTTGGCCAAGAACACAGGCAGTCACAGTAAACTTTCTCGGTAAAATCAAATTATTAACCCTTGCTCGGGGACTCATAACTCTCACTCCCAACACCGCTTTATACCTTTCTAAAAGCTTAAAGTGTCCTCTTCAACTTTTATGTTCAACAATTAGACCAAAGAGGATTCTAATCCCACAAAAAATACACATGTTTGGACTGACTACAGAATACGTATCAATTTCCACTACTTTACGGCTTATGCCATAACTCAAGATATAGTTATCGAAATATCGAGATTCAAAAGCCAGGGGTTAGCTAAAATCTTAGGCTACCTATTCATGTTATAAAATAGATCAAAATCATATCCCTCACTCTCTGGAAATATCAAAAACCAACTAGATTGCACCATCTACTTAAAGAATCACTTGCATGCATGTTTAACTCAAAGATCTACCTTAATCACTTCCCCAAATCATGCTCCCTAACCATGAATACCAATTTCTAGGATTATAAACATAAAGAAAACCATCATTCTTGACTAAATCTTTTACATGCAAAACACAAACTCAATATAATTCAAGCTCCTAGGCCATACACTTCATAAATTCAACATCAAAACCATAGAATTCATCATCTTCCTAATCTAATCCCCTTTTAAGCACATGCATCCACATTTTAACTACAAACTTAACCTTCCATAAAGAACTAAACCTCCTAACCAATATGCGTTTCACAATAATAACATTATTCACACTTGTTCAACCATCTAAACACATGTTCATCACAACCTTACCCAATTCACACTTTTGTACTTTGATTCCTTCAACCACCACCTTTTGAATTTAAGTATCACTTGATTAACCTCTGAAAAAAACATGAAAGACCCCTAAAAATCATATTATAAGTATGTATAACTCTTTGGTAGAGTGAGTGTGGAAGATGGAGACAATTACCACAAGAGGAAGAGGAGAGAAAAGATGAGATGATGATGATGGGGTGGCGACGGTGGCCGGAATCAGGGCAGCGGCGGCTGGCAGTGGCGTCGGCTGGGCAAGGCGGCGAGGTGGCAGATGGGTCGATGGAGGAAGATGGACGGACGAGAGAGAGGGAGCAAGAGTGAGAGGGAGAAAGTTTGAGTGATGTGTTTCCAAAATGGTACATATTCATCCAATGTTGGACCGTACTTTCACTTTGTATTCTGGTGGACCAAAAAAAAATAAAATTGGATTTGAGTGGGACTCCGGCGAGTTGAGTGGCGATGACTCAGTGGTTTGCTGACATGGATGTGTTTGACCGGGTTGACTTTAATGCGCCATGTCAGAAAACCACCGAGTCACCACCACTCAACTCGGCGGCGTCCCACTCAAATCCAATTATATTTTTTTTAGGACCACCAGAATACAAAGTGAAAGTAGGGACCACCATCATCCAATTTGCAAAAGTAGGGATTATTAGAATCCAATTTTCCTATATATATATATATATATATATATATATATATATATATATATATATCAATAGCATAGAACAAAGGCCCAAAGAATGACCTCCCCCTATCTTTCCTTCTTAGTTGGCCGACTAACATGAGGCCCAATGGGAAAAGTTTTATCAATTTTAATCTTCCTTCTTATACTTATATCTCCCTAAACCCAAATTACTTAAACTTGGTATACCGTAAAATATTATTGGTGACCCAAATAAATATACTCATGCACCTCCTCGTAATTCTTCATAATTATTTCCACTTGGACTTGGATAAAAGATGGATTCGATTATGTCGGTCTCGGAAATGAATACATATACAATCATGATCACTATTGAAAAGGGAAGAGATGAGAAAAGAAAAAAAAAGAAAATTTTGACTGTTATACTTTGACGATCGATGCACTATTCAAGTCCTACAAAACACACACTTGGTTAGAAAAGATGGAACACACGCTTTAGTTATCATTACTTATTTTTAACCTTGAATAATTAAGCTAATTAATGCGTATTAAGGGGTGGTTTTGTTTGGGTTATTACAGAAACCGAGAATGGATTCGGGGGTAAGGTTACGAACTCGAACGGTAAAAACCTTTTGAGTTCGCTTCTCACAAAAGGAAAGACTCTACTAAAAGTTATAAGTGTACTTTTTATAAAGTTTGGAAGGGAGTTAAATAAGAACTTTATAGGATTACTTCATTCAACATGCAACAATGAATTAAAGAAGGTACAACATATACACTTTATTTACATGAAAGGGAAACACTTAAAAAGCTTACATTATGCCTTTTGAAGGGAAGTTTTGCCTAGCCGCGCCTTTACTTGAGCCTCACACTTGAATTAGCTCCCTTGAATATTTGAATACTCCTCTTAAAGATGCCAAAAATGAACCAAAAGTGGATGGAAAAGACGGATGAAAAGGGATGAGAAAAAGGGGAGGAAAAGGCTCTTTTTGTGGGGTTTCTAGGTAGTATTTAGTTAGGCTTTTTTGTGGGGTTTATGGAGGGATAGGGATATAGGATATCACTAGTAGATTAGGGGTTTAGGAGGGTATAGAAATGGTGATTATGGTAGTATAAAGTGATGGAAAAGGGTCTCTTTTTGTAGGTTTTTAGGATAGTTTTGTAGTGTTTTTGGGAGGTTTTATAGGAGATTTATGTAGGGATAAAGGAGGATAGGATAAGAATATAGGTTTAAGATGATGAAGGCATGGAGATTAGGATAGTAAGGAAATGGTGGAAAGATGATAGAAAAGGATGGTAGAATGATGATAAGAATGGAGAGATTAGGGAGATTAGAATTAGAGAATTGAGAGATGGAGAATGAGAGTGTAGGAGGAAGAATGTGTGAATGAGTTGGTGAGTGAGTATTTATAGGTGGAGAAGGGTCTTCTTCATTAATGCACATAAATTCCTCTTCAACCAAATGCAATCTAGAGTCAACTCGGCACAGATTGCAAGGTGGCAAGGGGGAGTGTCTTGGGTGGTCGACAATTACAAGTGAATGAACCCAAGTGTGGACTGAGTTAATGGTTGATCGGCCTTCAAAGGGGGGAGAATGTAGTTTCTAGAAATTCATGCATTCTTGGTTCGTGGTGTGTAAATACATTTGCCTTGGGAATTAGTGGTTCACACTGGACGACAAATTGCATTCTTGTAAGCTTTATGGAGTGTTTTTGAGGTGCTTTTGTGAAGTTTCGAACTCGCGACCTCTTTGCATGTGTTTACATAGCTTTGCATGGCTTGCTTTCTTACGTAAAAAAATGTGCATGGAGCTAGCTAACTTCACATGTGATCATGCATGTGTCTTTAGGCAAACTTGTAAATGTAAAGTGCATGTATTCTACGCTTTATTATCCGACTTCTTCTTCTTTATTTCTTCCTCGTACTATATAGTTTAAGCTATATATTTATGTACTAATACCTGGTGTCTACAAGTTGTGTTTATTGAGATTTGAGATGAATGATTTTTTTTTTTTGGGTGGTTTAGAGTGAGATGAGGAACAAAAAGTAAAAAGCCCTAATTTGTGGGCCTTCAAGACGAACAGTAGGGGACTATGAGGAAGAGGTTGATAGCTTCAGTGGGTTTAATAAGAGAAGGGGGAAGGGGTAATTAATTTTGGGTTGGCGGTAATCCCCCCCCCCCCCCCCAAACAACCACACATACACACACACACACAAAAAATGGAACAAATTTGTCAAAAGGGGGATGCAACCAGTGAAAACCTGACACAAGGACATTTATGTACAGTACAATGTCGATTTGTTTAGTGGCACTTTTACTGAATTTAGTGGCATTTTTATGTAAGCATTCTGCACTCCTATTTCAGTCACATTCTTGTTCAATCAGGTACATGAAAAGTAAACATTTGACATGAAAACATTGACTCTTCAATAAGATTTTTAAAACAGTGTCTAACTATAAGGCAAATATTGATAGTCATGCAACAAAAGCTTTTTATCTTCATTTATTTTGCCTTTGAGGAAGATAGAAGTAACATGGATATGATTATGTGGAGAGGTGACTAAGATAAGAGAGAAAAGAGAATAGAGAATGGCCTTAACACAGGAGTATTGGTCGACGCCTCGACGGGAGGTGGTGGAAGAGCAGGATGTCGACTGTGCTCTCGGGAGCACATGGCCATTGTGCGCCTAGGGCGCGCCTCCCTTCCCCGTCAAATTTTTTCAAAAGATTATGAAAATAATTATTTTGTTATTTAATGGATTTAGCATAAATGGGACAATACTCTAGTGCCTTCAGTAAATCTTTTTAGATATATTTTTATTTCCAACTTTTTTATTTTCGATTTTCTTAAAAACAAATTGTGATCTAGTTTTCTAAAGTTTTATCATTTAACCATTATAAAGTGCTCATAAAAATATAAACTATGTTCATAATTTTTAATAAGGATGTTCATAAAGATATGCACCAGTGTTCATAAATTAGTATATGAATGCTCAAAAACCAGTAGATAAATGTTCATAACCTTCAATACGAATGCCCATAACTTCATACAATGTTCATAAACCAATATATGAATCTTCATAACCTCCAACATGAATGCTCATAATCTGACACTTTTACCACAATGCTCATAAACCAATTGTTGGGCAGTTTCCCAATTCCATTCAGACTCAAGTTTGGAATAAATAATTATCTTCCTTAATACAGCTTGGGCTCCAAGCAGTTGATTTCCACTAGAAGACTATTCTACGTCTACTTGGGTTTGTTATAAATACTAGGTTATTCAACCTAGTTTGGTGTGGCCAAATTATGTGCCTCTAAGGCACCCTTATGAGATCTCCTTCTTCTATTCCACTTTGAGAGTTTTTATTATGAGATTGTAATCTCCCTTATTTCTCATTACCCTTCCTTTGAGATATGTCTACTCCCATTGTGTTATAACCGTTTGAGATCTTTCCTTCTTGATCTCGTTGTGTTATACAACTGTTTGGAATACCCTTTGTAATCTCTCCATTATAGTGAATTTTTGATAGGGCCGCAAGCGCACGGTGTACGGGGTAGCACGTCAAGGTCGATCCCACAGGGACTCAATTAGCAACGCAGTAAACTAGTTCTCTATGTGATTCTTAAGCCAACTGGGTTTTGATTTTGGAAGACTTTAAAAACTAATTAAAACTAATAAAGCAGGGAAATAATTTAGGGTTCAATAAAGGGAGAAAGACTTCTAGGGAAATGCTAGCCTAGCAACGAGTTCGATTATTAAAACCTAGCCTGCACAATCATACATTCAAGAATGAATCAAGAACGATGACCATAAGAACTCTACTGCTCTTTCGATGCTAATAGAATTATCTCGATTAACCTAAATTACAACCTTCGTATGCTTTTCAAGTTAATCAAAGTTGAAGGTCTCAAATATTTTGGTTTCAAATATTTTGGTTATCAAAAGGTTCCCTAGTCTGCTATTCTTTTCTCAAAATTCACAAAATTAGGTAGAAATGTTGGTAGTCAGATTATTCTAATTCACCTTTCAGTACTTCTCAAGTTAATCACAAATCACAAGTATTTAAACGCTTAAATAACACCCATGAACATGAAGAACAATAATTCACCTTTCGTATACCTTCTATTGATTAAAAACAAGAATTCATGCATAAACCAGAACATTCAATCAAACTACATAGTTTCGAGTTGCAAACCCTAGAATTCAAGAAATCTACTCACTTATATTCAATAAAACACAAAACAAGTTCCAATTATCATAATCAAATATTTAAAAAAAAGAGGAAAATCGAAGAAGAAAGAACAAACTGCAAAGAATAAATCCCGATTGAGTCTTTCAATCCCGGGGTGGAACCTTCTTTGCGAACGCTGCTACTTTCTTCTCGAATCTTGATTCTTGCCTCTCTTGACTCAATTCGATCTTGAATCTTGATGGATTGGGGAAGAGGAATAGGATGGAAGTATTAGGGCTCTCTTTCTATCCTTGACAGCCTCGGAACGAAGGGGGAGTAGATGAATCAAAATAGTCGCTGCAGCCTATCTTTTTCTATTCTCGAGAACAGAACGGTGCGACCCAAATGCATGCCACAGTCTGACTGTGGTGGCCTCTGGCCGTGGAGGTCTTGCTCCGTTCTGTCCCAAATTCACGCCACAGTCTGGTTTTGTCGAGTATAGGCCCGTGGTGTGTCCGTTCTTACCAAGCATTGAGGACACGTTGGTGTTTTGGCCTCAAAACCTACAAATTTGCATCATAAACAACAACACCAAGCGTAATAAGGAAATTGAAATATAAATCAAGATTTACAATCAAAGTTATCCCTAATTCACTATCAAAATCCCCTAAAAACATAGTCATAAAAAGTACTTATCAATTTTATCTTGCCTCTCGTCATTTTTTCCCACTTTGGGTTTCCATGTAAAAGTCTTGTCTTCATCACCACTACATTGATCTTGTTTATTTTCTCCATACCTACATCCTTGAATTAATTATTTTGTTTGTTTCCACTGCAATGTTAAATCTGATTTGATCCGGATCTAATCTCTAACAGGATGCCTCACATCTGAATTTCGATCCTAACAAATCTCGAAATGCTCATAAACCTAAACTTCAATTCTCATAAATCAATATATGAATGCTCATAAACATATCTTATGCAATGTTCATAATTTGTAACATGGATGCTCATAAATTTATGGGTTATTGGACAACAATAATACGAACTTTGGGGGTATTGGCCGATAATAATACCAACAATTTTGTTGGAAACTAGTGGTACCAACTATGGACCTATTTACCGGCAGTAGTACGCCGCCAAGTTGATAGGTGTTTAACTCGATGAAAAGATGACTTGTCGCCTAATTGTCTGAACTTGAAGCTGGAGCAAGTGGAAAAGATGTCGACCGCCAATTTTTTTTGCCATCTAAGCAGTATTCATCAATTTATCTAGAAAACAATCAAATTGTTGTTTTTAAATTATTGTATAGCAAAGTTTGTTAATGTTACTTAATTGGCAAAAAAAAGTGACCATTAACGTTTTTTCAACTTACTCAGGTCTTTAGCTCAGACAATTAGGCGATACATAATCTTTCTGCGTAATAAGAAACCTACCAGCTCGGTTGTGTACTATTGCTGGAAAATAGGTCCATAGTTGGTACTGCTGGTGTCCAACAAAATTGTTTGTATTATTATCGGCCAATACCCCTAAAGTTAGTATTATTTTTGTCCAATAATCCTAAATTTATATTATAATGCTCATAAACTATTTTTATTGAAAATGTACCTAAAAGTGCGGAAAAAATTTAAATTACAAAATATTAAAAAGAATGCAATGAAAATTACAAAGAAAATTTAAAATAAAAATGAATAAATAAAAAATAATCAAAAATTAGACTAGAAATTTAAAACTCAAAATACATTGAAGTATTAGATTAGAAGAGAACACCCATTATATTTATTTTAAAAAATAAATAAATAAATAAATAAATAAAGGATGCTGCATCAATGTATTATATGCTCCTGGAGCACATGCTCCATATCCCATGTGGCATCCAGGCTGGCATTAGGGTTTAGTATTTTTATTTTTACATTAAAAAAATTTCCAATAACCGCAACACCCACGTTTCTTCACCTTCAAAACTAGATCGATGCTTCCCTTCCTCTCTCTCTCTCTCTCTCTCTCTCTCTCTCTCTCTCTCTCTCTCTCTCTCTCTCTCTCTCTCTCTCACCATGCTTCCCCAACGACGCCATGAAAGATTCTGCTTCAACTGCTTCGTCGTCACCGCCTTCACCGCCATTGCAGACACTTGCGTTCACCGAGTAAACAACCGTCAACTGAGACGCTTCCCATTTTCTTCATGGTTGCCATTGTCGGCTGGGCCATTTTCTCTCACCTCCGAGGCTTGTTGTTCTTCAACTGGATTTGATTCGAACAAAAAAAGGAGACCCAGATCAATGTGAGGTTGACATGTATGAAGTTGCTTTCAACAATGGGGTTTTGGGTTTGTTGGTTGAGTATGAGTATGAGTACACTCTTTAGTCCATCTGAACGCAATCCTTGATGAATTTTGTGTGAAACCTTTGATGATATTAATCATGGTGTTTGATAGAACATGGATTCAACTCCATCAATGGAGAATAGAGCTTATTCTATGGATATGGATATGGATATTACCTTGTAACCATTTCCATCAAGATATGGATGTTTTGGATGCAGTTCAGCCGAATTTTTGTTCACTATTTCAAGGAGGTTTGTTCACTGTTTCACGAGGGTTTGTTCACTAGTTCATGTAGCCTTATTCACTAGTTCATGAAACTTTGTACTGTTTGTGTTTAGTTGAACAACAGTCATTGATGAGCTATTGATGACTTTTCTAACCCAGATTATGATCCAAACAACAAGATTCGAGAATCCCAATTCTGGCGTCAACAATTCTTCTCCAGATCAAGCTTCCAACATCGTTTGATCGCCTCCCTCGAAGACCATTGTCAATCATTAAAGGGTCGTTATTCACTCATAAAACAAAGAAGTTTAAGATTGTTCACTAATACTAGGGACATTGTTCACTGGTTCATGAAGCGTTGTTCACTGACTCATGAAGATTTGTTCATTAGGTAGCTAATAGTTAGTTGTTCACTATAAATATTACCATTGTCTACTATGCATCGTTCATTAATACGTTTAGATTGTTTACCAAACATTTTTCCGTTGTTCACTATATATGTATCCATTAATTCAAAACAATAACAATAATATTATTTTCATACTTTCCCTTAATTCAACTTTGACCCCATTTCCAATAATAAAAATAATAAATAAAAGTTAAAATAATAATAAAGTTAAAAAATTAAAACTTAAAAAATTGAAAATTGAAAATTAAAAATTAAAAATTAAAAATTAAAATTAAAAATTAAAAATTAATTTGACAACAATAATATTTTTTATTATTTAACTTGATTGTATATTTAGATCAAACAATAACAATGATATTGCATCAACCAAATCAAAGAGTCAAATTTCATTCCATTCAATTCCTCTCTAGTTAAACCAAATAGGCTTGAAAGCTTCCTTCTAAATGTTAGGGATTGAAAAAAAAAAAAAAAAAACCTGTAATTTTTGTAGAAAACCAGGCGGACCACAATTTTCCAAACTATCCGCATCGCCCAGGTTTTCCCTTTTTTTTCCTGTTTGAACCAGAGCGAACGGTAAACCTTGGCTAAACCTGGAATCGCACCGGCCAGACTACCGATTCCCAGTCAAAAACCCATCCAGCCAGTTCCGTTTTTAGGTGGTAGGTTTGATTTTTTCTCACGATGTAAACCTACTAAATACTAAATCCGAGAGATTTGATCTTTAGCCTCAAAGCAACGCCACTCATCAACACACTGCTTGAGCAAAGGTTTTTTTTTTTTTTTTTGCGGGGGAGGCCGAGGGGGTTGACCAAAACATGCAGTTTCTAAAAGTTCATAGGCACAGTAAAATGCTAAAATGTCCTGGCCATGAAACTCTGAATAGTTAGTTGTATTTGACAACTTTGCCTCAAGTCCAAGAACTTGCTTTTGAACTGCAATATATAGCCTTAAAAACTGAACTATCTCAGTTGCCCACGTACAACACATACTTCACCCGAAAAAAGAAAAGACAAAGTTCAATCCCAGAGAAGCTTAATGCTGTAGTTGAACAAACGAAAAACAAAAACCTCATCCATATATATTTTCCGCAAGGAACAACTCCCTGAGGCCAATTTAGCAAGGCACTATGCCCGAACGCGACATATCAGTTGTACTCATCAAGCCGCTGGAACTTTCCTCCCATCCTCAATGAAGAAAATTGCAGTTTCTGGAACCTGAAATACAAAACACACCACAATAATAGAATAGTCAAGGATCAAAATGTATAGCATTCTATACAAGTCTAGAAGAGTAAACTCAACGACACTGTGATCCTGAATCCCGAGTTTGGTTTACAACTAATCAATAGAACCTTGGTTTTCATTATGTAACTGCCATAAGAACTGAACTTATGAAGTTTTGTATAAGTATCATGATAGTCGTAGCTTCACATATAACAGGCAAGAACCATATCAGCTTTTGGACCAACAGTAATACATGTATCCCATTGTGAAGAATATGGCAAACCATGTTTGCTTATCATCTACAGAAGGGAAGACAATTAGCCAATATTTTTGTCCCAAACCCCAGTTTACTTCGTCATCAGAATATGAAGAAACATAAGACAAAAGGAACCATAATTTATCTCCAATTTTGTTCTCATACAAGACCACAACATTAATAATAAGACCTGAGAAAGAAACAAAAACTGAAGAAACAAAGATTATTGAGACAGTATATTACGTCAGGCCAGGTGTCTGTTATGAACTCAACAATATCATAAGATATATCCCCCTGAACATCGATATGTTCCTTGTCTGTTGGTCCCTGGATTGCACCAGCAAGCTTCATTTAGCATAATATAGTCTAGCAATGTTGTCAAAAACATTATAATGAAAAGTATCTGAACCTTAACAACAGAAGCGCCTGTTGCAAACTTTTTCCCAAGTTTCTTGGAAGCATCACTAAGCTTAACACCTGAATAGCATCAACCAACTTAAGGCAAACTTGTCAAAAGCAAAGGTAAGAGGGGAAAAATATCCAGTCACACAACATACCAAAAAGGTCAAGTCCCTTCACCGTCGTGATACATTTTCGTTTATTGCGTACCACCTTCTCAATAATAACCTCTTGCTTGTCCTGCAAATTAGGTACAAGGCAGATGATCTATAAGCAACTGCAAAACAATCTCCATAGCTAGCAATCGCAAACACAATTGAGAATAGCATAATGACGGCCCTACTCAGCTGGACGACATATCATGGCACAAAAGTACGAATCTTTAAGCACAAGTTCAGGCATGAACATTAAAAATATCCATATGCAGCGTAAGCAAACAAAACCTCGTAGCCCCAAACAGCCTGAGGCGCAGAAAAGCAGAAGGGGACTTGGGGCTTGAGGCTTGAGGCGCAAGCTTGAGGGGAAAGTGTGCACTTTTCATAGACAGGGACACTTCTGCTTTCCAAAACCATATTTTCGACAGATAACTTCAACAAATAGCATCAAGGAGATGACTAAACAACACTCCTACAAGTACCACAAATAGTATTTAACACACAATGAGCGCCACAAACGATCTAAGCACACAACTCCGGTAGTGTTAAATTGTTAATAGAAGCCTAACATAAATAAGCAAGCACAAAAATAAAAGGAAAGAATGAACATAAAACAAAAACCAATATCATTGGCAAATAGCACACAATGGTAAATCATCTTCGATTTCCATACTTAGCTCACCCATGAGAATAAAAAAAAATTAAAGTGAACAAAATCAACAAGGAAATAATATTTCCATAGCATCATTTCTGTTTGATACAGCATTTTTATGTACATATACAGTCAAAATATTTCACATAATAAAAATAACAGCTACAAAATAAAGGACCAAAAACTAATACTTCCTTTTCTAATGGAGGGGAATCAGTATCTTTACTACTTTAAGATTACATAATGTAAATAAGAAAGAATAAAAGGAAAAAAAGAGAAAGGAGGTGACAAAACAAAATATGCAAACCAGAAGAGAACCGCTCCTGCAATCAGATTTGCCCACCAGCGAAGCAATGAGTCTGAGTCAACCAAAGCCCTAACACTTCAGCACCAGACTCCAGTGTTGACCTCATAATTCTCAAAACTAGGGTTTTCGGATGAAACACTAGATTTAACTTACTCCAATCAATCAAAGTAGAAAGATATTTGGCATAGGATTTCACACGGAAATGATACTTCTCATCCTAATAGCCTAACACGCATGAAATTGCACTCAATTTCAAAAACTGTAAAAAGATCTGTTAAGAAACAAAGGCACTCGCCTCCCTGGCTTTTGCAGCACACCCCTAAGTCCAAAAAAGTGCACACCACTAGGAGCTTTGGGAATGAGCCTCTTATAGGCGCCAGGGTGCGCACCCTTCTCCTAGTTGTGGCTAGTCACGCCAGAAATGCTTTTTATTATCAGAGATTCAGCTAAACATCTGGCCACCACCTTTGAGCCCCTCAAACTCATCCACCACCCATGCCAATGGGTTGCTGACTTGCTGTAATTCAGGCAATGATTCCTTGATCCTGAATGACATGTACATCACTGCCGAGGCTACCTCGACATTCAAAGTTAATGCCCGAGCCAAGGTTCAGATTGCTTCACTAAAGTCTTTTGGGTTTCACAGCAAAGTATAATTTATGGAGTTTTTTTCGAATTCTAAACTGCCAATGCTTAAAGGAGCCTTCAAGAGATGAGGATCACCATGTTCAAGATTAGGATCAAGTCCAATGTCCATCAAAAGGCAGAAATTCAGCCAAAGCCACAAATCATCCAAAAGGTGCTCAAAAGTAAGGCTAATTTAAGAGGGGAATGAAGTTCAAAGGCTTTTCAAAAGTTCAGCATTTTCTAATCCAGCCAGGACCATTTGATTTTAATTTATCAACTCATATCTCCCTGTATACTTGGGGCAAATTTCTCATACAAATAGGGCGATAAAGAGGAGACTTTAAGCTTTCCAACAAGCTGCGTTGGGACTTCACTGGGCAAGAATTTTGCGATATATAAGCTAAGCAATGGGACACATTTGTAGGGTGAAAGCAACAACTACCTAATGCCAAAAGTGTCATTGTCAAGCTGTTGTACATCATGGTTTTTGATCACTTGATTGTAATTGGGCGGCCTTTTGTTTTATGAACACTTCTAAGGTTTGTACGAGCCTTCCCCTACACTAGTCCCTCCAAACTCATAACAAAAATCATAGTAAGAGTGGATTCTCTTGTGACATAAACCCCAAAGTGCTAATCTTTGGTTTGGCTCGCCAAAGTGCTAATCTCTTGGGTACTTCATTTTAAAAAGCTCAAGGTGCACAAAAGCACAAGGGGTCTTGGAGCCAGGGCACAAGACTCAAGACAAAGGCACAAGCCACGATTGTAACAATACATAAAAGTCATTCGGGACAATACATTAAATATTGCTTCGAAGAAGTGCCTGCACATCATTATAACTACAAAAGATACCACATACTTTGCATTCTTTGGGGCTAAGCGAGATAGGACAAGAGATAAAGAGAGACGAAGAGAGATAGAGAAACGGAGAGAAGAATATATGCAAAGTAGTAAGTAGAGAGAAACAACATTAAAATAAGAAAGGGTTATGTCTTAGTATAGTAAAGCTTTTGAACCTAGGTTAAAGCGCAATCTTTCCCTATCAAGGCGCAACCTTAGGCTTCATGCTTTTGTGTGCCCAGGCTGACCCAAGTCCGCTAAGCTTTGGTTCCTTTTAGCAGTTGCTGATGCTTGCTAATCCAAATACTAAAGGAATTTACTTACATCATACTCTTAAGTAGCAAGTGCCTGTCTTAAGGGCTGATTAGTTCCAACTTTTCATGCTTATTTCGGTTGAAAAGTGCGCTTGATTTAGTTCATGTTTAGCAAAACTTCTTGGCAGCTTCTAAACGGAAAGAGCTAAAATTAAGCAAAACAAGAAAATTTTCTAAAGTAATCTCCAACTTTATAGAATCCTAAATTCGCTCCCAAGACCCCTAGAAGTTGAAGAAACATTTTGTAGCTTCTAATTTCTAGTTTCTTGGGAGCTACTAAGGAAATTCTTTTTTCCCACAAATACCTTTAAAATTTCCTAGGAAAGAAAACATCTTTTCATTTTTCTTTGTTTTAAGATATTTCTAATTTTTCTGAGGAAACTCTATTTTCTTGTATTACTTGATAAGATTTTCTTCCTCACATAGAGTTCAATTTAATTATTTTAGATAACTGACATAAATTTTTGGGGGGAGAACTACCATGGGCATTTTTTAAAAAAACAAATATAGAAATAAATAGAATAGCAAGGGAAATTAAATGTGTAATATAAATTGTGAAAAATGAATAACTAAAAAGAATCTGGCAATCAATTTGTGGGGTGTTAAAGTAGTAAAAATAATCAAACAGTATCTATAAGTGGTCAAACACTAGCTAATAGTTTTTACTTTTCAAAAGTACTTCTATAATATGTATTACCAAACAACGAAAGCTTTTTAGAGAAACAATTTCTGTAAAACTATTTTTAAAAAGTTATTTTGAAGAAACAATAGCTTGGCCAAACACATCCTTAGTTAATTGTTTTCGTTTCTTATCTCCATGAAAAACAACCCAAAAAACCCCTCCAACAATTCTTTTCAGTTTTAGAATATGGGACTCATTTACTTACAAGTCACCTGATTTAGATTCACTTAAGAGGTAAGCCTGGTTTTTGACTTTCTTGGTTTTGTTCCAAATCCCATTTTCGGAGATATGCATCACTTCAGTCCCACACCTGAAAGCTAGTTCACTACTTCACTCCCCTTTCTATTTCAATTGTTTGACACACTACTTAGTACACTTGCTTCGCGTTCATTGACCCCAGTTGTCGGTCTTCAAACCATACTATCATCCACAAACATATGCTAATTCTCATCCTAGCTATATTGCGCATGCTTTAATGTCCTCCTTCAATACCCTTCTAAGTTCAACCAATTCAGATTTTTGAAAGTGTAGGTTTAATCAAGGTGGAAAATTTTGAACGACTTTGTCAAACATTCAAAATTCTAACCTTACCATATGTTGAGCTTCATAAGTTAGCTAAGTTGGTGGACCAACAATGAAGGACTTTCATTCAAGGAGCACGAATACGAAGGGTCACAAATTACGGCAGTCTTACAAAAAATAAAGCATTGTGACCTTCACAAGATAGCTATGACAATGGACCAACAGCGAAGGATTTTAATTTGAGGAGCCTGAATGTGGGGGGTAACAAATTACAGAAGTTCTACAAAACATAAAAAATTTATTTTTCTTTTTCATATTATAATAAGCCACATCAATTTAAATAAAAGGGCATTCAAGTACTCCCTAACACTTTTTGCTGCCACTTCATATTCCTCGCCTCAATTGGAATTGTTTTGCTTAATAGATATTACTATAGGTCAATGATTCTTAAATTCCTATATAGCCTAGTCAGGCTGTGTAGAAATTAATACAAAAAGGTAGACATTTCCTGAATCTACTTCTCAATGTTTGAAAAACAAAATATGCACAACAGCACAAACTGAACATTACATCTTGGCGCCTCAACAGGGTGAAGCGAGGCTCATTCAAAAAGCCCACAAATGGCGCACCTTTTTTGCACCTTTTTGAGCACTTTATGTGCGCGTTGGTTCCCACTGAAAAGAAATGTAAAAAAGATTATTTTTGTTGTGGTTCCTCTAATTCGATGCCCTCAAGGCCTCAACCCTAAAACACCTCCATAAACACTCACAACTTTTACTTTTTTTTCAGTGCGTTGATATGAGAATGATTTTCATGCATAGAAAATATATACATATGAAGTGCGCCTTGCATCCAAAAGGCGTGCACCTTTGCCTTGGAGCCCGCACCTAGGCTCCAGGACCCCTTTGCGCACTTTTGCACCGTGCACTTTTTTAATCTAAGCATCACATTGAATGATAAATGAAATAATCTCAAGGGTTGAAAGGACTTGCTTTGTAGGAAGCTTATGGTGAGGAGAAAAGAAGAATGGTAAAGATATAATAGAGCAACAAGAAAGTAACCATTTCACAGGTTTATGGAAGCTGAAGCATTAATGTTAACCACTCTTATTGGAAAAGTTAAAATAGGCATAATACAATGCAAAGTTTAAGCTCTGTTCCACTTATTATATTCTCCCACTGACATGTTCCAGGACCCCGGGTGTCACATTTTCTAATATTTGGTTTTAGAACCATTCTGAGTTGTACCCATAGTCTCAACATAGACAAAAGATGTCCTAAATTATGTAAGCCAAGAAGAGAGATTAATAAGCACAATTATTGACACATACCTACAATAATTTTATAAATTCATAATTATGTAACTTTACATAAACAATACGCAACCCCTAGTTTAGTAAGTTAAATAGTCTCTCTTTGTGATTTTCAGACGGTTGTTTGGCCATGGTTCAATCATTTAAGGAAAATAAATGGATGCCACAATCAAAACAGGAGCAACCCAAAAAAATAACAATGTCCACATTCTTCTAGAATCCCCCCCCCCCCCCCCAATAAAATAAAAATAAAAAAAAGGGATGAGGATTTGGGGTAAAGCAAGGACCCACTTGAAAGGAGGGGTTAATAATGGGTTTAAACCAATACTGCCACTTGAAGAGTGAGTACTCACCCCACTTGTGCAAGGGCATTTTGTCTTTTGAAATCAATTTATGTTGGAATATTTTGTTCAAATGTTGGTCACTTTCCGGTTTGTTCAGGATGCTAATCGTAAACAAGCAAAAATAGGCACATCCAATAGTTAGTGTGCTTTATTGCTCAAGTGAAATTAGGTAAAGCAACCACCACATCATTCTAGATTTTAAGCTTGAACTTATAATTTATAACATTCATGTTGACAAATAAGAGGTACACTTCCACAATCCAAATAAAGCATGCTAAAACAAGAAAAGCATGACCCAAAAAGACACCTTCTACCACGTAGCACACATAGTAACTCCAGGTTACTTGCATTTGACTCAAAAAATAAACAGGGTGGGTGGAGGTGGGCGAATGAGTATGGAGGAGGGATTAGGGATCTAGTCAGCCTTACTTTTTTCTTAACCTTTCCACCAGGAAGTCGCTTCACTTCTTCCGGTTGAGACGTTGAGGAACCTCCTGTCAAAACGAAAATACATGTACATGTCATTTTATTTTATTTTATTTTATTTTATTTTGTGCGTGTGTGTGTGTGGGGGGGGGGGGGAGGTGGTTTATGGACAATCATCAAGATCCAGCATACTTGCAGCCCAGAAGGGGTTATCAAGAAAAGATTCACTATCAAAACAGCTTAGCAGACATCCTTATAGTTAAGCAAGTACCACCCATTTATCGTCCTGGTCCTACTTAAATTGATTATCCGCACAAATATCCTTGATAACCAGCTTTTAGGCGCTTATTTGATCCTATTATACCTCCCTTTTGTACTACTGGTTTAAAGAAAATTTTGCTAGATTTTACACATTATACTTTGTTACGCAAGTTATAACAATTCTCCCCGAAAATCAAAATAAACAAGCAAATTTGGTCGTATTTTAAGTCCCAAGAAGTGTTCGTCAAGGCAAAAGTTGAACGAGCCATGGAGACCGAAGAGGTTGTGGGGAGGTCAGCTCGAGAAAGTACAAAAAAAAGGCAAAGGCACATTTTGGAGCCTCAAGCCATGGCACAAGTAGTGGTGCTACTCACCATGCCCGTGCTAGATAGGCAGGAGGAGCCCAATTCAGGGTCGGAGCACTAGCGGCCATGCTAGACAACATGCCCCATCCAATTCATCGACACACCGTGCCATGCTGGAACAAGGCCGTGCTTTTTGCCCCAGCTTTAAAACCATAAATATTTCTAGCACGGGCACAATTACCCATGCTTTCGAGGATCAAAACCCAACTATTTCAACATTCAAGCAATTTCTTCCCTCTTTGTACTAATGTTAATGTTTTACTTGCTTATGATGTTTGCCGCTAGTATCATTGGCTAACCCATCACTTACGGTGGGATCAGACCTTATTCATGATTTGTAATCATTTTGACCTAGAATCAACTTAAACATGTAAAACGTGGAAATTTCAACACTATCACCACTTTTAATGCTAGGGTTTGATAAAATCTTAAGTACTTACTTTAAACCTTGGATTAACTTGAAAATTGACTAATTGCCTTAATTTTTGGTATTAATTGATCAACATGTAATTGCGTTATGAGAGTAATCCATGAATTGTTAGGATAATGAAGAACGCTCAGTGAGCAACTCCTACAAAAGTAATTAGAGTAGGACGCCTCAAGAGAAATTCCTATTGAAATAGGATTCCCACATGAAGAATTTCACTCAATTTTCAATCATAATTGCTATACATGATATGTTTTCCTCTATTACATGAAGGGGTTCAAATATTGAAGAGACTCTCTAGAATTAGGAAAAATAAATCATAAGATATAACCTAGACAAGGATAGAACTGCTAACCTAATATTACCCTAATACATTAGAAAATCATATATTACTAATGCACCACTAAGTGTATGTTCTTTGGTAGGAAAATACCCCAATTTTACCCATTTTACCAATCCAATCCAAATTTACCTATTCTTTTCGTATTTTTCCAAAACTTACCTAATATTACTAGCTCAGCCCAAATTTACCCAACTTTACCCAACCTTAGCTTATTCACTAATATGAGATGGGTTTATTCTTTAGAGGGATAATGTAATGTCGGGTAAGTTTAGGTAAAGTTGAAAAATTGAGTGTTAAAATATGAGGGAAAATGGGCAAACTTGGGTTGCATTGAATAAAGTGGGTAATAACCCACCAAAAGAATGGTTATCTTAAAAAAATGCTTAAAAGTACCTACAAAACTAATAAAAAAAATATAAAAAATGATCTCTACATATTGAAATATGTCCGGTTTTCCAAAATCTTATTATTCCTCCACCAACATCTTGTATCAAAAATACTATCATTAACAAGATGTTTGTATGAGTACAATAAAGGCTTACTCTAAGATTACATTAGTGCCCATGAGACTAGGTAATGGGGAGGTGATGATGATGCATAGTCTAATCTAAATATCCAATACATTATTTCGCATTCCATTTGATTGAATTCTAGTTACTATGATTGATGAGGATTAATTAAGCAGCTAATTCTCAGCCTAAGGTTTTACTATCATTGTTTACACCTTTGTGTTGCCTTGTTTGTTTAATTTCTTGTAAAGTAACTAAAATCTAAGCAACCTAGACCTCACCTAACTTAGGCAACATTGTGTTTGAACGTTTGTTGTGGGGGTGGGTGGATGGTGGAGAGGGCTCCCTAGGATCGACAATACGTAGGCTTACTGCTACAAACACTCACCAACAAACTTCCTGTTCTATCTAGCACAAGAGCTCAAAACTCTGCATAAAGAAGCATCCTAATATTGTTACTGAACTCCTGATTTTACATCTAAACCAAGATTTTCAGCTTCAAAGTTCCATTAAAACCAATGCAAGAGCCAAATCTCGTAAAGATCATACAATCCCGCAAAGTTCTCATTAAAGTTTCACAAGAATTTTTTCTCAACAACCATCACAAAGACAGACTTAATAGCCATACAAAGCTGGAAAATACAATATTAACTTCGGATTTCAATCGAGACCCTCCATATTGTATCACCATCATCGATTACAGCATCCAACAACTAGATCGGCAACCATATGCGCAAGTCATTCGTACATAGACTATTGCCGTGCCAAGGATGAGAGTTCCAACCAGAGTAGAAAGGAGGAGAAATAAAATAGGGCAATACTTAATGTAAGTTTAAGTGATTTTTATATTGATGGTGAATTAAATAGAGCAAAAGGAGACATGGGAGTAAAAATGCATGGCCATCCAGCTTGAAAGCTTCCATGTAGAATTCCCATCAACAAAAAGTCGTGTTTCTAACTCTATCATCATGTTTGAACCCTGTGATCCCCAACAACTTGTCACAACAGTCCACCAGATCCCCTAAAAAGTCCACTAAGAATCCAATTTGATAGTGTTGCAATTTCCTTATGCAACAATAACACTATCACTAGCTCATTAGCCGTAAAAGCAACTACAGTCGCACATATCAGAACATTCAAACCCTTTGTTATCAACCATGCTCTAGGTAGATACCCATAATACCTCAAAAAAAAATTAAATTCACTAATTAGGTTAAATGTCTACAACAAGCGAATCGCCGCCCATAATAGAGCTCCACCAAGATGGCAATATGCATAGCTACAATTTGATGCATGAAATGTACTCTCTAAGGGAACACTAGTGTTCAAAAAAGGCTTCCTATAATGAGCGAGCATACTGTAAATAACTAACAAGCCACACATAAACAAAGGAGCAAGGCTACATAGTTTTAGATATCTAAACCCTAAAAATAAGATACCCACATCAGGAAAGGTTGTCCTTGTATGCCTTAGTTATATATTTTAAGCAAATAATTCTTGTTAGAACTAGATGAAGGAAGGCCTATTATGCCTCAAAGAGACATTTTTGGTTGTCTAGAAGACAGGATCCGGTATCACACATCATATATAATCAACAATAATACAAACCTTCTGTCATCCAATACATTATGTCAAAGCAAAGATAACCCTGGAGTTCATTAGCCCTAAATATTACTCTACTTCTCTACTAACCGAAACAGAAGAGGGAAATGACATTGGAATTAGGAAACTCTCTCTTCGGCTTTAGCCACCAAACTGTCTCACCAAGCTCTAACTTTTGCAAATTGAAGGTTAAGATATGTGAGACATGCCTAGAAAGCAAAAACGACCAGTTGATTACTTTCATCTACTCAAGACCGCAGTTGGTACTTGTGAAGAATATAATAGAACATGTAGCAAGGTATTCCCTGCCTCCTAACATGGCATTTCCATTTTTTACATGCCTCAGTTATGAGCAAAAGTTGAACCCCATGGAATTATGAATATCAACAGAGAAGGAATATCAATAATGCCACAAGATCACAAAAAAATTCAATCATTCCAATCATTCAATTTGCACTAAGCATCAATCAGTCACTAGCAGATTACACAAGATCATTCAGGAAGGAATAACTCCATTGAATCTGCACTAGTAAAATTCCCTGAAAAATGCTGGGACAATCAACCTTCTCAAGTCAGCAATGCAAAGGGATAGTATTGTACTTCACCTCCACTGAGACGGTTCTAAAAGATCAAGGGCCAGCTAATTTCATACTGGATATCAGATACAAGAAAGAGCATCAATCTTTCTTAAAAGTATCCAAAAGAACCAAGAAATACCAGAAGTGAAGTCTCCAAGTGAACGAACCATCATGCACAAGTATGTTTCCTCTCTAACTCGCTTCCATTACTATCCCTCTAGAAAGCCAACAATGAGATTGTGATTCACATTACACCTAAAGTCCTGATTTCCCAATCTGGCTCCTCAACTCAATCAGAATTTTCTTTCGTTTCATTACAAATCCTACCAATTTATTCCCCCACACTAAACAGGAAATGAAGTCATACCCTACTGTGAAATTTCAGAAGCACATGTCATTCTCCAGCAAGGAGATGTAGGCCCTATTTGGCAACCAATAGTTGTTAGCTGTTAGCTTGTGGCCGTTAGCTGTTTGGGTTAGCTGATTGCAGGAAAGGTGTTTGGTAAACTATAGTTTTTTCACCTTGATCAAAAAGCTAACAGTGTCCAAAAAGCTGGCAGCCAAACACCCCCATAGTATTCAAATGAAGCATTACCATGCACACCAAACACCAGCAAAAAGCACATTGATATGAAGGGGAAATGGATCCCTGCTTTCAAAAGAGACATAGAGATAAGTACCAGCCGAGATTGAAGTGCCCTGAAGCTGTTCTGATACCTTATCAGCTTCTTTGGAACTGGCCTCTGATCAGTTTTATAAAAAGCAACATAAAATCAAAATAACATTTAAAAAAATAAAGAAAATCAATAAACAAGCAACTGAACATGAAAGTGGCCAAAATGAAGAAAAGGTGTAAATATGATGGTAAGAACATTAGGGTTGAAGTAAGGATACCTTTAGCGAGATCGGGATAGAGGTCAGGAGCGTTTTGAATTAGCCAGGGTTTGCATTTCTCGAAATCAGGACCGAATTCGCAGTATTCTGCTGGTAAACCACACACTCCACAATACAAAACCTTCACCGGCTCAGGCTTCTCCGCCATTAAAACCCTTCTCTCTCTCTCTCTCTCTCTCTCTCTCTCTCTCCCCGTTTATGAATGAGTGCAGGCAACGCGACAGAATCAAGATTTGCAAAGAGAAACCTTGGCTTGGCTACCACTACCACTCGGGTGGGATACAATTCGCGATGCCCGATGGGGGATCGAAATAGGCGGCTGTGTTCACCACTTTTGACGAAGCCAGCAGAGTTCTTAGATGAAAATGCCACTAAATGGAGCAAAATTTACAAATTTACCACTCAAAAAAACATGCTATAAAACTGTCATTAATTTATGTTTATGATGACAAAAATATCACTTTACTTGTTTGTGACTTGCAACAGTCGGTTTTATACAGGTGAAGTGTGTTTAATTTGTTGATTATGCATTTAAATTTTCCCCCACCCAAACTACCTACCCTAATTAATATTTGATAGATACTATTTTCGTTAATATTCGGGTGATGATATGTGGTTTGCCCCAAAATACTACTTAAGTGTCTTCCTTTTTATAAAACCAATACGTATTATCATTTTTAACTCTATAATTTTTGACAGATACTATTAATTATCATTTATAAAAAGCTTGGAACATGTTGGCTACGCCAACGATTAAAATTGACATCCTAACGAATGAACCCCGTCCGTTGGGCATATTTTAGACGTCTTTTTGTAAATTTTAAAAAATATAAATAAAAGTGTGATTTTATACCATTTATATATATATTATTATAGTTATAGAAGCCAATCATGTAATTTTTTTTCAATTTAATTTACAAATATATAGGTTTTATACCATGGCAAGACACTTAATATGTGCCTTGCCCAAGACATTTATCATTTCTGTTTACCTACACAAATTAATTACCATCCCCTTAATTTTTTTTACTGCATAAATTAACTACCCCTCCCCCTGATTCATCATCTTCTGCTTTCTTCTTCCTCCACTCCTCTTCTCTTCTTCAACTCCTCTGCAAACTCCCGCCATAACTAAGCTCTGCCTCAGATCCTCTTGTTCAATTCTGAGTGTAAACATTAGGGATTTCTTCTATCTTATTCCTTTCTCACCCTGAAAAAACTCTAATTTCAAGCCAAAATCAGCAATGACTTTCTCTTTTTCATTGCCCACAGCAGCATGGGTTTGGTTTGTTTGATGCGATGAGTTCACTGCCCACAGCAGCATGGGCACCAAGCTCATACCGGTCCAGTTCAATTTGAAGTTGAAGAAATCATCACGGACACCATTGCTATTTGCACGGTCTCGAATTTCAAGCTTTGATAATGGTCGACGTGTTCTTCGGGTTCGCTGCATTGCTCAGGATGGGGCAAAGACTGAGAACAACAATCAATCAAATGAGGGTGGGACTGACAGTTCATGGGCGTCTTCAAATTCGAGTAGTTCTTCGACTGCCTGTCTTCCTAATGTCCATGATTGGGTTGCAAATTCTGAACACTCTAAACTCATTTTTTCTCTCCTCTATTCAGACACTGTGTAGCTATTGTTGCTTTTTGTGAGAAATTAGGGCTTCTTGAACCAACAATTGAAGAAGGAGAAGAGAAACCATAATTTTTGGGCTTGGAACAAATAGGTAGAAAGTTGGTTATGGCAGATGAATCAGAGGAAATGGGGGAGGGATGAGGAAAAAGAAGATTGGGGGGGTGTTAACTGGCTACAGTAGGTTTTGATTCGGTAAAGTGACATTTTTGTCACCATAAACATAAATTAATAGCAGTTTTATAACATGTGTTTTTCGAGTGGCAAATTTGTAATTTTTGCATAGTTTAGTGACATTATAGTCCACGAACTCGAAGCCAGTACGATAAATATTAATCTTGTCTAAGCTCAGGAATAATATTTTTTTGGTAATATAATTAATGTTAATTGTGTAGAGTAGTGATTCATTTTTTTAATTAAAATTACATATGAAAGTTCTATGTTTGGAAATAATTAATATTTTTATGTAAATTTTACAGTAATCATCTGACCCAATTATTAAATTTACCGAACACAATATTTATTTGAATATTTATTCATTATCTGTTACTTAAACTACTATCTGTCACCTAAAACGTTATCCGCTATTAAATCGTTAATTTTTCCGAACATTGCCAAAACATAAATATAAATGCTCTTATGCTAGGTTGGGGAATAGAGTTTAGGGTAGTGTTTAACGTTCTAACCAAGTCAAGACTCTAATTGAACTTCGGTAAGCTTACGTTTTTAGTAAAGTTTAACGTTTCAAGTAACGTCTTCTGAAACATTAATAAAACTAATTTTTATGTTTCTTTTCTTTTATCAAAAAATATCCTTAGAAAATTTATTATTTAAAGTTTATCTATGTCATTTTATGTTAATTCACGTTAATAAGCTAACTCAACAACTACATTTGAATACAATTTTCATTTCAATAGTTATCTAGTTTTTGCTACTTAAACTTATATCTGCTACCTAAACTGTTGTCCGTTATGTAGATCATTTTTGCTATCTAAATTGTTGATTTTGGCGAACAGGGTCTTAGTTAAAATCAACTTTTGGTGTTTTATGGCCTTCCCAAAAAAAATGTTTAATCACGAAAATGAGAAAAATAATAATTAATACATTATTGAAATTATATATTAACAAAGAGTAAATTACATTTACCCTACCTTACATTTGTGGTAATAATTTTTGCACACCCGACATTTGTGAAATAATTTTCACATTACCTTACATTAAGTGAAAGTGATTTTTCGTGGCAAAATCCGGTTACTTCTCATCGGAAATGAGAAAATACAATAATAGCCCTATATGACTATGTGAATATACCATGTTGCCCATAATATTGAGAAGGTAATGACTTAAATGACCCTTTCATTGTTTTGTATGGAAAAAGGTGTGTCGAAATTTCAAATAGAAAACACCAACAGTCGATTCCTCTCACACTCATCTTCTTCAACACTCCTCTATTAATGTCATATATGAATTAATATTAAGGGTAAAAACGTCAATTCATATAAAATTGTAAGTCATATGAATTAATATCAAGGGTAAAAAAAGTCAATTTACATTTATCTTTTTAATGTTACGTTGGAAAATCCAAGAAAAATCAATTATAAAATATTTTAGGAGATTTAAATTTATGAACACTTAATATTAGGTAAGGTAAAATTATTTCACAAATGTCGGGTGTGCAAAAATTATTACCACAAATGTCAGGTTGGGTAAATGTAATTTACTCTTTAATTTAATGTGTAAAAGTAATATACCTCTTTGTGAAACTGGCTTTCCTCTCAATTTTGGGCCAATTACCATACTAATACCCAGAATGAACAAATCTTAATGAGTTGAAGTGCATAGCGCTAAAAAATTAATCAAATGATAATAGAGAATTTGCTTCAACTACTAAAAGAGAATTTATAGTAAGAAACTCGAGGTTATAACATAATACGGTAATACCATTGCTATCTTCAAATCAGTAGTATTGTAGTAATATATCCTATAACATGGGTTGAAAGCACGAATTTGTGAACCACAGCATATATACCCTACAATTTATTAAGTGTACCTGGAGCATATGCTCCAAATGCTATGATTATTCACCCATATATATTAGGTTGTTCACTCATACAAGTTAGGTTGTTCACTCGCAAAAATCTGGAGCACATGCTCCAGGTGCCTATAATATATAGTGTATATACCCACTATCAAAATACATGAGACATTCATGAATCAACACCCGTAAAGTAACCAATTAAAAGGAAGATCACGTAAAAAAAAAACTAAGAAGAAAACAAAAATAAAATTACGTGTAAGCACTAAATCTTACGAAATTTTGTTTGTGAAGAGCCATTCAAAACACCACTTATGCTTGACATTTTATTAAGTTGGACAAATTGCCTTCAAGATTAACCAACAAAATGGAAGTAGTTTACGACTTTAATTTCAACAATTATAATTTGAGAGTTGTATTAGGGAAGCGTCATTATCGCCTTCACCAAACTCCATCGTGTCATCAGACAATGATAATGCAGAATGCGAATAAGCACTGGCAATCAGGCAATGATGATGACTTTATATTTCATGGATTGTCATTAATGGCCAGCAACAGGAATGAGAGGGATGGTTTCCGAATTGAGCGTTTTGGCGAGTCTGGAAAGAGGAGTGAGACAAAGAGGCTCGTCAAAGGACAGAGATGGGGAGACGACTCTAAAACTGCCCAGAAGGTTATCTGAGTTAATGGAGACAAATATTGAAAAATTGAAGGTGGTTATAACTGCAAAAATAAAGTGATAATAAAATCAAATATTGAAGGTGGTTATAACTACAACGGTTTAGAGTTTGACTTTGAGCAAAATTGTACTGTATTTTTTATGGGAGGGGAAAATGGTTACTGATTTTTGTTTTTCTAAATTCTCATTGGCTAGTAAGACAGAAATTCACTCACAACTCACGATTTCAAAATTCAAAAATATTACTTTTATATATTAATAGATTGTCATTACAATAACTAGTCCTAAACTCGTGTGATGCACGGATTATGATAAAACAATTATTTTAATTGAAAAACAAAAAAATAATTGTTGATTAATTGTAGATATACCATTTGAAAAATATAAAACATTGTTCATATTGTGAAATGAGAAAAATATCATAATTAGTTGTTCAAACTTCAAACACACATGCATATATATATATATATATATATATATATATATATATATATATATATATATATATATATATATATATGTGAATGGATAGGGTGAGAATGGATGTTGGGTGAGAATGTGAGAAGGAGGGTTACCAGCCATTAGATGATGGATCAAGGGCCATAGTTAAGTCACTAATTCTCCTTTATTTTCACCCCCATCACGTGAGATTAAATCACAAAAAAAAAAGAAAAAATATGGGTGAGTGTGCAGGCGTGAAGCGAATCACAAAAAAAAAAGGTGGGTGGGTGTGCAGGCGTGAAGCATGGTGGCTGACATGCATGGGAACTAGGTTGTTTCAATTTCATGCATGACCCTTGAGCTCCCCCATATACATTCACCTGATGATTATGATTAATTGAAGAAGAATTATATGACAATCCTGCGTGAATCAAAAACAGCTTGATCACTTGATGAAGTTCCCATGATGAAGTTCCCATGATGAATATGATAATCATGATGATGAATATGATAATCATGATGATGAACATGATGAAGTTGAAGAGAAAGAGTTTCAATCAGTGAACTAATGAACATGATGATCATGATGAACTTGACGATCATGATAATCACTTGACCACAGGGAACCTAATGATCATGATGATCATGATGAACATAATGATCACGATGATCGCTTGATCACAGTGAACCTGATGAACATGATGATCATGATGATCACTTGATCATGATTTTGGGTAAGTTCATTAAAAATAGACAATCGTTAATCATGATGAACACGATGATCATGATGATCACTTGATCACTTGGTCAGAACATGATGCCCATTCGGTTCGAACATCTTGTCTTTGTTGATTTAATACGATGTAAATTTGTTTTGAACTTGATGTGCATTTGATTTACACATGATACACATTTCATTTGAACATGATGTTCATTATCTAATACCATGATATTCATTCCCTTATAACGTGATGTTCATTACCATATACGTTAATAACAAGAACATGTACGGTAATGAACGTCATGTTATAAAAGAAATGAACATCGTGGTATATGGTGATGAACATGCCAAAAGAAAAAAATGGTGGTGCTGAGTGGAGGGGTATTGTTGGGTTGGGCTAGGGTTTTCAGGGGTTGAACATGATGAACATTGATGATCACTTGATCACTTTGTCGAACTTGATGCTCATTTAGTTCGAACATCGTGGCCTTATTGATTTAATATGATGTAAATTTGTTTTGAACTTGATGTCCATTTGATTTATACATGATATACATTTCATTTGACCATGATGTTCATTATCTAATAACATGATGTTCATTCTCTTATAGCGTGATGTTCATTACCATATACTACAATGTCCATTTCTCTCATAATAGCGTTCATTACCGTACACTATCTTCTATTTACCTTGTATCTTGTTGATTATTTTCATATAAGATGACGTTCATTGCCATATATCATGATGTTCATTATCTTATAACAATATGTTGATTACCATATACCTTAATGTTCAAACCAAATGGACATCATCCCAAATAGACATCATGGTCAAATGAAATGGATATCATGTGTATTAAACTCAACAAGGACAATTTGTTTGAACTAAATGGGCATCAGTGGTGAGAAGGGAGTTAGGGTAATGTTGATTATCTAATAACATGATGTTCATTCGCTTATAACGTGATATTCATCACCACATACCACGATGTCAATTTCTCTTATAACATGACGTTCATTATTGTACATGTTCTTGCTATTAACGTATATGGTAATGAACATCACGCTATAAGAGAATGAACATCATATTATTAACGTATATGACAATGAACATCACGTTATAAGAGAATGAACATCATAGTATTAAATAATGAACATCATGTTCAAATGAAATGTATATCATGTGTAAATCAAATGAACATCAAGTTCAAAACAAATTTACATCGTATAATCAACAACGACATGATGTTCGAACTAAATGGACATCAAGTTCTGACCAAGTGGTCAAGTGATCATCATGATCATCATGTTCATCATGATTAACGATTGTCTATTTTTAATGAACTTACCCCAAATCATGATCAAGTGATTAAGTGATCATCATGTTCATTAGGTTCACTGTGATCAAGTGATCATCATGATCATCATGTTCATCATGATCATCATGTTCATCATGTTCAACATGATCATCATGTTCATCATGTTCATTGAGATCAAGTGATCATCATGATCGTCATTTTCATCATGATCATCATGTTCATCAGGTTCACTGATTGAAACTCTTTCTCTTCAACTTCATCATGTTCATCATCATGATCATCATGTTCATCATGGGAACTTCATCATGTTCATCAAGTGATCAAGTTGTTCTTGATTCACACATGATGGTCATATATTTCTTCTTCAATTAACCATAATCATCAGGTGAATGTACATGGTGGAGCTCAAGGGTCTTGCGTGAAATTCAAACAACCTAGTTCCCATGCATGCCAGCCACCATGCTTCACGCCTGCACACTCTCCCACGTTTTTTTTTTTGTGATTTAATCTCACGTGATGGGGGGTGAAAATAAAGGAGAATTAGTGACTTAATTATGGCCATTGATCCATCATCTAATGGCTGGTAACCCTCCTTCTCACATTCTCACCCAACATCCATTCTCACCCTATCTATTCCCTATATATATATATATATATATATATATATATATATATATATATATATATATATATATATATATATATATAGGAAATTGATTCTAATAATCCCTACTATCACAAATTGTATGACAATAATCCTACTATCATTTTGGATTAGTGGTCCAAAAAAAAATTGTATTGTAGTGGTACCAAATCGATCACCACATTCTTTTATTTTTCCATGCCTACCCCATATTGTTTTTGTTTTTGGTTCCTACCCTAGATAGGTAACAGTGTAGTTACTAAAACATTTTTTAAATTATTTTTTTGAGATTTCGAGCAATTATTATGATTTTTTAAAAGGAATAAAATTGAAAAAATCATAAAAAATTGAAAAAAAATTGAAAAAAATTGGGAGAAATGCTGTAAATTCATTAAAAATCGTGGTAAAGTGTTATACAAAATTTTGAATCAAATGCAACACAAAATCTATGATATTTAGCATATACACTCGATTTTGTCCCACTGCAATACAATTTTATTTTTTTTTGGACCACCAGAATCCAAAATGATAGTAGGGATTATTAGAATCCAATATCCCTATATATATATATATCCCTATATATATATATGGGGAAATTGGATTCTAATAATCCCTACTTTTACGAATTGTATAGCAATAATCCCTACTTTCATTTTGTATTCTAGTGGTCCAAAAAAAATTAAAATTGTATTCTGGTGGGATGCCGCCGAGTCAAGTGGTGGTGACTCGGTGGTTTGCTGACGTGTACCGGTGAGAGCGTGTTTAACTAAGAAATTATTATTTTAGTTGTATTCTTGTGGTCCCATTTAAATTGTTATTGTATTCTAGTAGTCTCATTGACATATTTATTGTATTTTGGTGATCCTATTTCATTGTTGATTATATTCTGGTGGTCCGAATTCTTGGTCAAACACACTCTCGCCGGTACATGTCAACAAACCACCGAGTCACTACCATTTGACTCGGCATGGTCCCACCAGAATATAATTTTAATTTTTTTTGGACCACCAGAATACAAAATGAAAGTAGGGATTATTGCTATACAATTCGTAAAAATAGGGATTATTAGAATCCATATATATATATATATATATATATATATATATATATATATATATATATATATATATATATTAAACCATCTCCTCGTTGTATGTTTGATCGACAAAAAAACAACAAAAATATCTAATATTACGTTTGTCAAGAATAAGATCAATAAATGCCCCCGGAAGAAGGGCAAAACCTAATATGCAATTATGCATGCCCCTTATTACAAATTGAATCTATCAATCATAGAAGCTCTATCTCAATATTTGTAGGTAGCATATTATCAAACAGTTGATATACACCCAAAATGACCTTTATAATATGTACAACTAAAAGTGTTCTAATGACATAAAAGCAAAAGAGCCCTAAAAAAAGAAACATATTAGGGTATCAAGAATATCCTCCAAGGAACAAAATCCCTCCCTTTGACTTTGAGGTATTATTAAAGATGCAAACAAGTTCACATATCAATCGAATTAAAGAGAAAAAGAAGAGAGGAGGAAAGATATTAGAAACCAAGGAAAAATGTTAAAAAAACCAACGCCTATACCAATCAAAAGTAGGACAAATTGAAACTCACATCACAAATGCCGAAAACATAGACCATTTAAGCAAAATTTAACCCATAAACAATAAATTTAAATAAGCAGAAACAAATTATCAAAGATAAAGAGAGAGAGGAATCACATATGGAAAGAGAAAGAACAAAATTAATATGGCTCTTATCATCCACGCGATCAAAAGACAATTTGCATACAAAACATTCAAAATCAATTATCAAGCTAAATTTTCATATACTTTATTCCTTTCGATTTCTAGGGTTGTGTGTACATGGTGTGTGTGCACCAAAGCCATAACTGACATAGGAACTCTTGCATCTACACATGGGCGGATCCCATTGACACCAAGGATGTTCATGGACGCCCCAAGTTTCAAAAAAAATTTAAGCAACCTATTATATTTTAGGAGGTTGTTTGTATATTTACATTAAGTGGACACCCTAGAAAAGACCCAAAAATATTAATAAAGGGTGTCCAATTCAACACAATAGTCCGACTATCCAAAATATTATTAAGTGGACACCGCTAATTTCGTAGTTTAGATCCGCCACTGCATCTACAGAATCTACATAATCAACAAAACAGAAGGGTACAGGAAAATGCCCGCTTACTATTTGTTGCCCACCATTTTACTATTGTCGCCCACCATTTCATTATAATTTCCAATTATGTCCTTCACCCTCATAATCTCACTCTCCACCTTCTCTCTACTTTATCTCTCTAAAAAAACACTCTCAAACAACGACGACGAGGGACGCTACAACATCAACATCTTCCCGGGGGTTATAATCGACGAGATTCTTGTAAGTTTTACGTGGTTATAATTGTTAAATTTGAACTTGAAATTTGAAAAAAAAGCACGAAAACCTGATTTTTTCCGGAAAAACGCACGGTGCCGCATGAAGAACTTGGCAAACCGCGGCCGGTTTGCCGCACGCAGATCTCGGCAAACCGCGGCAGGTTTGCCGCGATCGGCATGCGGCAAACCTGCCGCGGTTTGCCGAGATCTGCGTGCGGCAAACCGTCCGCGATTTTCCAAGTTCTTCGTGCGGCATATGGCGGCGGCTGGGGAGGTTTCGTCGTGCGGCACCGATCCGTTTTTTATTTTTTTTTTCAGTTTATTAAATTTAATTGTAATTATTGTTATTATTATTAATATTAATGTTATTATTATTATTATTATTAAATGTAATTTTAATTAATTTAGTTTATTAAATTTAATTTGTTATTGTTAGTAATATTAATGTTGTTATTATTATTATTGTTATTATTACCCTATTATTATTAAATGTTGTAACGCCCCGAAAATTCAATTATAGAAAAGTCAAAGTCAAGCTAACGTTAACAGACAAAATTTAGCGGAAGACTCAAACTCTTATTGGGCGTCACTGCCGTATCCCCGAAGGAATACAAGGCCAGAAGTAAAACTACAACTGTCTGTCAACGGCAAACCAACTAACAAACTCATACTTAGAAATAAACCTCAAAAACTAACTTCAACTTTCTCAGAAAAGAAAAAAACAACATATTTAACGACTTTTAAACATGTCGTCCTCACTTCTAATTCCCGTCCCCAGCATATTGATCATCACCTGAAAACAAAACATTTCAAAAATGAGGGGGAAATCTTAATAATGTCTACCCCTAACGTTAAAAACAAGTTAAGTTCATTTCAATTCATTTGAGGGAGAGGGAACAAGTCAAACCATTTCACAAACCTTTAATCCCTTAACTGTTTTCCTCAACCCAACCAAATCATATTTTATTATGCGGGCGGGATACCACATCCCTTAAAGTAACAAATATCATACCGGATCCCAGATCCTCTGCCTACCACAGGCTACGACCAGGGTCCCAGACCCTTTGCCTACCACAGGCTACGACCAGAATATCAAGAGTTCACATTTCCGCCTATCACAGGCTACGACCAGGGTCCCAGACCCTTTGCCTACCACATGCTACGACTAGAATATCAAGAGTTCACATTTCTGTCTACCACAGGCTACAACCAAGGTCCCAGACCCTTTTCCTACCACAGGCTACGACCAGGGTCCCAGACCCTTTGCTTACCACATGCTACGACCAGAATATCAAGAGTTCACATTTCCGCCTACCACAGGCTACGACCAGGGTCCCAGACCCTTTGCCTACCACAGGCTACGACCAGGGTCCCTGACCCTTTGCCTACCACAGGCTACGACCAAATAAACCCGCTTAATGTTTCACTTGAGTTATTAGTATCTTATGCAAAGCTCAGCTCACAACTCTCAAGTTAAACCCAACCCAGGTTATCAAAACCAAATAAGAAAACCACTAATAAAAGACCATCCACTTTCTCAACTCATAAAACAAAGTAAAAAAATTACAAACAGTTATCCAAAATAGATGGTCACATTTTCCATACAAAGTCCCCTTTCGGGATGCAATTCTCAAAACAGATTAGAAAACATCAAAACACATTTAAAGAGCATCCCAGTGGGGAGTAGAGCATAGACATTACCTGGTTAACTTCACTTCACAGCAAAACGAACACACTTGAGCTCACTAACGACGCGAATTAGCTCGGCCCTAAAATAGAATAATTATTCTAATCAAAACGCGCTCTTCGAAGTTAGTATTAACTATCTTCTAACTAACCCTCCCCTAGGAACCCTATAGGTTCTTATCAATCATGAATTTACACTTTAAAACATTTAATACATTCCAAGTAATCACATAACCAGCTCAAAACGTCACATTCACACAACAACACTTTTATTAATTAGTAACAAACATTAACAAAACAGATTACAACATCCACATAAAAAGGGTCGTAACTTGACTTCCCGACATCCTATGGGTCTGATTTTGGACTTTTCGGAAACCTCGGGATGTCTACTAAAACTCTTAAGTTGAACTCGAGACCCAACACACACTTTAAGGTCCTCAAAAACCGTCATCTTCCCAAACTGTCCAGATCTGACTTAGGTCTGGTAATCGGGGTATAACTCGAATTATAAAATTCCAAAGTCCGATCCGTAAAATTCCTATTAAAGCTAACATCTAAGGGAAGCTCCAGTCCAAAGGGTCTGGTCAAAGGGCGACTATATCTCTCATGGTGATCCGTTCTTTAGACCCTAACAAAACTGTCCCGCACCCAGTTCCCATATAATTGATAGTCTCAGTTCTAACTTTTACCAATCGATCTCGATATCCTAAATTGGGTTTAAAACAGTGCCTAAAGTTAAGTCCTCTACTCTAATCCAACCAAGGTCTATACTTCATACTTTCTATAATCAAAATTAAGCAAAACAACTTCAATTCTCTCAACATCATAACACCAATCAAGAATGACTCTTACTACCACATCCTATAACATTCCTACTAATAATCTAGTACATGAAATAACAATAAAACATAAACACAACCCCAAACATAAGTTCTATAACATACTCTATTAAGATCACATGATAACAACAAGGTGAAGAGACATGTGCGTGAAACTAAGGCCAAATAGCACTTAAACATCCATCAATAATAATTCTTGCTAATGATCACCCCAATTCAAGTAGAAGATAATAATAATACTAAACTCTAAACAGGAATACTAATACTACTGACCTTAAACAGGATTTATAAAAGAAAAGAAACAACTACAACCATGGCTCACATACAACTCCTAAGTAGAACATTACACCAAGAATACACTTACTACTTAAATCAACACCCATCATGACTCAAAACTCAGCAATGAACTTAGATTGAACTAACCCAAATTCATTAATAAACCCTAAATATAGAAACTTACTTCACTCTATAATCACATGAATGAACCCTAAACATGACTTAATAAAAGTCACTGAATATTTCACATATTAACATCCAGAATGATCAAAAGAACCATATAATTACTCAACTACCACACAAGAACTAATCATGATAATTAGTCTCACTTAGAGCACACAATTTGTCACACTTAACAACCCTAATACATGATTATCGAAGCATCAGAGCAGACCCACACGAACAAGGCTAGAATGAAACCAGTCGAAACTCGAATTTGGAACAGAGAGTTACACTCGGTGGTCGTCTGGTGGTTTCCGCCGAGCCGAGGGCGGTGCGTAGTGGTCTTCGGCGTCGTGGGAAAGCAGCAGGGGTCGTCGACGGGACTGACCGTCATGATGGAGGACACGGGGGTTGTTGGTGCAGGCGACAGTCGGTGGGATTTTCGAACCACTACAATAACAATAGTCACATCGTTCGGTCCTCTTCGTGCTTCTGGGCGGCTGTCAACGTCCTTTGGTGGTTCGACGGTGGTCAGGCAGGCGAGGCCAGGCGGCGCGTCGGGTCTGGGCGGCAATAAGGGACGGTGGAGTCTTGACAGGGCAGAGGCGGAAGAGATGAGTAAAAGAGAGAGAGTGATAGAGAGAGAAAGGGAGGGCGGTTGCGACGGTGGTGGGGTTCGCCGGCGACGTCTGGTGGCGCCGACTGGTGGCGGTCGTCAGTTGAGGTAGAGAGGGAGGAGGAAGAGAGAGAGAGGTAGGGTTAGAGTGCTAGTTCACGTTAAGGTTCGGGGGTTGTATAATACCTGATAACCACCTAATACTAATCTATTCCTAATCCAACTCAAATACTACTTCTAACAAGAATACAATTCTATAACAAATAATAATAATAATAATAATAATAATAATAATAATAATAATAATAATAATAATCACACAACAAATAATAGTCACATAACAATTATAATAATAACAATAACCTTAATAGTAATACTAATAATATCAAGAGTATAATACTAATAATAATAATTGCAAAATAATAATACTAGTAATAATAATACTGATAATCATAATAAAAATAATACGTACATAACAATATTCACATAGTTAGAATAATACAAATAAGAATACTAATAAAAAATAATAATAATAGAATCAACACTGATAAAACACATGATCTTACTAAAATACCCTTATTAGTCCCCAACGATCCTACAAGCTCAAGTGTTAGCAAAATAATCACAAACGAAAATTTAACAATTCACGGAGTCAACTTAAATTATTAACGACCTCACGGTCAACGCCTTTGAATTTTTCAGGGTTTTACATCATTACCCCCTTAAAAGAAGTTTCGTCCTCGAAACTTAAACTCAACACCAACGCTCTGCCAAACGGAACTAACGGTCGCGTTAACCAAAAATTCGGGGTTTTACAAATGTAATTTTAATTAATTTGGTTTATTAAATTAAATTTGTTATTATTAGTAATATTAATGTTGTTATTATTATTATTGTTAATATGACTGTTATTATTGTTGTTAATGTATTTTATTAATTAGATATTTATGATAATATTAGCAATAATAATGTTTATAATTATAATGTTGTAGAAGATGAATATTTAATAATTGTAATTTTGTTGTCAATATTATATTTAAAAATGAATGTTATTATTACGGTGATTGCTATTGTCATTATTTAATTTAATTGTAATTGCTATTATGTTAATTATCACCCTAAATGTTAATATTATTGTTATTATTTAATTTAGGGCACAATAGACTGTTAAAATTAAATTTCTAGCGTTAAAACTTGTAGTTTAGGGTTTAGGGTTTAGGGATGTAGTGATTTTTATAAAATTTTGAGTTAGTGTAGACTTAAGTTAGTGTATGAATTTCACGTATGTATTTAGCGAGGCGATAATTTAAGGAAACCCTAATTTAAAATCTTTTAAATATAAAGCAACAATGTGATAATATTTATTTTATTATTATGCAAGTGATCTAAAATGGCAGGTAGGGGCAAGGGGTTTCTAGATAGGTCGAACCAACTTCCGTCTGGTTGGAGGAGGGGTGAAACTGGGGACACGCATCGACGTAATGTGATCGTGCGTCGACGCCGACGGCCGCCGAGAATCTTTGAGCACTGTTGATGCGGTTGGCCAGCCGGATGACACGCACAGTCAGACCACGCATGACTTCATTGAACATATCAACGAAAATGTTGATAACTATACCGAGATGGAGACAACTGGGGATGACGGTACAGAGCCTGAAGGCCCGGGGGCGATCCCTACTCCTTTAGTGCCTCCTCCTACTTCATGCTACAGGCCAACGGGGTTCGAGCCGTTGAAAGATGCATCAAGGAGGTTTGCCCCATTTCGACATGGAGGAGAGGCCGGTGATGAGGGTGGGGCGAGCAGCAGCAGCAGCAGCAAAAGGCATAAGAGGAGCCAGAGAAACGAGGAAGACTGGAAGATTCACGGTAATGTTCCTGGTGGACCACAATTGGGGGACATTATACCGAGCTTTGGAGGTCACATCGCTCGGGTAATATGGGATGGTCGAGAGCGTTCACCGGCACCAGTTCTTGAGTGCGTGACGAAGAGGAATGCGTTGAGGGAGTTGAGGTCAATGAGGTCCAGGATGGATCCCGTATGCCAGAGTGCACTGCAAAATGTCCAATTGACCGCTTTGGTAGATTTAATGTATGAAAACATCGATATGACACTGATCTCGGCCATCGTTGAGAGGTGGCAACCGGACACGAATACATTTCACCTTCCCTTTGGTGAAATGACTATCATGCTGCATGATGTGGAACACATTTTGGGCCTTCCAGTTGATGGTGTGATGCCTGATTGTCTTCATCAGGCAGCGGTTAACGAGTTCGTGCAAGCTATTTTCATGAAGCCAATGCCAGATCTAAAGCAAATGGGCATTTATGACAAGGGTGCCATGACTGATGTCGATTTGAGGTCGGTTGTTGTTTCGCCCATGTACCCCTTGCCCCATAGGACACGGGCATGGTTGTTGAGCTTGTTGAGGAACACTATCCTCGTGGATAAATCGAGGGATAGAGTTCGTCTGCATCCGTGGCCTAGCACTGATCTTGTCGATCTGATTGCTTGGGATGCGATTACACCGCCTACTGTATCGGCGATTAGGGATGGCGGCGAAGGGGGGGCGAAGATAGCAGTGTTTGACCCTTTTGCGCTTGGATATATGAGTATTTTCCCTCATTTAGGCCACGCGATGAGCAACCTGGTTCGGGGACCTCGGCGGGCGGTGGTTTCGATCGCACGGTTAGATCAGAGCCACGCCTACGGTCGATGAGGGCCTCCCTGGATGCGTTGACGGCCGATAAGGTGTGCTGGTGCCCTTATGGAGGTACACCTTATAGGTCCTGCGAGAGGACGTTGTACATGGGCCCCATTCGTGCATATGACGTGACAGAGTTGTACATGCCTGATCGTGTTGTGCGTCAGATAAGCCATCGACAACATGTCCCCCCAGTGTTGCCCCGCCCTATGAAAGCTGAACGACTGGCCAAGGAGCCGTATAAATTGGAGTTTGATGAGTCCTACGTCACCACTTCTTGGGGGACATTTCCCTTTGGTAACAAACTGTCCCTGACGGCTCTGCCACGCACAAGACGTGTGCCGTGGGAAGTGGATGATGCATATAACGATTGGTTCGTGGTACATTCTCATAAATTTTTGATCAACAACACCTCCACCAGCCAATCCATAATCGATGAACCGCGGTCCCTCGAACAGGTACAAACCCCTAAGCATACTTTAATATTAGTTTTGCATATTTTACATAAGCTAATCAATGTTTTGTGTGAATGTTTTAATTTTCTTAATTTTTTCATAGTATGCATATTTGTGGGCGGAACTAGCGCAGACGATGATGCAGCCACCTAGTCCTCACGAACCGACAAGGCAAGTGAGTGATTACAATTACACAGCTATGTCTGATCTATATGCTCAATGGTGCGCACAATTGCATATCCAGGTCCCCGCGCAGCAAGCCGATCAGGGAGAGGAGGATGAGGAGGAGTAGAATTAGTTGTTAATTTTTAATTTGTTTCGAACATTTTAATTTCTAGTTGTATTGTCTATCGTTTTGAGATTGATGTAAGTTTAAATTTGTGTGGTTGTATCGTAGACTTGATGTATTGTTGAGTATTTTAATTGCTGGTTTTAACGTTGTGTTAATTCAAATTATTCACCACCACTTAAAAAAAAAACCATTCTTCTTCCCCCTGGTAAGTGCGTTGACCTTATTCTCCACATCGTTCCCAATATGCCATATGCACAAAAGGTGAGGCACACCTGGAAAGACATTGGCAATAGCTCCACTCAACCCATACTCTTTGTCCGTCACAAACACACCCGGCTTAACATTGGGACCCAACAACTCATGCAACTTCCAAAGCAACCACTCATATGAATCCTTCTTCTCGTCTCGCATGAATGAGTAAGCAACCTGGAAGTTTTTGTTAGTTGGTGTCACGCCTACTAGCTCGCACAAGGGCCACTTCGCCTTGTTTGTCATATATGTACTGTCGATGAGAATTACATTTGGGTACGTACGGACCAACTTCAACGAGTACGGGTGGCATAAAAAGAGCTGACGAAGATTGCCATCATCATCAAAGTTTGTATATGAGACGTACCCGCCAGCTTTCGCCAAGAGTTTGTTGGGCAGTTGTCCTCCCATCCATACCCTCGGCGCGCATCTTCGCCCGCTCGTTGTATATTTGTCGAACGTTTGAATTACAACCAGGGAACTTTATCTTCAGCGATGTCTGTATCGTGGCTGGCGTGCACCCCGTGTCGGTCATTTCACGCACATGTTGTTTCATCTCAGGGTTCAACAGGTGTCCGTGACGATGTCCTTCCTCGTACATGATGAATTGATGATTGTGTTTCCCCCTGTCTCCATCGCAAGCATGAACTCGCCATTCCGTTTCATTACGGGTCCACGCTACAATGGCAAATTTACAACCGCACGCCTTCGTCGACGTCGACCGACCAGTCGCTGCTGCATCAAGATCAATAATTTTCCCGCGATATTTGCCATACCTAAAGCACTTCAAGTAACAACTTCGCGGACTGTCTAAATCTTTTTGCTTGTATGATGCCCTTACGAACCTAAACCCAATGATCTGAGCTATTTCGTTGGCCCACTGAAGCACTGCTTCTATATTATCAAACACATCTTCTGTAACAAATAACGATGAATAATCAACACCGTCTTCGCCAAACTCTTCTAACTCAACCTGCAGAACAATGTCACATTGATTAATAATAATATTAATAATCATAATAATTTTTCCGCCAAATTATACTAAATAATAACTTACAATAAAACTACTCACTTAGACAGGAATGTAATGTTAACCAAATACATAAAGCAAAAAAGACAACAATGTAACAAGCGCCGTTGAAACAATGTCATGTTAACCAAATACATACATACATATATATATATATACATATACATATACATATATATATATATATATATATATATATATATATATATATATATATATATATATATATATATATATAGTTTAATACCTTAGACAAAGATCTAGTTTGAGCATCCCTAAGACCTTTCCATTGATCAATTTGAGCCTTAAAAGGCTCATCCCAACCTTCAACAGTACGGTCTCTCGCTCGGTACCACCCAGTATGAATAGGTGGTAGAGGGCATTGATCGTGTAAATGAAGAAGAATGTAATGGCACTTTTGTGAATGCACTATTCCGAATATTTTTCCTGGTCTCCTCATGCCAGGTCCTGCTCTCAAGGGTAACACTGATATACATGTCTCAACTATCTGCTCAAATTCGCCAGCTGGTGTTGCAATGTTGATCCACATAATGTTCAACATTGTCGCTGCTGGAAATAAATCTGCAGGAGTCGACATCCAAAATTCATACCTGGCTAGTCCAACCATGTTACCATTTATCCGGTTGATTGATTTATTGTACTCATCCCGATACCCAAAGTGTGCCGCCAAATACATGTCTGGATGCGCTAGCAATTCACTTTCCATTGTACTCCGGACACTTTGCCATTGTTGTTGGCCTCCAAAACCTGCCTCGCCAATGCATCTGAACCCGCAGTTTCCATCCGACGCAACGTCCGTCCAGCCAACAATATATGGTAGAAAGAAATGTGGCACGTCGTCCTTGAACGGGAAAGGATCTGTACACATCCTAGAAATAACTGCACATGAAAAGATACATCAGTCTTAAAAATACCGGGCATATAGATTTTTTGACATATTATAAAAAATAAACCAAAATAAATAAGGAAAATGAAACCTGTTTCACTCATCCCGACAGAAGAAGAACTGGATCCCTTTTTTCTCAATGAGTTCGTCGTAGTCTTGCTACCACGACCCGATCTTCGGCCGTACTCAAACCCACTGGGCTCGCGTCTGGTGGATCTGGAAGTCGCGGGTCTCCCTTTGCGTGGGGGGCTGATCTCTGGATTAGGAATATCGGCACTCTCGGGATTCAACTTCTCGTAGAGGGTCTGGGTTACGTCGCGTATCACTGTTGGATCTTGCTCCCGAACCTGTTGAACGAGCAACTCAAACAACTTCAAGTTCTGGGATGATGGATCATTATTTGACCTTGGGGTGTCACCATCTCCAATTACTGTCAGTTGTCTCCAGAACGTGTCTATCGATGTATACTGCAACTGCTCTATATTATCGTACAAGTGCATCAAAGAACACGCACACGGAAGGTGGTGGGTTAACCACAACTTGTGATCGCACTTGTTTTTGCCTTTAGCTGTCCTCATCGGCAACATGTCACTGAACTCACATGCAATTAATTCAATGGCATGATGAGAAACATGACCGTGCAAATGCTTGAGGAATCGAGATTCCCTATGATATCTGTATGCGAACTCTAGGTATTCAAGCTCCCTCCGAATCTCGGTATGTTGATTCTCCAAATGATGGTGAATCCTCACAAAGACACGGTCAAATGTGCCTCTCCCACTTCCGATATAATATTTCAGGGTAGAATGCTGACTCTCCACCCTGGAAGTCACAGTGTTCCCAAAGTGAGGGACCATATCGGTGAAAACACAAACAAATTTCTCCTTATACGGCATCCACATATCATTCAGATAATTCACAACTTCTTTGTTCTTTCCAATCCATACGCTTTGGAGAGTCATCCACTTCATGTCGAACTCTTGAACAGTCTTTGCATAAACAATGGGGTTCCAGAAATGATGTTTGAAATGTAGCCCACAACCATTCTTCTTCCCCCTGGTAAGTGCGTTGACCTTATTCTCCACATCGTTCCCAATATGCCATATGCACAAAAGGTGAGGCACACCTGGAAAGACATTGGCAATAGCTCCACTCAACCCATACTCTTTGTCCGTCACAAACACACCCGGCTTAACATTGGGACCCAACAACTCATGCAACTTCCAAAGCAACCACTCATATGAATCCTTCTTCTCGTCTCGCATGAATGAGTAAGCAACCTGGAAGTTTTTGTTAGTTGGTGTCACGCCTACTAGCTCGCACAAGGGCCACTTCGCCTTGTTTGTCATATATGTACTGTCGATGAGAATTACATTTGGGTACGTACGGACCAACTTCAACGAGTACGGGTGGCGTAAAAGAGTGCGAAGATTGCCATCATCATCAAAGTTTGTATATGAGGCGTACCGCTTTCGCCAAGAGTTTGTTGGCGGTTGTCCTCCCATCCATACCCTCGGCGCATCTTCGCCCTTCGTTGTATATTTGTCGAGCGTTTGAATTACAACCGGGAACTTTATCTTCGATATGCGTATCGTGGCTGGCGTGCACCCCGTGTCGGTCATTTCACGCACATGTTGTTTCATCTCAGGGTTCAACAGGTGTCCGTGACGATGTCCTTCCTCGTACATGATGAATTGATGATTGTGTTTCCCCCTGTCTCCATCGCAAGCATGAACTCGCCATTCCGTTTCATTACGGGTCCACGCTACAATGGCAAATTTACAACCGCACGCCTTCGTCGACGTCGACCGACCAGTCGCTGCTGCATCAAGATCAATAATTTTCCCGCGATATTTGCCATACCTAAAGCACTTCAAGTAACAACTTCGCGGACTGTCTAAATCTTTTTGCTTGTATGATGCCCTTACGAACCTAAACCCAATGATCTGAGCTATTTCGTTGGCCCACTGAAGCACTGCTTCTATATTATCAAACACATCTTCTGTAACAAATAACGATGAATAATCAACACCGTCTTCGCCAAACTCTTCTAACTCAACCTGCAGAACAATGTCACATTGATTAATAATAATATTAATAATCATAATAATTTTTCCGCCAAATTATACTAAATAATAACTTACAATAAAACTACTCACTTAGAATAACATTGACAATAACAATAACATTATTAAACATAATAAAAACCTAAACACTAAACCCTAAACATTATTAAAAATATTATTAATATTCATAATAATTAGCACTTCAAGTAACAATTACAATAAACACATTATATACTAATAATCATAATAATTAACACTTCAAGTAACAATTACAATAAACACATTATATATTAATAATCATAATAATTAACACTTCAAAACATTATTAATAATAACAATAATAATAATAACAATAATATTAACAACAATAACAATAACAATCAACACATAACAATAATAATAATAACAACAACAATAATAATAATAATAATAATCATAATAATAATAATATTAACAACAATAACAATAACAATCAACACATAACAATAATTGTAACGCCCCGGAAATTCAATTATAAAAAGTCACAGTCAAACTAACGTTAACAGACAAAACTTAACGGAAGACTTCAAATTTAGTTTGGGCGTCACTGGCGTATCCCCGAAGGAATACAAGGCGAGAAAGGAAAACACAACTGCCTGCTAACGGTAACTACTAACAACTCAAAACAAAACTTTAAGATTTCATAACGAAAACAATATAAAAAGATTCAAGGACTTCTAGACTCGTCGTCCTCACTTCTAATTCCCGTCCCCAGCATTTAGATCTTCACCTGAAAACAAAACATTTCAAAAAATGAGGGGGAAATCTCAATAATGTCTACCCCTAACGTTTAAAACAGTTTAAGTTCATTTCAATTCATTTTGGAGAGAGGGATCGAATCAAACGTTTTACAAACCTTTAATCCCATATTGTTTCCTCAACCCATCCAATCCATATTTTAATTTGCGGGCGGGATACCAAATCCCTTAAAGTAACATTGCCTACCAAAGGCATCAAGAACATCGCCTACCAAAGGCATAAATAATATCGCCCACCAAAGGCATCAAAACATTGCCTACCAAAGGCATCAAGAATATCGCCCACCAAAGGCATAAATAATATCGCCTACCAAAGGCATCAAAATACTATCCTATATTAGGGAAGGAAGCCCTGATCTCCTGGTCCATAACCCTGCAGATTGTTACACCTGCACAACAGGTTATCCCCCGAAACCCGCTTAACGTTTCCACTTGAATTATTTATACAATTTTCAAACTCAACTCACGACTCTCAAGTCAAACCATCCCAAGTTATCAAAACCATTAACAAAACTTCGAATAATAGACCATCCAATTTCTCAACTCAAATAACAAAACTTCGAATAAAAGACCATCCGCACTACCGGGAAATACATCAGAAAACTCCCTGATTACGTTGCATAGAAACCCTTCACAACCTTGACCCAACAACTTCTGAGCCTTGAGGGCAGAGATGATCCGCACACTCTGAAGATGCCTATCACTCCAATGCACTACCTTCTTTCCGTTCAGTCCTATTAAGGTCACCTTTTGCTTATAACAATCTATCTGGGCCCTATATTTTGCTAACCAGTCCATCCCCAAAATAACGTCGAACTCCATTAGGTCAAACATATAAAGGTCGGCCTCAAACTCCTGTCCTGCTATCACTATAGGACATCCACCATATAACTCTCCACAACTAATGGTATCCCCGGTGGGTAGGGCTACCGACATAGGCTTACTATTCTCCGAGGGTTTCATCTTAGCCTTCTCTACTATAGCTCGTCCAACAAAAGAATGACTAGCTCCAGAATAAAATAAAACAGAGACATTGTAGGGGTGGAGAGAGAAGGTACCCGTCACAACGTCTGCTTCATTCTCAGCCTCTTCTTTCCTCATTACATATACTCGTCCTCCTGCGTTGCGCGGCGGTTGTTGTTGCGGACGATGGGTTCTTGGCCTCCCTTGGTTATTCTGATTTCCACCAGATCCACCTTGGTTTTGCTGTTGTGGCCTTTGGTTCCTATTATAGCCTTCCCGATTTTGATATGTTGTCTGCGGGACTCTCCAATTCCCGTTATTCCCATTGTTTCCATTATTTCCGTTGCTTCCATTGTTCCCTCCATTTCGGCCCCCTGTCGGCTGTTGAGGGCACTGACGTACCTGATGTTGGAAACTCTCGCAGTTGAAACATCCTCCTCGCACGTTCCTTGCTCTACAATCCCGTGGATAATGGCCTGGTCGACCACAAACCTTGCATATTGGAATATTCGATGGCCTACGCCCCGAAGACTGGTTTCCCTGCCAGTTGTTAGGGCGGAACCTCTTCTCCTGATAATGTTGAGGTGGGTTAAAACGGGGTGGCTCTTTCCTCTTTTGCCCTTGTATGCCTAACTGTCGTTCCATGTCATGCATCACCCTTTCTACAGTGAGGGCAACGTTCGGCGTATTACGGTAAGGCGTGAACTCGCGATGACATGCGATCCACGAATCTTGCGATTCATCCATCCGAAAGCAGTCCATCCTTATTGTCGGTGGCTACAGCGAATCTGGCAAGAGATAGTTCGGTGAACTTTGCAGAGTAGGCGAGCACGCTAGTTTTCCCTTGACGCAGATTCATGAATTCTTTTTCTTTCGCATTCTGGAGAGAAATTGGGTAAAATCGATCCCATAGCACAATCTTGAAGCGGTTCCAGTCGAAACCCGGTTCAGCCCTTATTTCCTTCACACTGGGCCACCACAAATCGGCCTTTTCCTTCAGGTGGTAAGCAGCAAAGTCCACCCTTAACTCCTCAGGACATCGTGTGGTGTCGAAAATCTTTTCAATCTCCGTAACCCAATCTTCAAAGACCTTGGGGTCAGCTACCCCGGTGTAAGTGGGCGGGTTGAAGCTATTGAACCTTTGGAGGAGAGCGGAGGGATCATTTTCTCTTTCTCCTCCTTGTCGATCCACCACCCTCTTCAGTAGATCCTCGTGCTTCTTAAGCATCTCAATCATCAGCAGGCTAGCAAGGTCATTCCCTGGTGTTGTTGTACTCGGCCCGGATATCAAGTGAGGAAAGCGGCGCAGATTCGATCAGCGGTTTGAGAAGCGCTGTTGTTTGCGACTTGCGGGCGCTCCGACACCGTGGTTGGGTTGAGAACCGTTCACGTCCAACATCCTGTTCAAAGGGTCGATTTAGACTACTTAAGGGTTTTCCAATCCATTGTCTCAACATCATACTAGAGGTAACTACTTGGTCCGGTCTTCTCATAGGGTGCTAAACAATACGAAATTGTAATTCTATTTCACCAAGTAATTTCTTATGTCATCAACTTATTTCATGAATTTTCATCACATACTGAAAGGTCACATATATACCAGTATCACAAAACAAAACTTCTGTGCACACCAATGTAATCATATGTACAACTTTCCCCATCGGGGTAAATACCCAAAAGAAACAATATACCAATATCCAGGTTATACCACAATTCAACAGAAATACAAACGTAATAGCTATACACTCCTACTCAACACATCGTGGCCATCCCACTAAGATGATCCTCCTGCATCGAGGGTTCTTCCTCGCTGAAACTGGAGTCCACTCGGGATCACTCGTCTCATTCCCCGAGCCCTCCTCGGGGTCTTCTCCTGTTCCCCAGTCCACCTCATCCTCCTCCTCGGGCGGGATCTCATGCTCGGGCTCGACGGTGGGTGCAGCCGTGACCCTAGAGGTCACCTCGGGCTCGGAACCCTGGGCGCCGTCCTCTGTGGGATCCTCCTCCGGATCTTCTTCAGGGTCATCCTCATGATCCTCGGTGGTGCGAGGCTGGGTTCACTTGAACCCTCAGACTTTCAGCGCATCCCAATCCGGCGATCCTAGAAAAGACCCGGGATTCGATGCTCGGCTCTGCCGGTACCTCGACACCAACAAGACGGGTGTGGGTACCCTCCTCGAGCGAGGGTGGCGGCAACGACGCGATATGGCCCCACCGAGGATCGCCTCGTAAGGTGAGTAGAAAAGCGTTGGCTGAGCTTCCTCGTTGCCGCAAGCGAGTTCGGGACATCCTTGGTGTATCGGTCGATCTCATCGTAGAAATTCAGCATGTGGGTTCCCAGTACCCACCGGGAGGAATGGGTGTGTAGCGGTGAAAGCACGGCGTAAGTCTTTGGTGACGGTGTGTGCGTTGTGCCATCCTACAAGGTCGAACGCATTACACATAAAATCGATGGTATAATAAAAAAATATTTAGGAAAGCATGAAACCATTTTCCCCATCCTACGCTCATCACTCGAACTTAGCTTCCTAGGGTCCATCTAAACTGAAGGACTCGAGGAGCTACTAGGTCATGACCAGCTCGATACCATTCTGTACGCCCGGAAATTCAATTATAAAAGTCACATCAAACTAACGTTAACAGACAAAACTTAGTGGAAGACTTCAAATTTAGTTTGGCGTCAACTGCCGTATCCGAAGGAATACAAGGCGAGAAAGGAAAACACTGCTCGCTAACGGTAACTACTAACAACTCAAAACAAAACTTTAAGATCTCATAACGAAACAATATAAAAGATTCAAGGACTTCTAGACTCGTCGTCCTCACTTCTAATTCAGTCCCAGCATTTAGATCTTCACCTGAAAACAAAACATTTCAAAAATGAGGGGGAAATCTCAATAATGTCTACCCCTATCGTTTAAAACAGTTTAAGTTCATTTCAATTCATTTTGGGGAGAGGGATCGGAACAAACGTTTTACAAACCTTTAATCCCATACTGTTTCCTCAACCCATCCAATCCATATTTTAATTTGCGGGCGGGATACCAAATCCCTTAAAGTAACATCGCCTACCAAAGGCATCAAGAAAATCGCCTACCAAAGGCATAAATAATATCTCCCACCAAAGGCATCAAAACATCGCCTACCAAAGGCATCAAGAACATCGCCCACCAAAGGCATAAATAATATCGCCTACCAAAGGCATCAAAAAACTATCCTATATCAGGGAAGGAAGCCACGATCTCCAGTCCATAACCACAGATTGTTACACTGCACAATGAGTTATCCCCGAAACCCGCTTAACGTTTCCACTTGAATTATTTATACAATTTTCAAACTCAACTCACGACTCTCAAGTCAAACCATCCCAAGTTATCAAAACCATTAACAAAAATTCGAATAAAAGACCATCCAATTTCTCAATTCAAATAAACCAAGATCACAATCGAATCAAAAAGATTATCAAAACAGATGGTCGTATTTCCACAAAAGTCCCCTTTCGGGATGCAATTCTCAAAATAGATTATAAAACATCAAAACACATTTAAAGAGCATCCCGATGGGAATTAGAGCATAGACAATTACCTGAATAACGTCACAGTACAGCAATAAGGAGAACACACTTGAGCTCACTATCGTCACGCACTAACTCGGGCCTAGAATAAGAATAATTATCTAATCAAAACACGTTCTAACGAAGTTAGTATTAACTATCAACTACCTAACCCATCCCCTAGAACACTTAGGTTCCTATCATTTATGATTTACACTTAACACACTCAAGGAATTATATAACAGGTTCACACATAAAATTTACTCAACAATTTTCATAAATAAAAGCAAGCAGAGGACAGATTGTAACGTTCACATAAAACGGGTCACAACTCGACTTCCCGACATCTTATGGGTCTGATTCTGGACTTTTCGGAAACCTCTGGATGTCTACTAAAACTTCTATGTTGATGACCAAGCCCATATCAGTCCCAAAAGACTCTAAAAACACCCATCTTCCCAATTGGTCCAGATCTGACAGGTTCTGGTAAAAAGATTATAACTCGGGTTATACTAATCAAACGTTCGATCCGTAAAATTCCTATGGTTTCTAACATCTAAAGGAACCTCCGGTTAAAAGGGTTCTGTCAAAGAGTAACTTTACTAATCGTGGCAACCCGATCTTTAGACACTAACAAAACTGTCTTGTTACCGGTTCTTAATAAATTTGTAATTTCGGTTCTTACTTTTACCAATTGATCTCCGGGTTCTAATTTGGGCTCAAAACAGTAACTAGGGTCTAAGGTATAAAGTCCAACTTAACTTAGGTCCAACAATTAAACTTTTAACATTAACCCAATTTAGAAAACATGGAAACACTTTACTAATTTTAATCAATCCTAAAAACAAACAAGAAATATAACACTTTAAACATGAATTATTTACAAGGTTATAACAGTAAAGCAAGAATTTCAAAGAACAATAAAAGATGGTTAAACATGTGGTTTCTTTAATCAAGATTCAAGGAGGTCTTTAGGAAATATAACATAAGGTATAATATGACAAGTAACTACTAATCAAGAAAAAAAAAACCCAACAACCAATTCTTTTACTAACTAAAACAAGAATTCAAGAATCAAGAAAGACTTAAAGAACATGTAATATTTAACAAGAAACCTAATTAATTTTCAAGAATCAAGATTTAACAAGAAACGAATTACTAACAAAGATTGAATCTAAATTAAACAACCTAATTTTTTAATCAAGAATTTAACCTAGATGTTACACTTTCCAATTTTGTGCATGTAATAATATAGTGATCTAACCTAATATGATTTATAAGGAATACAAAGAGCTATAAAGAAACACCTTTAAACCTAATAACCAACTATTACAACTTAATCTAATTACAATTTACAACATAAAATTACATATAACAAATAAACAAATTACACATAACAATTAACAATTTACACATAATTACAACCAAGAAATATTTACAAATAATTTTTCTAATTACAAAACTAATCATAAATAAATAATACAACGACGGCCGTGTGCGTCGTGACCAGCGGTATCGATGACATCAACGAAAGTGTCGGCGACGCTTGGGCGGTGGCGTCGGCGGCCCGGCGTTATCGGCGGCAACGACCGGCGATGTCGCCGACATTCTGGTACTGGCGGCGGTGTCGTCGGCGGCCACGGCGTCGGCGGCGGCTAGCGACAATGTCGATAACAATGTGACAGTGGCAGCGATAGTGTCGTCGGTAGCGGCGAGCGTCGGCGAAAGCTTGCGGCGGTGTCGGCGACACTCTGGCGATGTCGGCGGCGATATCGTCGGTACCGGCCGGCTGTCGGCGGCGGCCGGCGGCGATGTCGACGATACTGCGACAATGTCGTCGGCGGCCCGGCGGCAGCGGCGGCGGCCCGATAGTGTCATCGATACTGCGATAGTGCCCGCGACAATGTAATCGGCGGCAATGCCGTCGGCTCGGCAATAGCAACGATGCGGCGACAACTGCGGCGATCGGCGGCAGCGGTAAATGCGTCGGCCCGGCGGCAGCGCCGGCGGCGGCTAGTAGCGATGTCGCCTGCTGCGAAAATGCGTCGGCGACGGCGACATCGCGACATCAGCGAAAGTGTCGGCGACGCCGGCCAACGATATCGTCGGCCCGGCGGCGTTGTCGGCGGCCCGGCCCGGCGGTCGCCCGACATTGCTGTGCTGGCGGCGTATGTGTCGGCGGCCGGCGGCCATCGGCGGCGAGCGGCGATGTCGATAACCGTGGCGGCGGCGGCAGTGTCGTCGGTAGCGGCGGCTGTCGGCCAACTTGCGGCGATGTCGGCGACTGCGGCGATGTCGGCAGCGGTATGTCGGCCGCTGCGGCGGCGGCATCGGCGGCGGCCCGGCCGGCGATGTCGCGATGCGACAATGCGGCGCGGCGGCGCGGCGGCGACAGCGGCGACGGCAGCGGCGATGCCGGCGGCAGCGATGCGAGGGCGGTGTAAATGGCGGCCCGGCGGCAGCGTCGGCGACAACTGCGGCGGCGTCGGCGTCCCGGCGATGCCGGCGGCGACGGCGGCGACAGCGGCGATCTCGGCGATCCGCGACAACTGCGATAGTGCCGCCGATAATGTCGTCTGCGCCGATGGCATCGGCAGCGGCCAGCAATGTTGGCGAAATTGCGACATTATCGGCGACAACGGCGATGTGTCGTCGGCCCGGCCAGCGGCGGCCGGCGGCGGCCGGCCGGTATGCCGGCAATAAATCGGCGGCGGCCCCGGCCGTAGCCAGCGGCAACGGCCAGCGGCAATCTCGCCAGCGATCGTCGGCGGACGGCGCGTCGCGGCGGCGGCGAAAGTGTCGGCGACACTCTGGCGATGTTATCGGCGCCGGCATCGGCGGCCATCGGCGGCAGCGCCGGCGGTATGTCGGCGGCGACCCGGCATCGGCGGCGACAGTGTCCTAACGCCCGATGTAACGGCAGCGTCGGCGGCCGGCGTTATCGGCGGCGGCCGGCGATAGTGTCGCGGCATTGCGGCTATGCTAGCGGCGGTGTCGGCGGCCCAGGCGGCAGCGTCGGCGGCTAGCGGCGATGTCGAGAACATTGTAGCGATGGCGGCCGGCGGTGTCGGCGGCGGCGCGGCGTCGCGGCGCTGCGGCGTGTCGGCGACGCTGCGGGAGTGTCGGCGGCGGTATCGTCGGTACGGCGGCGCCGGCGACGGCGGCGGCGGCGATGTCGGCGATCTGCGGCGACAATGTCGTCGGCCGACGCCGACGGCTGCGGCGATGGCAGCGGCGATGTCGGCATGACGCGGCAGCGGCGATGTCGTCGCCGGCGATGCGGCGACGGCTGCGGCGATGTCGGCGGCGGCGATCGGCGGCAGCGATGCGACGATGCGGCGTCGGCGACAACGGCGGCCATGTCGGCGACTGCTGCGATAGTGCGCCGGCAGTGTAAATGCCGCCCGATGTGTAATGACCAGCGGCGGCAATGTCGGCAATTGCGACATTATCGGCGACAGCGGCGGCGATGTCGTCGGCGGGCCGGCCAGCCGGCATGTCGGCGGCGGCCAGCGATATGCGTCGGCCGGCGCGGCGAGCAAGCGGCGACGCCAGCTGGCGGCGGCAATACGCAGCGTCGATAGCTCCTTGACGGCGATTGTCGTCGGCCAGCGACACATATCAGCGGCCAGCGAAAGTGTCGGCGGCACTCTGGCGATGTCGTCGGCGGCCAGGACTCGGCATCGGCGGCGGCCGGCGGCGTGTCGTCGGCGGCCGGCAGCTGTCGGCGACGTCTGGCGAAGTGTCGGCGACGCCGGCTGTCGTCGGCGGCGGCGGCGTTGTAGGCGAGCGGCCGGCAGTGTCGCCGACATTGCGGCTTGCTGGCGGCGGTGTCGTCCGCCCAGACGGCGGCAGCGACAACGGCTAGCGGCGATGTCGATAACCTTAACGATGGCGGCGGCGATTAGTGTCGTCGGTAACCCGGCGGCCAGCGTCGGCGAAAGCTTGCGGCGATGTCGGCGACAACTGCCGGCGATGTGTCGGCAACGATATCGTTGGCTGCCGGCCCGGCTGTCGGCGGCGGCCCGGCGATGTCGGCGATCTGCGACAATGCGGCGATATGCGTGCGGCAGCGGCCGGCCGGCGGCGGCCGGCGATAGTGTCGTCGATCTGCGGCGATGCGCGGCAATGTGTCGGCGGCGCGGCAATATGCGTCGACTGCGACAATGTCGTTGGCGGCGGCGGTCGGCGACAACAGCTTGATGCTAGCGACCGCTGCGGCGATACGGCGGCGATGTCGTCGTCGGCCGAGACTTTGTCGGCGGCGGTAGTAGCGATGTCGGCGGCGCTGCGGCGATCTGTCGGCGACCCGACAACATCGCGACATCCGAAAGTGTCGGCGACAACGATGTCGTCGGCGGCCCGGCGTTATCGGCGACGGCGACATGTCGCCGACATTCTGCTGTGCTAGCGGCGGCGTCGTCAGCCGGCAGCTGTTGGCGGCGGCTAGCGGCGGTGTTGATAAAGCTGTAGCGATGGCGGCGGCGTGTCGTCGGTAGCAATGGCAGTCGGCGAAAGCTTGCGGCGATGTCAGCGACGCGGCGGCGTAATCGGCAACGGTATGCGTCGGCTGCGGCAGCGTCGGCGGCGGCCCGGCGGCGATGTCGGCGATCTGCGACAATGTCTCGGCGACGGCGGCAGCTGTCGGCGACAACTGCGGCGATAGCAGCGACAATGTCGGCGACATAACGACGATGCCGAGGGCGGTGTCGTCGGCGTGGCGGCAGCGCCGGCGACGACTGCGGCTGGCGTCGGCGTCGCTGCGGCGATCCGTCGGCGGCCAGCTTATCGGCGACAGCGGCGGCGATCTCGGCGACGCTGCGATAGTGCGCGGCGATGTAATCGTGCGCCGCCCGATGGCAGCGTACAACGGCCAGACAATGTTGGCGAAATTGCAGCATTATCGGCGGCAACGGCGGCGATGTCGTCGGCGGCCCGGCGGCGCCGGCGGCGGCGATGATGCCGGCGGTGCCGGCGACAATGTCGTCGGCGGCCCAGCGGCGTTGGCGGCGGCCGGCGATGTCGATGGCTCGCGCGGCGATGCCGTCGGCGGCGACATCGCGGCGGCCGAAAGTGTCGGCGACACTCTGGCGATGTCGGCGGCCCGGCGCATCGGCGTCGGCGATAACGGCCGCGTGTCGTCGGCGGCCAGCCCGGCAGCGTCGGCGACATCAGCGAATGTCGGCGACGCCCGATAGTGTCGTCGGCGGCCGACCAGCGGCGGCGGCCCGGCGGCGATGTCGCCGACATTGCGGTATGCTAGTAGCGATGTCGTCGGCGGCCCGGCTGTCGGCGGCTAGCGGCGATGTCGATAACAACGTGGCGATGCGCGGCGGTGTCGCCGGTAACGCGGCATTTGTCGGCGAAAGCTTGCGGCGATGTCGGCGACAACTGCGGCGATGTCGGCAGCGATATCGCCGGCCGGCAGCGCGGCGACGGCCGGCGGCGATGTCGACGACACTGCGACAATGTCGTCGGCGGCGGCGGCCATCGGCGGCGGCGGCGATAGTGTCGTCGATCTGCGGCGGTGCCGCGCAATGTCGGCGGCCGCGGCAATGTCGTCGGCGACTGCGGCAATGTCGTCGTAGCGGCGATGTCGGCGACAAACCAGCGATGCGGCGACGCTGCGGCGGTACCGGCGGCAGTGTGCGTCGTCGGCCCGAGGGCGCTCGGCGGCGGCTAGTGGCGGTGTGGCGACATTGCGGCGATATCTTATGCGCGGCGACCATCGGCGGCGGCCGGCGATATCGGCGACCGCAGGCGGCCGTCGGCGGCAGCGGCAGCTATCGATGATAGCGGCGACAATGTCGGCGACAACTGCGGCGATGCTAGCGGCGATGTCGTCGGCGACTGCGGCGGCCCATCGCGGCAGCAAGCGGCGATGTCGGCGACAACTGCGGCGATGTCGTCGGCGGCCAGCCCGGCTATGCGGCGGCGATCGGTGGCGATGTCGGCGACATTGCGACAATATGGCGACATTATCGGCGACACAGCGGTGCGGCGATCGGCAGCGACGGCCCGGCGATTGCGGCCGGCGGTGTCCTCGGCGGCGGCGGCTATCGGCGACATCTGCGGCGGCGTCGGCGACAACTGCGGCGATGCCGTCGGCGTGGCGGCGATGTCGGCGGCGGCCCGACGATGTCGGCGACAACTGCGGCGGTGCGTGATAGTGTAAATGTCTGCGGCCCGGCGTGATGCGTAATGGGACGAAGATCACATTACACAAAGGATTAAGGATCTTTAAGGCGAAGATGAAAATCTCCTTCTCAAAGTTCTTAAGGTGCGAAAATGGAATGGAAATGGATAGAAAGAACTATGAAGATGATTACCAAATGAAGGTATGATGATGAGCGAATGATGGGCCGGTTTGAATGCTTTGGGTTCTTGATGAATTCTTGTTGAATTCTTGATGAATTCTTGATGAATTCTTGATGAATGTTGTTTGGATGGATGAATGTAGTGAATGGCCGATGGAATGGATAGTTGGATAGATTGGCTTTTGAAGGATCGATGAGGATCTGACCACACCACCTCGAAGAACTCTTGATTCCTTCCTTTCACCAACTAAGGTAGTGACCTTAGAATAGAAGAAGGGGATACTCGTTCTCCTCGAGAGAAGCGAAAACTCTGGCTCAAACTAGAGAAAACAACACCTTGTGTTTGTATTTGATTTATTGAATGACTTGAATTGAATGAATACAATGGCACCCTAGGGGTCTATTTATACTACTTTAGGGACCCCTTGGACGTGTACCTAGGGTTCGAAACCAAGAATCAACTATTACATCATATATCCTATTTATGACATCATAAACTCTAAAATACAACTCTAGAAAGAAATTGCTATAACTCCTTGATACTTGTCAGTTTTCATTGATTCAAAACCATTGGAAAGCTTATTGAAAGAGCTCAATCTGTCTTTTGATGATTTCCTCAATAGATGTATGGATCTAGAGTTATAGAGCAAAATATCAGCTGTGCTTGATAAGGTCCTCCATTCTTGAATTCAATAAGGACTCTTATTGCAGAGTATTTTGAGCTCATTGATGACTTCCGTATATGAGAGTAACTCCATGTAGCTAGAATAACATCAAGGTCCTTCATGCTTGCTTCCTTGATGTATAAAGCTTAATAAACCATTGTAATTGATGATGTCGTTGATGTTTTGTAACTTGAAGCTAGATCGAGTCCTCTTAGCTAACCTTGATGTATATAGCTAGGCTATTATGCATCATTCTCCCGGTTGAAAAGTTTGCCTCAAACTTTAGACAAGACTTTCTTTAAAGAAAAACACCATATAACTTTAATCACAAAACTTCTTTGATTCGTACTTTAGTGATCATATATAAACTTCTTCTTGAAAGCCCTTCTTTCTTCTTTGTAAGATGTCTTTCCATATGTGTTGTTCCGTCAACTTGCTTCTTGAAGAGACTACAAACTCTCTTCTTAAGCGCTTTGAAATCATCATAGATTCCTTTGATGCTTGACTTGAACTTCCACTTTCTTCTAAATTTTCTCATAACTAATCCATGATATTATGGAACTTGAATCTCGTTTCTTCGTAGAGAATGTAGAAACCTCATATAACTTCTCAACTTCAAGTATAGATTCATAAGCTCGTAACTCATGATGAAGACAATAGTAAGACTTCCTTGAATCCGTGGTATGACCTTAAATTCAAGCTTTCATCTCCATATAGTATAGAAGGATTGCAAATATCACAACATTGTAACGTTTGCTCGATGTCGCGATCATGCTTGGCGGAAATAATACTCCTTCATCTTGTAATACGTATTGAGAAGACCCGAATGATCGAAAGAACTTCCATGCACTTCCATGATTAAGAAGTCACGAATTCCATCCTTGGAATACCTGATTGATTCCCTTTGAAAGAAATCCATGAGTAATATGAAAGGGTTGTTGATGATGCTTCTCACATACCTTGAATACTTCTTTAAAATCATCGTCATCTTCATATAACTCCTTGATATATCGAGCTCGAGTAATTTTGAATCAAACATGTATCTCCTCGTTAGAAAACTTCCTTTAGTCGAAGGACTTGCTTCCTCAGTGACTTGATTTTGATGAACAAATCAAGTACTTCATCTCGAAATATAACGATGGCTTGATCTCCTTATCATATGAAGCATACTCGATGCTTTGTAAGAATCACAAAGCAGGATGAATCCTCTATGATAACAATCCTTTTGCTCGAATATCCTCATGATAACAACAAGTATGAATGTAAAGCCATAAGCGTAAGCTTCTCCTTTTCTCGATTAGTATATCACCAAAATAATCCATGGGACAACTACCTTGAGATAGGACTTCACCTTTCTCGACTCATTTGTAATGAACAAATATGATGCGAGAATAGGAAATAAAAGAATATGATGATCTTTAGCATCCTTTAAGAGACATAGTACCTCAGTATAGATGCAGTATGGATCCTTCTTGAATATTTCCTTTCTTCCTTTTGTCATGAATTACTCCATTTGATGAGATATGTTGAGTTAGCTCATTCTTGGGCGAGAGGTAAGGACAATTCTCAGTACTTCTCGATTCTCCTTGTGGCTCCTCGTGCTTTGTCATGATCGAGACTAACTCAGAAGGATTTACATACTCCTTTCTACTTCTACTACATACAAAATGTTACCAAAGTATACAAATACAATCTTTTTACATTGTAATGGTACATACTCTTTCAAAATATATTTGCATACTATGAGAATCAAAGCAGTTGATGTAGTTATGCAATTGAGCTTGATCCCAAAGAGATAAGTGAGAGAGTCACTTGTCGATGGTGCTTGTCTTTCATCCAAATATTCACAAATGAGAACAAGTGATGGCATAGGATCTTGATCCTTTATGCTTCGGTTTCCAACCTCCGTTGGTGTAAATTAGACTCCTTGGTTCTTGAATTCATGATACTTATTCAACATAAGTGTCGTAAGAATGCTTTGATCCTCAGTGGGCCATGAGTTACTGAGGGTAATGGGGCGTCTCTTGGGCGTGATACTCGATCATCTGACTTTGATTTTCCGAACAAAGTATAACAAAATCCATAGAAGTAATATTCTGATATAATGAATCTTTGCAAATCTTGTAAAAACAAAGACTTACTAAACTTCTTGGATCAAGGTGTATGTTGTCGTCATAAGCGTGTAGAGTAGGAAGTGAATAGCTCTCGAATCCTTCATTTTGATCCTCTTTGTAGAAGCGTCGATGTCGAGATCAATGCCCTCATCGATACTGATGGAAGTACGATCTTCTCCTCTTGATTCAATGGACATACTTCTTTTGAATGGTATATTGAGAGTAAGAAATAGGCTCTCTTTGTTGTAGATCATTTGATACACTAGTCTCTTTCAAGACTCTGCCTTACAATGACTCTTCTCCACTTAATTCTTCTACATTACATCGTTTCTAGTCTGATATCCTCTTCTTTTTCTTCCTCGTGTACTTCATGAGAAGCACGCTACATACCTCATTTATGCGAGTTTATGAACATCCTCATGCTCGTCAAATACATCAAATACCACACTTTGATTTACAGTTTGCATGCTTAATGATGTTTGACAATCGACCAAAGATACTTCTTTCTCCTTAGGACATGCACTTTGATATGATCAAAACTTTGGCAATGTAGACATGTACTTGGAACAATGATTTCCTTTTCTTGGACAATAGGAGTGGGAAGGTTTTGGTGATTTGAGGAGTTTTGGGCGATGGGTATAGAGAGGTCTAAGGCTTGTTTTGTGGAGCTATGGATAGGATGTTGTAGGGGCTGTTTTGTAGGTCTTCGGCGTGAGGTTTGGGATTGATTTGGGCTGTTTTGTTTTGGGATGTTCTTGGCGTGGGGTTTTGTGGTTGGTATGTTTGGTTTTAGTTGTAGATGGTTCTCATGAAGTTTCTTTCGTCTTTGCCTCGTCTCAGCATTAAAAGCGAAAGAACTTAACTCTTCAAGTTTGAATAAAATTGACATACAACAATATCTCGATGTAATCATTAAGACCACTTAAGTAACATACCAAGACTTGAGGTCATCCTCCTCGAAGCATACTTCCATAGATGCATTACGAATTGTATCGTGTATGGAACCGCGTCCATGCTCACCTTCATTCTTACGAGTTTGATGATGTGGTCTCTTTTGATTGGCGAAAATTCTTCTTGGACATGATATCCTTCTTCTTATTCAAGCGTGTGCTCCATTACGTAAGGAAGCTTCATATTCATCATTAGAAGAGTGAACCACCGTGATTTTAAACTTCTTGATCCCTTTGGAAGAATTCGCATTCTTCCATTTGCAGCAGATCATCGATTTGTTGCTTGACATTGTAGCTCGCGTTAGAATTCTTGCTAGAATCGTCCATCTTGATCAATCTTGGTGCAAAAGATTGCAAGATTCATAGTTTAGGGCTTTGGATGGGTAAGGGCAGAGATTTGTATTTGGGGCGGATTGTGTTTGGGCTATGGGTTCTTTGTGGAGTTATGGTTCTTTATGAGTTCTTTAGGGAGAACTTATGGGTGGCGTGATGATGGGGAATGGTGGGGATGGGTTGTGATGGAAAGATGGTAAAAGGTGGATCGAGAACTAAGAGAATCAATCTCTGGCTCGATACAATTTTGATGCATAATGGGACAAAAGATTCACACAAAGGAGTTAAGGATCTTTAAGGCGAAGATGAAAATCTCCTTCTCAAAGTTCTTAAGGTCACGAAAATGGAATGGAAATGGATAGAAAGAACTATGAAGATGATTACCAAATGAAGGTATGATGATGAGCGAATGATGGGCGGTTTGAATGCTTTGGGTTCTTGATGAATTCTTGTTGAATTCTTGATGAATTCTTGATGAATTCTTGATGAATGTTGTTTGGATGGATGAATGTAGTGAATGGCCAGATGGAATGGATAGTTGGATAGATTGGCTTTTGAAGGATCGATGAGGATACTGACCACACCTCGAAGAACTCTTGATTCCTTCCTTTCACCTTGACTAAGTGTGACCTTAGAATAGAAGAAGGGATACTCGTTCTCCCTCGAGAAAGCGAAAACTACAGCTCAAACTAGAGAAAACAACACCTTGTGTTTGTATTTGATTTATTGAATGACTTGAATTGAATGAATACAATGGCACCTAGAGAGTCTATTTATACTACTTTAGGGACCCCTTGGACGTGTACCTAGGGTTGAAACCAGAATCGACTATTACATCATATATCCTATTTATGACATCATAAACTCTAAATACAACTCTAGAAAGAATTGCTATAACTCCTTCAATACTTGTCCGTTTTCATTGATTCAAAACCATTGGAAAGCTTATTGAAGAGCTCAATCTGTCTTTTGATGATTTCCTCAATAGATGTATAGATCTAGAGTTATAGAGCAAAATATCGATTGTACTTGATAAGGTCCTCCATTCTGTAATTGATAAGGACTCTTATTGCAGAGTATTTTGAGCTCATTGATGACTTCCGTATATGAGTAACTCCATGTAAGCTAGAATAAC